>CM057349.1:327043164-327431632 GCA_030015575.1 Agapanthus africanus | reverse complement strand
CCTCATTTTCAACTTCCCCTTCCTTTGATTTAGATTTTTCCTTTATCTGAATAACCAACACTCCATCAGTTTATGATTGGAGAAAATTGAAGAAGGCTCGTATTCAATGACTAATTTGAGACTGATGGAGTAACCCTTTGACCTTAATTTCTATTTAGGGCTAAATTTAGGGATTTTAGATGATGAAAATGAGTTGGGGCAAATATCTCATCCTAATTTCTATTTGAGGCTAAATTTGGGGATTTTAAATGAAGAGAGGAGTTGGAGTTAATCCCTAACCCGAACTCTATTTGGGGCTTGGGGATTTTAGATGAAAAGGAGAAATTTGAACAAATCTCTAGCCTTGCTAATTTTGCGGATGTTTTAGTGAAGAAGAAGGGTTTAGGGGCTTAAAACACCTAACCTTGATACCCGCCGTTAACTGACAAACGGAGTGAAAGAATATGCGGAAATGATACTTTTTTGGCTGGATGGGGTCTTTTTAGAGCAACTTGAATGGTTGGGGGGCTAATAAGTAATTATCATATTTGGGGTTTTTTCAATAATTAGAATATTTTGGGGATTTTAAGTAAAAACACTTTTTTATATGGTAAATTGTCAAGAAAACCAAGCAAGTTTTCTGTGACAAAACCCTTAGTCTCGAAACGGTTGTCCAAAAACCCCTAGATAATTTCCATGCAGCAGCTGTATAATTGTCTGCTAGATCTAAATAGATCATACATATCACGAGGAACTGCATAGATAATCTCATAATAAGTAGATACAACACGAAATTATACAGATACCGCATGCAGAGTTCTTTTAACAACCGAAAACTTTTTCAAAGGGAATTTTGATAAGTGTTTCGCGGCCAGGGTTTTTAGTCGGCGGGAAAAACTGCTTGGTTTTTTTTTTGACAGCTAACCCATTTTCGTCGCTTGAAATTTCTTTAAGCTCTTATAAAGAAGCAGCATTCGCGGTCATTTCGGACCAACCACAATAAAACATTTGAGAGTGTTGTCTCAACAATCCGACAACATCCTCCAATGCTCCAGAATTAGCCAGAAAATCAGCTCTTGCATTTCCTTCTTAGAATATATCATTAGCGCTAAGCTCGAGCAGCCGAGTCCATTCCCAGATATTCTCTAGCATTAGTCTTGCAGTGCCAGATGGATTGCCTTCGCGATTAATCCATCCAATAATCAAAGAGAGTCTAGAGCCAGCGGTTTCCAGAATCCCGCTTTATGAAGAGTTTCTTTCCATGCTACAATCATTGGAAAGATTTTTTTTTTATATGGCCCCCCTCCCTCTCCCAACCCAAATGGTGGGAATTTCTAAATTGCCTTCCAAATCTTCACATTTTTATTTAAACAAAATACTGAATTCTCTGAATTAATCTCGTTTAGGCTTCAGAATTAGTTTGCCATCCATCAAATGTTTAGAAAGTCCATTAAGTAGGTAATTCACTATAATACCCCTTACCCTTTTGCTTCAAACACTAATAAGAAAAATAAAGAGGAGAAGAAGGAAAAGAAGAAGCTTGAGAAGAACAAGTAGCAAGCAGCGGGAGGAGAAGAAGAACAAAGGACAAACAGAAGGAGAAGAAGATGAAGAATGAGGGTTGGGGGGAGGGGGAATCTCTAATTACTAAATCTATCCTGAGGGATAATTTAATTAACAACAAAGAACTTACTAAAAAATAGGGTAAATTCTACTAAACCCCTTCTATCTTTTCGGGTTTTTGAGATAACCCCATTGAACTTTAAAAATGCTGTAAAACCCCACCGAACTATCAATATTGTATAAAATTGTTAATTTAATTAACTCGTGCAAGCCACAATTAGACTGAATAAGCACAAAATATCTTTATGGATGGATTGAATATACTCAAAATGAACGGAATATGATATTTTTTTGACAAAAATGTCTTTCAATTGTTTACGAAAATTACCCTTCAATGAGGTTTTATAGCATTTTTAGAGTTCCATGAGGTTTTCTCAAAAACCTTAAAAGGTTGATGGGTTTTAGTAAAATTTATTTAAAAAATATGAAAGCTTTGGGGCCTTATATAAAGAAAAACCATTATTCAAACAATGCTACTGAAGGGAAGAGAGAAACCGATATTCTCTTATCTCCGTGTTTCTTAGATTTATGACCTCCACACTACATTCTCTCGACTTCTATGTAGCTGGGACATAGTCATATACGCAGTAATGCATATTAATTCATTTAAAAAGAAGTTTGTTGTTTAAGATTGAATAAGTTAACGCCTACAAAATATGAAAATGCAGTCTCCATCTCAACAGAATTTTGAAGTTTCGTTATAGCGGCATAAACTTGGATAAAATTAGGGGAAACGTGTTCAAAGCCCATTAAAACATATTTAAAATATAGAATAAGAGTTCCGCTAAAAAAAAATATCATGCCTAGACAATTAGAAAACATGCAAAACTTGTGAGAGCAAATGAAAATTTCAAAATCATCTCTTTCAATTAGGCTTGTCAATGGATTGGGTCGGATCCCGAATAACATATTCCAGATCCATATCCGTTTATTTTTACTGAATCCAGATCCTTCCGTTTATCTAACTAGTCTATGTTGAATGCATCCTGTAACATTTTGAAATTTTTTAAATATTATTTATAATTTAAATAGGGTTATAATGAGTTTTACGGACATAATACCGAATATGGATTTGTATTTTCATAAATTGGTATAATTACATATAACTTCATTTTTGGGATTAATTGGAAATAAAATGAATTTATATATATGAGGACAATTGTTAATGAGGTTTTCCTTAATTGGTTTTTAAATAATGGTATTATGGGTTTTATTAATATTATAGTAATTATGAGTTTTGGGTTATCATAATTTGGTATAAAATATATCTATAACATCAGTGATAATAACTAATATTTACTTAGTCTAATTAATACTTTGATGGATATGTCATGACAAACATGTTGTATGTTAGCATTTTGTTTTCTCTAACTAAAAATATGTTAGGGATTTAGTATTTTTTGACATGGTTATTATTGTTTTGCTTTTATATATATAGTTGAGAGAGAAAGGGCCGTGACTTGCACATACCCCTTTTGCTATTCCCTCTCATTCTCTCATTCTCCCAACCCACTCATCTCTCCCATGGCCGCCCCCTCCTCACAAACACACTCTCACTCACTCAACCTTTCACAATTCCTTACAGAACAAATATTCTCACACTCATGAACACCAATTCATACTTCAAGTGATTAAGAACTCAAGCTAGATCAAGTTTCAAGTCCTCATGTTTTTTAATGATATCCTACAAGCTTGATCACCACTTCAAATCTTTTTTATAAGGTAAAAGATCCATACTTTATCAAGTTTTTAAAGTTCTTGCCATGAAAACTAGGATTTTTGTTGTGTTTTCGTGTTCAAATGAAATCTGGAGTGGTTTGGGATCTCTGCAAAATATTTTGTGTTTATATTTGACCTATTTAGACTACTAGGAGACCCTACCACGAAAACGAGACCCTAACTTCCAAGTTGGACCGTAAATTGCAGTCCAAACAAATATTTTGACAGCCCAAATTTTGAGATAAGTGTCGGGGTTTTTCCAGTAGATGTTATACATGATATATAAGCCCATTTTATACGCTAAATTGTCCAAGATTTTATTGGATATATGTATGCCCTAGAGGCCATTATGTGATAGTGGATGGATCTATACATGTATATATATATTCAGTTTGCATTCTTGCTCGACATGATAGTATGCTATCTGGTTCTTCTTTATCTGACATGTTTATTTGATCATGCTTTTATTCATTCATACATGCTGATAAAGCCCTGAGGATATCGGCTTGACTACTCTGATTATGATGGAGATCATACTAGTGGGACATCTGTAGTCTATAAGCATATCCTGGAACGTCCCTAGTCGTAGGTATATCGAGATGGGGCATCGATATACCAGAGTAGACTAGCGTATATGATACTAGACCCATACGATGGGCGATGGATGTTCCCACATTCATCGATGTTTGACATCAAGATCATACACGGGTGCTCAGTGGTGACTGGGTACACTGGACGGACTCGCCGAGAACTCCTATATGGAATTATATCTATCGTCGGATAGCAGTTCTCAGGTGACACTGGTACAGGTTAGTCTGTAGACCCGAGATCGTCATGGAGTCTTGTGTGTTCTCCCACTGCACTTTGATTGCCACCCTACCACGGCTCTACTGAGTCGTGCAAACAGGTGGCCGTTGGGTACAGTCCCGAGACACACGAAGACGATGAGCGATAGGAGGGGTTTCGTCTCTCCCGGTATTGGGAGTTGATGCTGTGCTGTGCTCGACTGGTTATAACAGCAAGTCCCTGGCCAGGGCTGCTGAGATTTGCTGATAAGTGTTATCAGTAGTTTCTCGATCTGTTATAGACCATTCACCGACACGACTTATTGAGTTATTGGGGTCGACGTGACCATCCCTAGGCTCGATATGCAGCATATCTGACGAAGAGACCGGACTGTACGGTAGTGTTGTCGGATGGCTCGACGGGAGTTGTAGCAGGTTCGCTTGTTGTCTTCTGATCGTTCAATACCCGGGTGGCCGTTACGTTTAGCTGACCTCTTGCGGCTTGAGGGCACTTGATATGATCATTACCCTCTGCCGGCGTATTGACGAGTCTTAGAGTCCCACAGAGGAGTTACCCAGTCCAGGCGAAACGTTGTGGTGCGCATATGCGATATGCGCATGCACCCGATTGAAATGTGCGTATATGATACCGAACATTGATCGGGTGAACTGCTTTTGGTGGGGTCATATGAGATATGACCGGATTGATAAATCAAGTGTTGATTTATCATTTAACCATTAGTTTTCTCACTCAAAACCTTTCTGGGGTTTGATGGATGTATGCATGCATGCATGTGTTTCTATTTTTCTTTTCTAGTTTCATGCACATGAAGATGTGCATACATGTACACATACATACATCAAACCATCATGGTTGATTATATATGGAAATGGTGGCAATATAAGCCTCACACCATAGATTAAACAATGGATAATTATTTAATTTTGGTTTTAAAAGAAAATGAAAAGGAAAGGATAATTATGCTAGTTTCTACATGCTTCTTTTAACCTAACCATTCTCACCCACCACTAAACCATGGTTATCTTTTCCTTTATCATTCTAAACCCAAGTTAAATTAATCATCTATTATTTAATCATGGTTGGAGTCAAGAAGGAATAAATATATATAGTGATATTTATTTTCTTTTGCAAGTTAACCTTATGGTTATCTTTTTATCTCTTGAAGAAAATTAGCCACCATTTTCATCCTTCTTCATCTTCTCCTCTCTAGTTTTTTCTAGTGAGAAAAACACAATCAAAGAAAGGTTTTTGAAGTGAGATCCAAAGCCACAACAACATTCTACACAAGCTTAGCCGTTTCGTTTAGAGTGTTATTTTCGGTTTGACGAAGTAGCGAGCTTGGACGGATATCTCCGCGGTGGATCATCGTGGACACAAGGGGAGTTCAAGAGGACCTCGTTTCAACACTAAAGAGCCTAAGGAGCGAAGCAAAAACGGGAGCTACAAAGGTTGTAGCCTTCAAACCCTAACTTTTGTTAGCTTTAAGTTTAGTAAACCCTAATTTTCTAGGATCGATCCACTTGCATGTTGGTTTAGCACCTTAAAAATGAAAAATTTAGGTCATGTGATGCTTCATAACACTTCATAGGGTGCTATACTAACCTTACATTGGTATCAGAGCCGACCTAGAACATTAGGCGACGTTTTGACGAAGTGAAAACCCCGATCGGACAAAAATACCGTATTTTTTGATGCTCTCTGGAAATTTTCTAAAAATTGACATTTTGCAGAATTAAAAATATCTAAAAATCACAGCAGGAAAATATAAGAATTACGGCAGAAAAATATTTCAATGAACAGTAGTTTTAGCCGCGGAAACGCGGCCTAAGCTTGCTTAGGCCGCTGTTCCGCGGCCGTACAAATGAATTAGGGTTTTCTGTTTCTGCAGTAATTCTATTTTCTGCATGTATAATGTTTTGGGTATTTTTATACTGAATAATATTTTGAAAAATTCTGGAGATGTTTTTGGATTCATCGATTCGATCGGGACTTTCATTTCGTAGCTTTTCCGGGTAAACTAGAAAGTATTGAAGTGTTTGAACGAATATCATTTACTCAATATTCACGGGGTTTAAATAATTTGGAAATACGTGCAAGTCTTTTTGCGGTGGTCCCTCTAGAAGACAACAAACCTTAACTCGATTATGTGACCGTCTCGAACTACCCTTTGAACCCTCGGGTTTGGGGCAGTACGGCGTGCCACATGTGAGGCGTTGGCTTGACCCTTCTACGGCTGGACCGCCGCTACTGTGTCACACTCCAAATTTTTTGAACCCTGCTCAAGTGTTGAGCTTTAGTGAATCTTGGGTGCTTGATTGTTCGATCGAAAACTTTAATACTGTCTGTTTGTCTGGAATGTGATACAATATGTGGAATTCATATGGTTTAGGTATGAAATACGGAATATGTGATATTTCGCATTTATGATGTCTAAAGAGAATCTGGATTCCAAATATTGTAGTTTTACACTTTCTTTTCTGTGACCGTAAGTGTAGTATGTTAGATATCGCCGGTTTCGTTGCTATACATCAACGACAATCGGGGTACGCATACTTACTTACGTTGATGATATGTGATATTATGTGTTGCTGAGATATGATGTGCAGGATTGTCGCGATCGAATAGCCGGGGGGTTTTTGTGAGATGAGAGTTTTGTATTTTCATTCATGTAAATTCAAATGTAATGTAATATTCTTTTATTTGGGGCACTTCCAGGTTGCGGTTGTGTCACTAGTGTTGTATATTATTTTCTTTTCCGCATTAGGATGGACCCAAGGAGGAGAGCACAGGTGACCGGGTTCTGGGGTTCAGTGGGAGGCCATCTCGAGGAGTCGAGACCGGGTCTCCTAAACTCCAGGATTGGTAGGGTCACTTGCCGCTCTCGTAGGGGTCCAGGGTGTGGGCTTGGCTGTTCATCGCGACTGTGGAATCCGTATTTTCTATTCTGGCTAAATACTAAATACGGACGTCCTAGTATATCCCACGTTATATCTATATTTCTGCTGCCTGTGTTCTGTGATATCTGAGACGAATGACATATTATATATATGATATATAGTAGACGTTGCTTATGTTTTACACCCGCGCTAGTCCCGTCCCGGTATGCCGTTAGTTAAGTAACCTAACGGTGCATAACGGAACATTGCGGCGAATGCGGATGGCATAAGCGTACGTGTTATTTTCGTTTCTTTTCTGTGATTGGCTTTAGGACTTAAATGATGGGATTACATTAATGTGATTAATGTAAAGAAAATAAACCTAAAAAGATGTTGTAGAATCGGATTTGAAAACTACTCGGCTATTTATGAAAAAGCTATATTTCAAAACTGCGGAGCTTAAGCCACTCCTTTTGAAAAACTGTTTGATTCTACAACGATATCAAGTTCAAAGCGTTAAAGATTTTTTTAAAAAATCATTCGCAACCCTCCGTCATTTTAGGAAGTAGAGTACTTAGTATTCGTGCTACGTTTGTTGACTTTAGTTAAGGCGTAGTGAACGGTAGCTAAGTGATGTCTTCCTACACTGCATATGATGCAGATTAATTAGGACATTCATGCGACTTTGTTGACCATAGTTAAGGGTCATATGGGTGGGTCTAATTAATCAAGAAATGACGGGTAGAACTTGACTGGTACTTATGATTTGTTGACTATAGTTAAGGTCATAAGTGCTAGGGGTAAAAATTACATCGGGAATTTCAAATGTTGAAATTTGCAATGAGATTGCATACCTTCCATGTAATGGTTGGATCCCGATCCCACTGTGGGCAATAGTTGCTCCTAGGAGAGTTTTGCAGTTTACAATTAGCTAACTCATTAGGTGTCTAGAAAGGTGTTAACGGGGCTCCGCCTCTGGGAAAACGAGGTTTACTCTAATTAGGTCCGTGCGAAAGCACGGGGAACCTCCCTCAAAGTACCGACACTGGCCTGGCTGAAAGGTTAGCGAAGTTGTAGACTGTAATTAATCCTGGCTAGTTTTTCTTTTTAAGGTTTGAAAGAAAAACTTGATAAAAAGCAGTGGGAAACATCGATTAGACAAGATAATAAACCAATCTAATCTATGCAAGAGCTTTCGCTGAGTGTATTCTTTTCTCTCTCTTAATGGCAGATACCAATGACTGGACTTAAGTTTCTACTAGATAAAAACAAACTGAACGGGACCAACTATAAAGACTGGCTAAGGAATCTGAAGATCGCCTTGACTTATGATAAAGTATCATATGTCCTCACGGCTTCAGCCCCGCCCGTCCCAGGCCCAAAATCCTCAGTTGCGGACATAGAAGTCCGCAAGACATGGGACGCTG
Source organism: Agapanthus africanus (assembly GCA_030015575.1). NCBI lineage: Eukaryota > Viridiplantae > Streptophyta > Magnoliopsida > Asparagales > Amaryllidaceae > Agapanthus > Agapanthus africanus. The sequence goes on along the minus strand of CM057349.1, from coordinate 327,423,201 downwards.
ACTGTGCCACGGTCACATGCCTCGCGCTTGCATCGATGGATAACACACATCAAAAGCAGCACGAGGACATGGACATTCACGGGATACTGCTCCATACAAAGGAGTTGTATGGGGAGCAGTCCCGCGTATTACGATACGAGGCATCAAAGAAACTGTTTCACATGCGGATGGCCCCTGGCACACCAGTAGCAGACCATGTTTTGAAGATGATAGCTCTTATAGAAGAGCTTGAGGACCTAGGATGGACTATGGACAATGAACAATATATAGATATTATTCTGCAGTCCCTCCCCTCCACCTTTGCTCAGTTCATAGTGAACTTCAACATGCATGGCATGGAGAAGGACCTCCCTGAACTCCTTAATATGTTAAGGAGTGCAGAGAGCACTATGAAGTCAGCAAAGACTCCCGTTATGACGATTGGACAGTCTTCTTCTTCTCGCCCGAAAGCTAAGGCCAAGGGAAAGAAAAAGAAGAAACCCACTAATCCTAAGGGCGGAGTCAAAAAGGTGAAGGGAAAGGGAAAGTCCACGGCTGGAGACCCAGGGAAAGGCGAGTGTTTTCATTGCCACAAGACAGGACATTGGAAGCGCAACTGCACGGAGTACCTAAGTCTTAAGAAGAAGCATGGTGATGCTTCTACTTCAGGTGCGTTTGTGACTGAAAACTGTTTTTCTATAAACTCTGCTTCCTGGGTATTGGATACCGGTTCAGGTTCTCACATTTGCAATTCTATGCAGGGGCTGAGAAATAGCAAGGTTTTGAAGACAGGTGACCATACTCTCCGCGTTGGAAATGGTTCCAATGTACATACAGTCGCAGTGGGAGAGTATCACTTGGGGTTGCCGTCTGGATGTATTTTGATTTTGAATCCATGTTATTTTGTACCTGATATGCTATGTAATATAATATCCGTATCTTTGTTGGACAATGAAGGATATAATTTTGTGTTGCAGAACAATGTTATGAACATTCACCTAAATCAAATGTTGGTTGGGTATGGTACACTTAATAACGGAATATATGTCCTAAATCAACACACAGTTTTCAGTATACAACATACTAATAAAAGAAAACTTTCAGAATTAAATGAAGCTTTTCTTTGGCACTGTAGACTTGGTCATATTAACGAAACAAGACTAAACAAGTTACATAAAGATGGATATTTAAACTCTTTTGAATATAAATCTTATGCGACTTGCCAGTCTTGTATCAAGGGTAAAATGACCAAAACTCCGTTTACTGGACACGGAGAAAGAGCTACTCAGCTCCTGGGCCTCATACATAGTGATGTATGTGGGCCAATGTCTACACAAGCTAGAGGCGGTTTTTCATACTTCATTACATTCACCGACGATTTCTCAAGATTCGGTCATGTATTTTTATTAAAGCACAAGTCCGAAGCTTTCGAGAAATTCATTGAATATAAACAAGAAGTAGAAAAACAAACCGGCTTGAGTATTAAGATGCTTCGATCAGATCGAGGTGGTGAGTATCTCAGTACAGAATTTGCAAACTTCCTAAAAGAGAATGGGATTCTCTCTCAGCTCACTCCTCCTTACACACCACAGCACAACGGTGTGTCAGAACGACGGAATAGGACCCTATTAGATATGGTCCGGTCCATGATGAGTGATGCTGAGTTACCTGTCTCGTTTTGGGGACATGCGTTGGAGACTGCAGCGTTTCTGCTAAACAGGGTTCCGACCAAAGCCGTGTCTACCACGCCATATGAGATATGGAATGGGAAGAGACCATCTCTTAAGAGAATTAAGATTTGGGGTTGCCCGGCCTATGTTAAAAAACAGAATCCGGACAAACTCGAGACACGGTCAGTCATGTGTAACTTTGTGGGATATCCAAAGAATTCTTATGGATATCTGTTCTACCACAAAGAGGAACAAAAGGTGTTTGTTTCTCAGTATGCCACATTCTTGGAAAAAGAGTTTTTCACAGATAATGATGATGGCAAGGTAGTAGATCTGGAAGAGGTTCTGGAGACACAAACTACAAATGACGATTTGGTTGAACCGGCTGTTGCAACAGAAACTGAAGAACCTCAGCCACTCCGTAGGTCTGGTAGGACTTCTCGCCCACCGGAGAGGTACTACGGTTTCCTCATTGATGGTGACAGAGAAGACTGTATCATGGAAGATGATGATCCTACCAGTTTTCAGCAAGCTATCACGAGTGGTGACTCTGTGAAGTGGCTGGATGCCATGAGATCCGAAATGGAGTCTATGTACACCAACAAAGTATGGACTTTGGACGTTGTACCCCCTGGGGTAAAACCTGTAGGGTGCAAATGGATCTTTAAAAGAAAGATTGGTGTGGATGGGCAGGTAGAGACCTATAAGGCAAGACTTGTGGCGAAAGGTTTTCGTCAAAGACCAGGTTTGGACTATGACGAAACTTTTTCGCCCGTAGCCATGCTTAAATCTATTCGGATCCTACTTGCTATTGCTGCTCACTACGACTATGAAATCTGGCAGATGGACGTTAAAACAGCATTCCTAAATGGAGATTTAGAAGAATGTGTTTATATGGATCAGCCGGAGGGCTTCATTGACAGTGGGAGCAGCGAGAAAGCATGTAGATTGCTTAAATCCATATATGGGTTAAAGCAGGCATCTCGGAGTTGGAACATCTGTTTCGATGATGTTATCAAAGAGTTTGATTTCATCAAAAATCCAGATGAACCTTGTGTTTATAGGAAGGCTGTAGGAAGAGCTGTCACATTCCTCGTATTGTACGTGGATGACATTCTTCTGATAGGAAATGATATTCCTATGCTACAGTCGGTCAAATCATTCTTATCACTAAGGTTCTCCATGAAGGACCTGGGTGATGCCACATACATCCTGGGCATAAGGATCTATAGGGATAGATCCAAAAAGTTATTGGGACTGTCCCAAACCAGGTACATCAACACCATCCTAAAGAGGTTTAGTATGGAAGACTCCAAGCGGGGTGCCTTACCCGCTTGCCATGGAGTCACTCTCTCTAAGGATTCTTGTCCAAAGACCGATGAAGAGAGAGCTCGCATGAGCATTATACCTTATGCTTCGGCAGTAGGATCTATAATGTATGCGATGTTATGTACACGCCCAGATGTAGCTTATGCACTTAGTGTTGTAAGCAGGTATCAATCCAACCCAGGGGAGAACCACTGGACAGCTGTGAAGAACATTCTTAAGTACTTACGAAGGACTAAAGAATTGTTCTTGGTGTATGGTAATAAAGATCTCCAAATGGAGGCCTTTACCGATTCGAGCTTCCAGAGCGATAAGGATGACAGCAAATCTATCTCAGGGTTTGTATTTACCCTCAATGGAGGGGCGGTAAGTTGGAAGAGTTCCAAACAAGATACCGTTGCAGACTCTACGATGGAAGCTGAGTACATTGCTGCAAATGATGCCGCCAAGGAAGCTGTCTGGATGAAAAAGTTCGTCTCGGAGCTAGGAGTAGTTCCAACCATTATTGATCCAATACCTTTGTATTGTGACAATAATGGGGCAATGGCGTTAGCCAAGGAGCCCAGATCCCATCAGCGGTCCAGACATATCCTGAGGCGCTTTCATTTGATCCGGGAGATTGTAGATCGCCGCGAGATCGAGATTAAGAGAGTAGACACAAAGAACAACGCCGCGGATCCATTCACCAAGGCTCTCCCTCAGCCGCAGCATGAGCGACTTTTTGAGATGTTGGGTATGAGATACGCCAATAACTGGCCTTAGTGCAAGTGGGAGATTGTTGGATATATGTATGCCCTAGAGGCCATTATGTGATAGTGGATGTATCTATACATGTATATATATATTCAGTTTGCATTCTTGCTCGACATGATAGTATGCTATCTGGTTCTTCTTTATCTGACATGTTTATTTGATCATGCTTTTATTCATTCATACATGCTGATAAAGCCCTGAGGATATCGGCTTGACTACTCTGATTATGATGGAGATCATACTAGTGGGACATCTGTAGTCTATAAGCATATCCTGGAACGTCCCTAGTCGTAGGTATATCGAGATGGGGCATCGATATACCAGAGTAGACTAGCGTATATGATACTAGACCCATACGATGGGCGATGGATGTTCCCACATTCATCGATGTTTGACATCAAGATCATACACGGGTGCTCAGTGGTGACTGGGTACACTGGACGGACTCGCCGAGAACTCCTATATGGAATTATATCTATCGTCGGATAGCAGTTCTCAGGTGACACTGGTACAGGTTAGTCTGTAGACCCGAGATCGTCATGGAGTCTTGTGTGTTCTCCCACTGCACTTTGATTGCCACCCTACCACGGCTCTACTGAGTCGTGCAAACAGGTGGCCGTTGGGTACAGTCCCGAGACACACGAAGACGATGAGCGATAGGAGGGGTTTCGTCTCTCCCGGTATTGGGAGTTGATGCTGTGCTGTGCTCGACTGGTTATAACAGCAAGTCCCTGGCCAGGGCTGCTGAGATTTGCTGATAAGTGTTATCAGTAGTTTCTCGATCTGTTATAGACCATTCACCGACACGACTTATTGAGTTATTGGGGTCGACGTGACCATCCCTAGGCTCGATATGCAGCATATCTGACGAAGAGACCGGACTGTACGGTAGTGTTGTCGGATGGCTCGACGGGAGTTGTAGCAGGTTCGCTTGTTGTCTTCTGATCGTTCAATACCCGGGTGGCCGTTACGTTTAGCTGACCTCTTGCGGCTTGAGGGCACTTGATATGATCATTACCCTCTGCCGGCGTATTGACGAGTCTTAGAGTCCCACAGAGGAGTTACCCAGTCCAGGCGAAACGTTGTGGTGCGCATATGCGATATGCGCATGCACCCGATTGAAATGTGCGTATATGATACCGAACATTGATCGGGTGAACTGCTTTTGGTGGGGTCATATGAGATATGACCGGATTGATAAATCAAGTGTTGATTTATCATTTAACCATTAGTTTTCTCACTCAAAACCTTTCTGGGGTTTGATGGATGTATGCATGCATGCATGTGTTTCTATTTTTCTTTTCTAGTTTCATGCACATGAAGATGTGCATACATGTACACATACATACATCAAACCATCATGGTTGATTATATATGGAAATGGTGGCAATATAAGCCTCACACCATAGATTAAACAATGGATAATTATTTAATTTTGGTTTTAAAAGAAAATGAAAAGGAAAGGATAATTATGCTAGTTTCTACATGCTTCTTTTAACCTAACCATTCTCACCCACCACTAAACCATGGTTATCTTTTCCTTTATCATTCTAAACCCAAGTTAAATTAATCATCTATTATTTAATCATGGTTGGAGTCAAGAAGGAATAAATATATATAGTGATATTTATTTTCTTTTGCAAGTTAACCTTATGGTTATCTTTTTATCTCTTGAAGAAAATTAGCCACCATTTTCATCCTTCTTCATCTTCTCCTCTCTAGTTTTTTCTAGTGAGAAAAACACAATCAAAGAAAGGTTTTTGAAGTGAGATCCAAAGCCACAACAACATTCTACACAAGCTTAGCCGTTTCGTTTAGAGTGTTATTTTCGGTTTGACGAAGTAGCGAGCTTGGACGGATATCTCCGCGGTGGATCATCGTGGACACAAGGGGAGTTCAAGAGGACCTCGTTTCAACACTAAAGAGCCTAAGGAGCGAAGCAAAAACGGGAGCTACAAAGGTTGTAGCCTTCAAACCCTAACTTTTGTTAGCTTTAAGTTTAGTAAACCCTAATTTTCTAGGATCGATCCACTTGCATGTTGGTTTAGCACCTTAAAAATGAAAACTTTAGGTCATGTGATGCTTCATAACACTTCATAGGGTGCTATACTAACCTTACAGATTTCCTGAGTCAAAATCTGGAGGTATTTTACTTAGCTTTTTGATGATGTTTTACGGTTTTTAAACTTGGTTTTGGATTTCTATGTTATGACTTAATCGTTCGACGTTCGTACATCGGCACCGGGGGTATTTTTGTCGATTTGGCATGCAATGTTATTACGATTTGGATTGTGGGTACAATCTGTAACACCTTAGATTTCGATTGGTGTTAATTACGCGATAATGCGGGTATATATATACAGTTGTTGGGTAATCTTGTATTTTGTTACGAGATTACTTTTGAAGTTGCCAGTTTTTCTTCACTTGATTAAACATTAGTTTTAATGTTTAATTAAAGGTTAAAGTTTGTGTATTCTTTTTGGTCAAAATTTCATTCATCATGTCATGGCTGAACCTTGTGGGGAGTGGGCTTCATTTGTATTGATGGGTAAGTCATTGTTTCATTAAATTGATGAAGCATGGTTTCTTTCATGACTCATCTTTAGCATTAATGATCATTGTCTTGCTTAGGATTTTTTGTTGGATATTTTTCCTTAGGCTCACCTCTTCACTTGCTTGTGCTCACCTTTCCAATTTGAATCCCCGATGAACTTTTTCCTTGATGATTGAGTAGTGGCTGAGCATTTGAGTGCTAATTTTTGGCTGACCCCCTCTTTGAGTGTGAGCTCATTTTTCTCCTATGCTCACATGTTCAATTCACTTGGCAACTTCATTTACCTTCACCCAATTCATTGGGTGTCTTGAGACAAAGTATTCTACACTCTCTCTATTTCAATCTTGGACATGTCGGCTAGTAAACTTCATGTCCGAGTTGCCTCGGTTTTGAGGCGGGAGCCCGTATAAAGATTCATTGACGTGGTGCCGCCTCGACGAGAAGACCGGAGATCGAGCGAAATCGGAGATGTCGTGAGAAGCGTGGGATGATGGCTAAAGACCGAAGGACACGGATCGATCGGGTCGCAGGCGAGGATTTCGGACGCTGCGAAGGGGGGAAGGCGAGTGGTTGGCTTTACTTAGCCCATGATCATCTGTGAGTAGATTTAACATCTACATGGGGATCGCCCGCATGGCATTATGCGTTAGGGCTAGATTAAATGATATGATTATTGATTTTAAGTATATTGCGCATATAGAGATTTTGCATAAACTTCATTGCATATCATTACTTGTTGTGCTTGGACTTGTACCCATTGGACACTGCACTATTATTGACGGTTCATGTTGCACGAGCACAATTGTATGCCACACACTCTGTCGATAATTGCCATGACATGCACTACACACCTATACATACGTGATATTGTATTGGTTAGGGACTTGAGACATGATCCTTATTTTCATTGTGCATATGAGATATAGCATACCTGTACACCTACATGCTCACACATATGCCTTACTATGCCTACATGGCTACACATATACCTGGAGGGTATTGTATCATTATTTACATGTATATACACATACCTAGCTTGCTACAGCTACACATATACCTGGAGAGTATTACATCATTATTAATAGGCAGATACGCATATCCTGCTATACCGACATGGTTACGCATATCTGGCTATAGCTACATGTTCACCTTTATATGATGTTGTATGTGTAAGTCCACGGTAGCGCCCCGGCCGTCTAACAGACGCCAAATGCGGAACAAAAAACTTTTAACGAAACTGGCGCTATCGTGTACCGTAACTCGGATCTGCCATTAAAGCTAAACTAACAAACTACAAAGGGGTAGAAACGTTATACCGAATGATCCGAGTCCTTCGGTCTTTAACCATCATCCCACGCTTTGTTGCGGCTGCTCCGATCTCCTCGATCTCCAATCTGTTGGATATAGTGCCCTCTAAGTCAATTATTGGATCGCAGGTACGTGATTGCAATGATTGAGGGAGGACCTATACCGATAAAACAGTCTTACTCGAGATGATAGTATGCTATCTGGTTTGACTTTATCATCATGATAGAGCCCATAGGATTCTTGTTTGACTACCAGCAGTATGATGGCGATCATATATGTGGGAGCTGGGGTCTATAAGCACATCCTTAAAAGAGTCCCTAGTCGTGGGAGTTTCGAGATAGGGCATCGATACTCCAGAGTAGACTAGTGTATACAGTCGAGACCCCGACGAGGGGCGGTGGCCGGTCTCACAAGCCACTGGTGTCAGTTGGATCACCTAAGATGTATACAGGTGCTCATTAGGTTATGAGTACATCGGACAGGACTCGCCGGGAACATGCTAGTTGGTATTATACATATCGTCAGATAGCAGTTCCCTGGTGACATGTGTACAGGTTAGTTCATCGACCTGAGGTCGTCATTTGTCTCGTGTGAGTTCCCACTGTGCTTAGATTACTACCCTACCACGCTCAAAGGAGTTGTGCAAACAGGTTTTAGTTGGGTACAGTCCCGAGCCACATTGGAGGCAAGTGAGCGGATCTTCGGGGATTCGTCTTTCCCGGTATTGGGGGTGAGATCGCGCTGTGTTTAGGAGAGCCACTACACGAAATCCCTGGCCAGGGTAATCGAGATATACTGGTAGGTATACCAGCAGAATCTCAGGGTGTTCTGGGCTGCTCTCTGACACGACTTATATCGCTGTTGGGGGTCTGACGTTTACCGTCCCCCTAGGCCTAATATGCGATACTCATAGACGAATGTTCCGTACTGTACAGATATTGTCACTATCAGGCTCAGTAGGGTTTATAGATGAGTTCACTCGTCAGCTTCCCTTCCAATCAATATATAGGCAAAACGTTACGTACAGCTTGTACCTCTGACGTGCTAGGGTTATACCCAGTGCCAGTGTGTTGATGAGTCATTAGAGTCCCCCACCGACACTTTCCCAAGTTCGGGCGAAACGTTGTAGATGCCGTATGGATTTATGGCAAGATTCGGAAAATGCACGTGCATTTTCGCACGTGTCAGTTTTCGGGCAGATAATACTAGTAGGCTTTGGTTTAAGCCGGAACCCAGTATTATACTGTGTAGATATAATATCTTTGTCTCAGTTGCATTTGTATTTGGTCGTAATACAAATGCGGGTATGTTTATACCGTTACGGGGTTATCCTGAAATTCGTTTCGGGATGATTTTTGGAAGTTGCCAGTTTCCAGTTTTCTATCAGCCGTATTTTGACATTCGGTTAAATACGGATTTGTCTTTTCGTCTTCAGGGTGAGTCATGCTTCTAGAAGGTTCTAGAAGTGGTGATTAGGCATATGACTCATTTGTGTCATTAATGGTTCATTAATGATGCAAGGTGACTAGGTTTAATGTGATTGGTTTGCATTTATTGTTTCTAGTGATTCATGCTTTGTTGTTAGGTTATGATAACTATCATTTGTTATGGTCACCACTTGAAGCTCCTACACTCACCTCCCTCTTCTATTTATCATGGCCGGCCCTCTTTGTGAGGCTATGGTTGTTCATTTGATTTCATTTGCAAAAGATTATGATAGTTTAGTGTATGGAAATTTTATATAGTTCAATTTCCATTCACCCGATTCCAAAAGGCAACTTCTTATAACCGTTCGTCCGTGACCTTGGACGTAATGAGACAAAGTGTTCCACTCATTCTCTACTTCATCTTGGTCGTCTCTTTTAGCAAACTTGACGATCGAGTTGCCTCGGTTCAGAGGCGGGAGCCCGTTTAAAGATCCGTCGACGTGGTGCCACCTGGACGATGAGAACGGAGATCAAGCAAGTTCGGATCAGTTGCAACATAGCGTGGGATGATGGTTGAAGACCGAAGGACTCGGATCATTCGGTATAACAATTCTACCCTCTTTACAATTTGTTAGTTTAGCTTTAATGGACGATCCGGGATAAAGTACGCGATAGCGCCAGTCGTAAAAGTTTTGTTCCGCATATCGGCGTCTATTAGACGGTCGGGGCGCTGCCGCGTACTTACAGTGGTATCAGAGCCTCACCATTTTGCCATACTAACTTGTGCTAACGCGTTTAAAATATCGATCGAACCGGAAATCAAAAACTGCAAAATCCAAGCTTGACAGTTTCTGTTGTTTTTAAACGGTGTCCTAAAAATATTTCACATGTCTTAAAAATCTGTGCAGGCTTTTCTAAGAACCACGACCAAATTTGGGCACGTGACTCCACCAAATAGTCGCGGAAACGCGGCCAAACCCATGGTTTGGCCGCGCATCCGCGGCCACTTGGTGAGCTCATGCTCCCAAATTTGTACAGTGGGTTCTCTGTTGGATTTTGGGGTTTTTGGTATATATCTTTTGGGCCCAAATTTTGTTACTGTACACCAGATGCTTGTGGGGCCCACTTTAGGAAATTTGCTCGATCGAAATTTTAAACTTGTTAGTTTTTCAGTACTTTCATTATATCTCCGACCGGGAATGTCATTTGATCGGTAAACCGCGTCTGATTGCTATAGTTCTTTTAGACGGGTTTGCGAACGTGACATTCGCGTTGATGTTCTGTGTTGTGCTGTAATGTTGCGGATTTGTCGTGGTGGATAGCAAGGTGCAATGATAGTTGTTTAAATTTATTTGTACATTTGATATTGCGGGGCGAGCGTCCGACTTGTGGACTGCCGTCACTGCCTGTTTGTATAATATTCTTTTGGGGCACGACCAGGTTGCGGTCGATGTACCTATTGTACTATTTTTATTTCTGTACTAAGTTTACCCCGCGGTGGGGTGCACGAATAACCGGGTTCTGGAGGGCAACAGGTTCGTATCTCATGGCATTGAGAGGCAAAGGGACCACACTCTAGAATAGGCAGACTATTCGCCGCACTCGTAAGGGGTACAGGATGACCCAAGGAGGGGTGCTCAATTTACCGGATTCCGTGAAGTGCCGGGTATTCCATTCACTATGTTGTGGGGACCACCTCGCTTCAGGTTTTGGCGGGTAACTTGCCGCACCCGTAGGGGTCTAGGTTTCATTGCACAGGCTATCCACACGACCAGGGGAACATCGGGTTTCAGTAGCGGCTCTGTGAAACCCGGGGATCCCAGTTTATCTGTATTGTTCTGTGATGCTTATTACTTTTCTGTAATGTTGCGTTTATCACGCCTGGAGCGATTACTGTATATTAGTATATATACTATTAGATGTTGTATATGTTTTACACCCGCGCTAGTCCAGTCCCCGCTCTGTCGTTAGTTAAGTAACCTAACGGGTGATGACGGGACCCAGTGACGAATGCGGATGGCATATACGTACATTTTATTTTCGTTCTTTTCTGGTGTGATTGATTGATGGGACTGCATTGATTCTTATCAATGCGAGATAAAACAAACCTATATTTGATGTTGTTGGAACAAATTTTAAAATTATTACAAAGACGTTTCCTTTTGTTTTGCATAGCGGTATTCAGTTGGAATATCCTGCACCTCATTCCACGAGGAAAGAGTCGAGATCCCTTCACCGGGAGTGACTTCTTTAGCAAAAGGTTTTCGCTACTATATATTTTTATAAAGCTATCAAGTTCCTTCAACAAGATCAGGTTCATTACGTTAAAGGTTTTTCGCCAAAAACCAGCCGTAATCCTCCGTCGTTTCTTATGGATGGTCAGTAGTATTCAAGCTATGTTTGTTGGCCTACGTCAAGATATAGTGTTTGGTAGCTGCTGGGTATTCATTTGTTGCATAGATAGATGCATTAGTTTAAGTCAGACGTACACCTTGTTGGCCTACGTCAAGGGCTTGTACGATGACTTAAGTTGATCAGGACAACGACGGGTAGAACTTGACATGTTGCTTATGATTTGTTGGCCTACGTCAAGGTCATAAGAGCATGGGATAAAAAAAAATTACATCGGGAGTTTCAAACATACAAGAAACTTGCCAGACTTGCGCATACCTTCTGGAGTGTGATGACTTGAGTGGCTTCCATCAAGTTATCATGCGATGATAGTTGGATCCTGATTCTCACTGATGAGTTGGTTTACTCTTCGGGTGACCCCGACTAATTCTTCTTTCAGGTTTGGAGGAGAATTTGAGAAAATAGTGGGAGGTTTCCTAATTAGATAAAGTGATAACCATTCTGATTTAGGCAAGAGTGCACGCAGAGTGTTTCTTTTCTCTCTCTCTTTGGCAGCGACCTTTGACTATAACTCAGTGACCAAAGTTGACCGAACCTTCTTAATATACTGACTTTTGGATTGTCTATAGTTGCATAAGTCATTGCATCTCCTTCTTTTACCCTTTGTATTTCTCAGAACAACTCGTATTACTACGGACATTCACTTCCATTGGATAGATCCATCGTATGGTTATATACGAACTCGAAGGGACTTTTTCGAGGATGGATCCAAGTTCAGGAGAAATAGAATTGGTTTATTCTGTTGTCTTTTATTATCACCTTCTCTCACGTTGCGTGGGCTCCTTGGTTTAGGAGAGTACACCTATTACGCTTATTGGATAGTCTTATTCCAAACCATAGGCAGGTGCCGAACGGTAGGGAATGAAGAAAACCAATTAGCCTAAGTAGGGTGTGCAAAAGGTAATATGTAAAGACAAGATAAAGGAATTAGAAAGAGGGCAAAGTAAATTGCGACTATTTACATTCATGACCAAATCACGTATTTCATCGCCACTCCTACTTCACCTTTGATTTCTCCAGAACAACCCGTATCACTACGAACATCCAATTCCATTGGATAAATCCATCGTATGGTTATATACGAACTCGAAGGATATTTTTCGAGGATGGATTCCGGTTCAGGAGAAATAGGAATAAGGTATATTCAGTTGTTTTTTATCATCACCTTCTCTCAAGTTGAGAGTACTCCTAGGATTAGGAGGGTACACCTATTATGCTTACTGGATATTCTTCTTCCAAACCATAGGCTGGTGCCGAACGGTAGGGAAGGAAGAAAACAACTTAGCCTAATGATGGTGTACAGAAGGTAACGACTAAAGACAAATAAAGGGAAATGGAAAGATGGCAGGGAAATATACGGTTAAAATCATTATTTGGATTATGGAAGAGGCATTACTAGGAATACCAGGAAACCCCTACAAAACATATTTATGTTTCATATTCACTGTGCATTGTTAATAGAAAACTGATTTCCCGATTGGATGCTTACTCCTGGGTATGTATTTACCAGGAACGATTCTCACATCTGCATGGTTTTACAGATGTTGAGTGGGAGCGAGTTATTGGGAATTAGGTGATCATCCTCATTATATCGGAATTCGTTGTAATTGGTGATATTTGAGGAAATCGCCTGAGAACAGTTTTCAACCTATGACGTACAGGCTATGAGTTATTCAACTCAGCGGACTTATACAGAGTAGTGTGTATTGTCCAGTGTCCATCAGGACAAAGGGATTGGTCCTCATACTATATTCTGTTTACTTGTAACTTCTCTAGTTTTTAGACAAGTGCTTCGTAGAAATACAATGTCTAAGTTTTGAGAAGTTATGGGTATAGGAATAAAGTAGAGAACCATGTATCGCAAGTATCGGGATTCTTCAAAGAAATCGAAGATGTAGATTCTTGTGATTGGTATTCAATTGATAGTAATGGTTTTTGAGAAACTTGTTTCTCTTTCAGGTTACTCATAATTGGATGGATTCCTAAGTTGAGTAACACTGATCAGCCTCTCTCTATTAAGTTATTATGCACTGGAGACAGCTGCATAATTTGAATCCGGTTCCAATTAAATAAGTGCCATAGTTTCTGTATTGGATATAGAACGATTCATATCTTAACGATGTTAAGGTAAGGGGAGTTGTCCAGCTTATGCTTAAAACCGAACACTGGATAACTCAAGGCACGTTTCTGTAATGGCAGTTTGCGGGTTGACCCTAGCTTCGACGAGGGTTGATTTTCTACCATCTAGAAGATCAATAGTGATATTGTTCTTGACTCGCCATAGTTTTATTAAAATGGATTTTTCAGAAAACATAAGTGGGAGTATGGTAGAACTGGAAGTGATTTCAGAACCGCAAACGATTACGGAAAGTTTAATAGGACCTATATATTCAATCAGGTTTGACATTCCAATAGCCACTCCGCAGATATGGTGGGTAACCTCAGACACCCGAGAGGTACTCCAGTAGCCTCAAGGACGGTGACAGGGAGGTTCTTGTTTACCCAGACTTGACACTACTGTTGTTCCAGAATGTGAGACCCGGCAGGAGATTATGTATAGCGTCGTTCTAAACTAGTTTTAGAAATGTACGTATATATTATTTTGCCAGAGGGTTGTCGTAGTCAGTGGGAGCAGCGGAAGCATAGTGGGCAAGAAGTTATATCTATTTATAGACTTGAGCGGATATAGAGGAAATAGATCATCTGATTTTTGATGTTACAGTCATGGGTTTGACTTCATCAGAATAGGGGATGGATCTGTTAAGAAGACAGTAGGGTGTGATGTCCTGATATTTGGATGACATACACAGAGTAGGAAGTAAAATTCCTATACTACGATCGGTTGTACTTTGGTCGTCACACAGTTGTTTATCCACAAAGGATATGGATATAATATAAGACATTCTGGTTACTAGATCTAATGGTTTTTGATCTAGATTTGGGTAGTTTCCCAATGTGGGTACTTTGAAAATATTCTAATATTATTTTAGAATAGATGACTCCAAGCATGGTGGTGTACCTGCAGATGATGGAGTCACCCTCTCTAAAGGTGTCTTGCAGACTAAAGGGGAGAGGGATGTGCATGATTGACAGATCACTTGCTTAGGCAATTGAGTCAATCGTGAGATGTCAAGTACCACACCAGATGTTGTTATTGCACTAGATGCAATAAGTTTATATTAATCCAATCCTGGAGAAACATTAGGAAGCAGTTATAGAACATAAGTAAATGTTCTACGGATTTGATGACAGCAGCCTCCTTCGGGAGACAGTTATTATTCCATGCTTCACAAGTGACATGGATGACAGAGTGATTGTCAGAGTTATAGTTTTCCCTCTGACAAGAGACAGTATTATGGACAGGTGGTCCAAGAGGATACTGTGGGAGGCATAGTGCTAGACACTGATTAGTTTCAGTGATCGATAGAGTCTAAGAAGTTTGGATTTGGAGTTCATTTATGAACTAGGTCCCATCAAATATCCAGACATATTCTAAGACGGATATTACTCAATTCGGGAGATGGTTTTCTCCGCGAAGTTGAGATATAGAGAGATACAGAAAGAAACACCGAAGCGGATCCACTCACTGAGGCTATTTCTTGAATACAATAGTTTTGCAAACGAGTTTTGTGAAACTAATTAGTAGAGGAGTTGGATGCTCGGTATCACACGAGCTGTGAGTACACGACATCGCAATAATTAGCCTTAAGTGCAAGTGGGAGATTGTTGGATATAGTGCCCTTTAAGTCAATTATTGGATCGCAGGTACGTGATTGCAATGATTGAGGGAGGACCTATACCGATAAAACAGTCTTACTCGAGATGATAGTATGCTATCTGGTTTGACTTTATCATCATGATAGAGCCCATAGGATTCTTGTTTGACTACCAGCAGTATGATGGCGATCATATATGTGGGAGCTGGGGGTCTATAAGCACATCCTTAAAAGAGTCCCTAGTCGTGGGAGTTTCGAGATAGGGCATCGATACTCCAGAGTAGACTAGTGTATACAGTCGAGACCCCGACGAGGGGCGGTGGCCGGTCTCACAAGCCACTGGTGTCAGTTGGATCACCTAAGATGTATACATGTGCTCATTAGGTTATGAGTACACCGGACAGGACTCGCCGGGAACATGCTAGTTGGTATTATACATATCGTCAGATAGCAGTTCCCTGGTGACATGTGTACAGGTTAGTTCATCGACCTGAGGTCGTCATTTGTCTCGTGTGAGTTCCCACTGTGCTTAGATTACTACCCTACCACGCTCAAAGGAGTTGTGCAAACAGGTTTTAGTTGGGTACAGTCCCGAGCCACATTGGAGGCAAGTGAGCGGATCTTCGGGGATTCGTCTTTCCCGGTATTGGGGGTGAGATCGCGCTGTGTTTAGGAGAGCCACTACACGAAATCCCTGGCCAGGGTAATCGAGATATACTGGTAGGTATACCAGCAGAATCTCAGGGTGTTCTGGGCTGCTCTCTGACACGACTTATATCGCTGTTGGGGGTCTGACGTTTACCGTCCCCCTAGGCCTAATATGCGATACTCATAGACGAATGTTCCGTACTGTACAGATATTGTCACTATCAGGCTCAGTAGGGTTTATAGATGAGTTCGCTCGTCAGCTTCCCTTCCAATCAATATATAGGCAAAACGTTACGTACAGCTTGTACCTCTGACGTGCTAGGGTTATACCCAGTGCCAGTGTGTTGATGAGTTATTAGAGTCCCCCACCGACACTTTCCCAAGTTCGGGCGAAACGTTGTAGATGCCGTATGGATTTATGGCAAGGTTCGGAAAATGCACGTGCATTTTCGCACGTGTCAGTTTTCGGGCAGATAATACTAGTAGGCTTTGGTTTAAGCCGGAACCCAGTATTATACTGTGTAGATATAATATCTTTGTCTCAGTTGCATTTTTATTTGGTCGTAATACAAATGCGGGTATGTTTATACCGTTACGGGGTTATCCTGAAATTCGTTTCGGGATGATTTTTGGAAGTTGCCAGTTTCCAGTTTTCTATCAGCCGTATTTTGACATTCGGTTAAATACGGATTTGTCTTTTCGTCTTCAGGGTGAGTCATGCTTCTAGAAGGTTCTAGAAGTGGTGATTAGGCATATGACTCATTTGTGTCATTAATGGTTCATTAATGATGCAAGGTGACTAGGTTTAATGTGATTGGTTTGCATTTATTGTTTCTAGTGATTCATGCTTTGTTGTTAGGTTATGATAACTATCATTTGTTATGGTCACCACTTGAAGCTCCTACACTCACCTCCCTCTTCTATTTATCATGGCCGGCCCTCTTTGTGAGGCTATGGTTGTTCATTTGATTTCATTTGCAAAAGATTATGATAGTTTAGTGTATGGAAATTTTATATAGTTCAATTTCCATTCACCCGATTCCAAAAGGCAACTTCTTATAACCGTTCGTCCGTGACCTTGGACGTAACGAGACAAAGTGTTCCACTCATTCTCTACTTCATCTTGGTCGTCTCTTTTAGCAAACTTGACGATCGAGTTGCCTCGGTTCAGAGGCGGGAGCCCGTTTAAAGATCCGTCGACGTGGTGCCACCTGGACGATGAGAACGGAGATCAAGCAAGTTCGGATCAGTTGCAACATAGCGTGGGATGATGGTTGAAGACCGAAGGACTCGGATCATTCGGTATAACAATTCTACCCTCTTTACAATTTGTTAGTTTAGCTTTAATGGACGATCCGGGATAAAGTACGCGATAGCGCCAGTCGTAAAAGTTTTGTTCCGCATATCGGCGTCTATTAGACGGCCAGGGCGCTGCCGCGTACTTACACAATCTTGTCGTCCGGGTGGCACCACATCGACGGATCTTTAAACGGGCTCCCGCCTCTGAACCGAGATAACTCGATCGTCAAGTTTGCTAAAAGAGACGACCAAGATGAAGTAGAGAATGAATAGAACACTTTGTCTCGTTACGTCCAGGGTCACGGACGAACGGTTATGGAAGTTGCCTTTTGGATCGGGTGAAATGAGAAAGAGGCTATCTATTTTTCGTGAACCCGAATCTATCATAATCTTTTCTAGTGAACAACAACCTTATCTCTAGTATATGAGAGAGAGGGGAGGGGCCGGCCATTTATAGGAGAGGAGGGAGGTGAGTGTAGGAGCTAGGAGGTGACAATAAGCAAAATATCTAGTGTGAACACAAAATGTGAACACATAGTGTGAACACAAAGTGTGAACACAAAGAAAGCAACCAATAATGAACAAGTGAGTCATACGCATTGTCACCACCTTCTAGAAGCTTCTAGAAGCACGACTCACCCTTACGACTCACCCGAAAAGATAAATCCGTATTTGACAGAATGTCAAAATACGGCTGATAGAAAACTGGAAACTGGCAACTTCCAAAAGTGATCCTGAAATGAATTTCAGGATAACCCCGTATCAGTATAAACATACCCGCATTTGTATTATGACCGAATACAAATGCATCTGAGACAAAAATATTATATCTACACAGTATAATACTGGGTTCCGGCTTAAACCAAAGCCTACCAGTATTATCTGCCCGAAAAACGACACGTGCGAAAACGCACGTGCTTTTTCCGAACCTTGCCATATCACCATACGGCCTCTACAACGTTTCGCCCGAACTTGGGAAAGTGTCTGTGGGGGACTCTAATGACTCATCAATACACTGGCACTGGGTATAACCCCTAGCACGTCAGAGGTACAAACTGTACGTAACGTTTTGCCTATGTATTGATTGGAAGGGAAGCTGACGAGCGAACTCATCTATAAACCCTACTGAGTCTGACAGTGACAATGTATATACAGTCCGGTCCATTCGTCTAAAGAGTATCGCATATCGAGTCTAGGGGGGTGGATAAAGTCAGACCCCTAATAACGCGATAAATCGTGTCGGCATGAAACCCATCACCACCTGAGAAACTACTGATCCAAATCAGCAATTCTCCACTACCTCGGCCGAGGATTCCTAGTGATGGCCATCCGTGCACTGCGCGACATCAACCCCCAATACCGGGAGAGACGAATCCCCGACGATCCGCTCACTTGCCTCCAATGTGGCTCGGGACTGTACCCAAAAAAGACCTGTTTGCACGACTCCTTTGAGCCGTGGTAGGGTAGAAATCAAAGCACAGTGGGAACTCACACGAGACAAATGACGACCTCAGGTCGATGAACTAACTTGTACACATGTCACCAGGGAATTGCTATCTGACGATATGTATAATTCCAACTAGCAGATTCCCGGCGAGTCCTGTCCGGTGTACTCATAACTCAATGAGCACCTGTATACATCTTAGGTGATCCAACTGACACCAGTGGCTTGTGAGACCGGCCACAGCCCCTCGTCGGGGTCTCAACTGTATACACTAGTCTACTCTGGAGTATCGATGCCCTGTCTCGAAACTCCCACGACTAGGGACACTATAAGGATGTGCTTACAGACCCCAGCTCCCACGTATATGATCGCCATCATACTGCTGGTAGTCAAGCAAGAATCCTATGGGCTCTATCATCATGCAATAGTGAACTAAAGCATGTATACGATGATAAAGACAAACCAGATAGCATACTATCATCTCGAGCAAGACTGTCATATCGGTATAGGTCCTGCCTCAATCATTGCAATCACGTATCTGCGATCCAATAATTGACTTTGAGGGCACTATCTCCAACAGTATGGACTTTGGAGAAATTAGGAACCGCATGATATATTTAAAAACCTGTTTCAGTTAAATAGCGGTTTTTCCTTTATATACTTATATTACTGTTTTATGTTGCATATATTATATTTCATGGATTTCGCATTGATATATAGATTTCATATGATGTTTTCTGGGTGTTTTACTCCTGGGTATATATATCAGTGGTATGGGACGCTGATATATATACATGTATATATATATATATCAGTGGTATGGAACGCTGTTATATATGTACACCTATATAATATATATATCATCATAATGATCTATGCAAGTATTCTTATTCCTTACTTGATATTTGGATGTATCCACTCTGAGATTTGTTAAAAAACGATACGTGGATCACAAGTGTCGGTGTTTGACACTTAGGATTCGAGGAACGTATAAACCGATATGTGGATCACAAGTGTCGGTGTTTGACACTTAGGATTCGAGGAACGTATGTATTTATGTGTCGATGCTAGGCACTAGTTTTCATGATGTTTTCGGGTGTCGATGTTAGACACTCGGGTTTCATAAGACTTACAGGTTATGAGGGCCGATATGAGGGCCGATCCGAGGGCCGATTTGAGGAATTGGGATTTAGATTGTCTTGATGGACACTGGTCCTGCCACGATGAGGATTCCGTGAGGATGACATGTTTTATTCCGTACTCCGCATTTATTTGATATGCATTGCTTTATATATTAGTAGTACCTGATAGAGTACCTTTCATGACTGTTGCATATGCATATTACCATATTACTATCTGTTGCATGTGATAGACTTTCGCAGTACGTGCATACTTGCGATTACCTGCATATGTTATTTACTATTCACGGGTTGGCAACTCACCCCCGTTGTGCCGCAGTGTTTGCAGGTGTCCCTCAGAGCAGCCGCGGCAGGGCTTCTTTATCACATCGTTTCATCTTTTGCAGCGGATACCGCTACGGCAGACTGTGTGCAGTTTTGCTATAGGTGGGTTTTGTGGTTATCCGATAATGTTCATTTGTATATTCGTTGTAGCTTGTACTCTCCATCTACCACTTTCATGTATTGACTTAGAGGCGAGATGTGAGGACGATATTGTATATTTTTGGTGACAGGGGATGTCTTTTATGCAGTTTTATTTATATCGTCTTTTATTTCTTTGCTACGGCGTCGTATATCTGTTGCGGTGGTTGTTTCCGTCTTTGGGTGTGGATTTGCTCCCGTTGGGGATGCTTTAGTTTTATCTTTGTATGTACCTATTTTTGGGGCTAGTTTTTACAAAGGAGGTGCTGCCAAAATTTTTAAGAAAGTAAATTTGGACTTTAAAGAATTTGTACTTGAGAATTTCAAAAGTTTTAACAATGTTCTTATCACTTACTACTTTTGATGGTTTAGATTGCTGGGTTTTCGGCTTACTTGAATTGCGTTACGCCTGTAGACGTTATGTAGTTTAAGGGTCGTCACGTGCCAAATTTCGGGTCATGACACAATCGCGGGGACTTCCGAGACGACGAAGAAGGACAAGGTGTCCGTAGGTTTCGACTAGAGTGAGGCACGTATCGATGAATAGATGTATATCTATGTAAGAAGTCGAGTGGATGACGTATAGCACCCCCGCAACCATAGTAATTAAAATACTATATATATTAGAATCGTATACCCAGCTTATAGAGTCATGCTAGAACACTAGATGCGTATATTCATATATTTAGTAGAGAGTTATATATTTAGTGTCTATTTCCAAGCTATTAGGCTATATATTTATACATACAGGTATATATATGATATAGGTATATATATAATTACTGTTATGTGCTGTACGCGACTAGATGTCCATACTTTATATGACATGATATGAGTTGGCGTACGCGACTATAGATCCGTACTGCTTTCATTGGATGATATTGTACGAGAGAGATTCCGTACATGAAATGATGAGGATAGACTGCTGAATACAGCCGATATTCACTTGACTCGGGAAGTCTTGCTAAATCCTAAATCGGGAATTTATGAGATATTTAGAGCCATACTTATTTTGAAAACTAACGATTCGTTACTTACTTTTAAATTATAACGTCAATGGTGCGCTATGAATTTTCATATGATATCTATTTCAAAAATATCGTAGTCTCTTCCAAGCAAAGTTAGGATGATTCCTCCATCCTTGATTGTATGTGGAAGAATAAGGATCGTTTCTAGGTCGCTGCTAAAAAGCAGCATTAGTTTGCTCGTGACCTTGAAACGGTGCATTCATAGGACATTCTTCCGTTAAGTGTGAAGGATCTGAATAGCAACCACAGACGGTTTTGGGAAGCGTGACCTGATTTAGGGAGACTGATGAGAATCTGTTCTCAATAGCGTCGAGTTTCTTCTGCATCGCTGCCATTTCGGCTTTCACTGCGATGGAAACATCGAGCTGGTGAACACCTCCCCTAGATGAAGGTGGTCTTACGCTTTCCCACTGCAAAGTGTTTTCAGCGAGATCTTCCAGATATTTCCAAGCTTCGCCGTCATCTTTAGACATGAAATTGCATTGACACATTGTTTCAAGCATCTGCTTTGTCGCTGGATTAATGCCCTCATATATAATTCGGCATAAATCCCATCTATTGATTCCATGATGAGGACATTGGACAAGAAGATCTTTGAAACGTTCAAAGCACTTCCAAAATGGTTCATTGGGAAACTGGGTAAACTGGTTGATCTCGCTCCTAACACGGGCGGTCTTATGGTTTGGGTAAAACTTCTTAAGAAATGCAATTACGAATTCATCCCAGTTAGTGATAGAGTGTGCGGTAGTATTATAAAGCCATTTTTCTGCCAAGTCGCACAGTGTGAATGGGAGAAGACGCAAGCACATAGCATCCACACTTAATTGTGAAGTACCCATCATTGCGCATACGTTTTCGAATTTGGTGATGAAAACGTACGCGTCTTCCGACTCAAGCCCGTGAAATTTGGGCAGTGTGGGGTTTAATTTCAAAATTATCCCCGTTAGCTGGTGGAAGAGATAGACAAGTAGGAAGGGGACAACGGATAGGATAGCATCTCTCTTGGAGAGAGATGCGCGGTGGATTCTGCGCACCTACGGGCGGTGGCAGCGTGGTGTTATAATCTGATGGAGTACCGTCCATCTCGGTTGTGGTGTGTGGTGGGGGAAAAGAAGATGAAGAAGTACCGACTTCGGCGTCGATAGCAGGAACGCGGACAAGACGAGCACTAGAATCCCGTGTCCAGCCGAGCATGCACTAAGCGGGTTTAGTGCAAGTGGCAGCGCGTGTGTGATTTAAAATTGGTTTGTTTTGAAAAAAGTGGGACTCAAGACAAATCACTCTAAAATGCACAAGCAACCCTAGAACTAAGGTTACCTAGGTCTATTCTCTAGACCGCTCCTAGACTTCCAAAGGACAAGCCGCAGGATCAATCCTCTACTACCTCTTTACTACTCTTGTGGCCAGGTAAGTGTCAGGTAAGTGGGAGGTATCCGCTATATGAATCACCGAAAATAGCGGGCCTAATTAAGTAAACCACTTGCCTTAGACACACTTGCCTAGGCACCACAAAAGTAATTCGTAAGCGATAGATTACCCACGACCTTCCTCGGTCCTTAATGAGCGCGACAGTCCTTAGAGTCTGGTTTAGATATTTTAAATTAATGTAGGGTTGATCTAGATGCTCGGTTTGTGATTTGTGGGGCTTAGGAAGGGTGATGAAATCCCCACCTAATCTTGATTTGGTCTTTGCCCCTTAAAGTCCGTATTAAAATATGCAAAACAAAACTAATCACAAAACTTTTGCAAAAGATTTTTGAGCGGCGCTATTTTGCAAAGAATCCTACAGAAAATAGATTTTATTGGATTTGAGAGGAGAGAGGAAGAGGTTAGAATCTTACCAGAGAAGATTGATGCCCTAGATCACCTACACTGCCGTGCATCCGCCGCAGATTCACCTCCTTTGCCGCGGTTCCGCCGCAAGAGAGAGGGGTCTCTTGATAAAATTTTCTATGTTCCCTTCTGTGCTCCTCTGGATCTCTAAAAATGTCTCTGTCTCCTGTTTCCTCAAGTCTGTGACTCCAGATCTCCTTGCAAAATTCACGCACAAATCGTTAAATATGCAATTTGCAGTTTTGTGTTAATAATGATATGAATCGTCTAAGAATTCAACACAAATAGTAAAAAATAAAAAATTACACACGTATCCCCGGCAACGCCGCCGTTTGATTGGTTGTGAAAGATAATGTTTGTAGAATAACCGCAATCAGAACGGTGTCGCGTGTAGCTAGACTGAGGTGAGTACGGGTCATCCTCAGGGAAACGTTGAATATTTTAATCTTACTTTAGATGTGTTGAAAAAGAGAGGAGGGATAAGAATGTTGAGGAATGGTTTCTAGATCTACGTTAAACACTAATGCAAAATATAGATCTAGATTATTTATAGATGTAAGTTTATATAAGAGGAGGACTTGTAGGGTTCGTTAGGATTTAGTAGTTATGGATGATTAATTAAAAATTACTCTTTCTATCCTTTAATAGATTTAAAACTAGAACGACAGTGATGCGTGTAGATTAGGGTTTCTGAAGGGAAAAGGAACCCCACTCTTAACCCCTATCTTGACACGGAACTCCGTTCATATCTAGCCTTTACCAAAACAATCATTAATCTAATCTCTAATCGCGGTCGAGACTAACAATGAATTGGTAGCGCGCCCGATTAGGATGTTAATGATTCTTTTGATAAAGTTTATAAACTTTATAGGACGTAAAAAGAGTTTAGGTATTTTCATCATTCATTAACCTACCCTAATCCTACGAACCCTAACAAGCGGAGAATTACTCGCGCATGTTGGGAGAAAAAGAGATGGAGAGAAATTGCATAATTAAACTACGAAGAAATAGAATAAGAAAAAGAAAGCTACCTTTATTAATCAACAATATTCATTACACTTTGATTCCTTAGAAAATGATTACAAATACTAGTTTACTTCTCGATCTCTTCTAAGGAGGTAGATGAACCGTTGATGATCAGCCTGGATGCGTGAGCCGTCTTGGACTTCGTGATCTCGTCGGCTTGATGATTT
Source organism: Agapanthus africanus (assembly GCA_030015575.1). Lineage (NCBI taxonomy): Eukaryota > Viridiplantae > Streptophyta > Magnoliopsida > Asparagales > Amaryllidaceae > Agapanthus > Agapanthus africanus. The sequence continues at coordinate 327,399,010 of CM057349.1, read as the reverse complement.
TTTCCAAGAGGCTCTCGGTCCCTATTTATAGTCCAAAGCCAGAAACCTTTGCTTCCAAATTAGGGAAATATCTGTAAAGATTCACCCAAAATTTGCGCAGTCCCTAACTCATCAATCATGTCGCGGATCCGCGGCCCAAGGGGGGTATGGCCACGGATCCGCGGCCATTTAATCAGAGCCGTTGATTTTCTTTTTGGGGCTTCTCTCTACTTGGCATGTGGACTTCTCTAGAATCTTTGGATCTTTGAAATCTTCTCGTAGTCGCTGCCAGACTTGATCTCCAAGTTTTGTTTTCTTACTTAGGCAAGTTTTCTTTAACAACTTGATTTCTTGGAAAAATTCTGAACAACAACTTGGAAAAATTCTGCACAACAACTTAAATAATATTTAGTAGACTTGGTTCTACTAGGATTTGGTCAATGATATTATTTGCATACATTTTCCTACCAAATGCTAATTATAATATATCAACACATGGAAAATATTATTTTTACAGATAAACCCTCATATGTATGATATATTATAATAAAGACCTTTTTAAATATGGAAATAGTAGGAAAAATGTAATAACAAATGTGCAGTTTTATCAACTGAACAGTTGCCAACTCGTGAGTAGAAGACATCACCGAGTAGAAATAGCTTGTATGACGATCTCCTAGGTCATACAGTAACGTACTCAAATATAACATTGAAACATCTAGTAGTGGAAAGGGTAATAATCTAAGTATAAGTGTAATATCAAGTACTCGTGTCAGTGCCTCAAGTAGAAACATGTCATATATATGATGTATGAATGTATCAAAAATGAAATCAGAATATATCTGTATGAGAAAGTTATGTTTCCAGTAAGATTTTAGTATAAAAACTGGAGTATCATCAATGAAATCGACAGAAATCCGTGTCAAACATCGACATAAAATCCTCAAATCCCGGGCTCCGTCGATCCGAATCGGTCCATATCATCCAATCTCACGACTACGGTCGGTATCATCCGGATATCTGTCGTGCCAAATATTACCGGTAGGTAGTTCTCCCCGGCCAGGCTCATCGTCTACATCTCGAGCTTCTTGCCCCAGGGTACCTTACAGGGTACACCATGTACCCGAAACGGTTCATCCTACTCCTCGAATCGGGTCTCGAAAACCAACTCAATCAGGAAAACTCATGGTGGACGCCATATACATCATATCATGAGAAAACCGCAACTTGCATTTTTAAAATGATAATAAGTTTATAAAATCCTTGCGGTTTTCCCCCAAATCCAGAAATCTCATTGAAAATCCAAAATCTCAAAATCATGAGTCAATGAATAGTGAATATCGGCATAAAGCCCCACCATATTGCATAACATAATGAATATATAAATGCATGGCGTATTTAAGTAAGGAATGCAATATCTAAACTAGCATATGAGAGCAAGCATACTAATAATGTGTTGAAAGTACCAGCTAGCATGTTATACCAATGAAGTAACATTTTCTAAAGTGCACGTGACATGGCAATTACCGATGATGATGTATGTGAGCCAAAAAGCAAGTGTACGTGGAACATACGCATCATCTGTAATGGTGCTGGTGTCCTAACAGATGGGATTCATAATAGCTAAATAAACACATGTAATAAATATGCAATGCAATAAGAACAATATAAATATAACAGAAAAGTGAATAGTAAACATAACATTATAAAATATACATATCAGAGTACGAGTCATACGGTTTTAGTGTTTTGAAATAGCACGAATCGTGGTTTTTAGAAAAGTAGGGGATATGGTGTTTTTGAGAAAAGATATGTCCTTTGAAAAATCCGTAGCATCCCTCGGGTTGTCCTTTGAAAATACTCACGATTCGTTAGTTTTGAAAATAGGTATGACTCGAGCCTAGTCTAGCATCTATTTAAACAACTAAAAGACTAAACTAAGGAACTGGTTGGAAGAATAAGAAAGTCTACATATATTCCGAGTCGATATACCTAGTAGTCGGTGATCCAGCCTCATAGCATTACGTACTGTATAATACATAGTACGACATCCTCGAGTCAAGAGTGCGAATCAATCATCTTATACGTCTCGTACGGTAATATCCATCGTACGGCATCCTCAAAATCGAAGGTACAGGTCAAAATCATACATAATATCATCATTCATACAATATCATGATCATGGGTACGGTTCTAAAGTCCCGTACATTCAAATATTATCAACTCACATATTATCGTATGTATGAATACATATCGCCCAACGGTCCATTATAATATCATATCATATACCATATCACGACTCAATCACATATCAAAATCTCACGGCATCATGCCCGATCATATCGACTCATCTCCACATATCACATACTATCCTCATCACCTGCGTATATGTGTATACACACACACACACACACACACACACACACACACACAAAATCAAGTGCGCGCGCGCGCGCGTGTGTGTCTACATATAACCTGCGATTCGCCACCAAGGTAATCATCTTATGGATATGTCTTCCTAGATCAACCTAATCTAACCTAAAGTCTTCTAAATACCCTATTTGCTAAGTATCCAAACTTACTAATATAATAATACCCTATTCTACTGTTGCGGGGGTGCTATACGCCATCCACCCGACTTCCCTCATAAATATATATCTACTCACCTTGATCCTCGCTTACCGAAGTCAATGACTCCACGCTCTCCCTTGTCGTACGATGTCTACGTGAAGGAACCTACATTTCAATGAATATCATATCGTAAACAAGAATCAAATACGATAAATCTGATATGGCATACGAAGTGTACATAGGGTAGAACCTACGGACTATGCATGCAAGAATAGCCAAACAAATCCTCGATGTTGACGTACAAACGTCAAACCACCGAGTCAAAACCCAAATAACAAAATCCAAGTCTTAAAAAGTCATAAAACCAAAACAGCAACTCAAGAAAATACCTCCAAATTTTGCCTCGGTTCAAATTAGCCAATTTTGCATATGGAGTAGGTCTAATTTACTGAAAATGGATCCATGGACCAAGTACGAGGCAATTCTCTCGTACCAAGACCGCAATTTGCGGCCAAAAGAAGATTGTTTGCGGCCAGGTTTTGGAATGGGGGTCTCAGGTCTCGATGGTAGCTTGTAGGTTGCCTGCTTGTATCACTGTAATTGCTAAATAATTTTCCAAGTCTCCGGGTCATAGCAGATCTCAAAAAGTCATCACAATTTCCACCAATTCCGATATCGGGGATTTCCAGGTTTCATATTTGGGTTTCTATTCTCAATTTTGGCCAGGAATTCTATCACTACAGGGGTTTTGTGGTCTCCACTAAACTCAATTATACTTCACAACTCAAAAAAATCTCCTAACCCTTATCTTGGAATTTTCCATTATCACAAAACCTCAATTTATCAACTTTAAACTACCATAAAAGTTAAAGAAACTCGAATTCTAAACTAAGTGTGTATGATATACCTTATGGAAGCAACTAGGGAAATTTCTAGGGTTGCCAAAGTCTTCAAAGTCCTGTCTTGATATCTCCATAGGGTTTGTAATGATGTTGTGGTCATTTTTTTTGAAGGAGTGAGGTTTTGTGGTGGTTGTGAGAGGTTTGAGGGTGGTGCAAGTGAATGAAGAGGTGGAGGGAAAGGAGCAGCAATGAAGAGAGGAGGTGATGAAATGAAGAGGTGGAGAGAGAGGAGCAGCAATGAAGAGTGGGGGTGAGAAAAGAAGTTGAGAAATGTGTAGAAGGATGTGGAACTTTCCCTCTCTCTCTCTCACACAACCATACTCCCATGGTCCCCCTTGTCCCCCTCTCTCTTATCTTTTCTTTTGTTTTCTCACTTTAAAACAAATCAACACCATATATATGAAAAAATAAAGACATGGTTAATATCAAAAATGTACAAGTGTGGCAACATGTCATGTTGCATGACACAACATGTAAACATGATTAATGCGTGATTAGTGAAAATTAAATCAAGTTTAGCATTAATATTGTATGCAAATAATTATTTAATAAACTATAATTGTTCAATTCTCATAACTCCCTTCAAAAATAATAATTTAAATAAATTTTCCAATTATTTCCCAACTATAAATATATAATTATATCATCTCACTAAAACTAATTCTCATGCTTAATAATATTCATAAAATTTATTATTTTATTTATTTAAATTCCCAAAAATAATATTTTATTTTTTGAAATGTTACAGTATTTTTGACGTTGAAAACTTGATGTTGATTGAGAATGTATATTCCGTTATTCAGTGTACTCGATCCAACCATTTCATGATTTAGGTGAATGTTTATAACATTTCTTTCAAGTGCAAAATTATATCCTTCATTTGATAACAAAGATACTGATATAATATTACACATCATACTGAGTATACAAAAACAGTTACGTAAAAACTAAATATGTCTACTCGCCAATTCTAGGTGATATTCTCCTACTGCAATAGCATCTACACTGGTTCCGTTGCCAATACTGAGGGTCATATCACCTTTCCTCAAAACTCTACGGCTTCTCAGCGCCTGCAATAAATTACAGGTATGAGATCCTAATCCGGTATCTAATACCCAGGAAGTAGAGTTTATAGAGAAACAGTTTTCAATCACGAACACACCTGAAGCCGAAACCACAACTTGCTTCGTGTCCTGATTATTAGCTTTTAAGGCCCGGCAGTTCTTCTTCCAATGTCCATTTTTCCGACAATAGAAGCATTCTTCCTTTGTAGCTCCCCCCTATTCTTTTCCTTTCCCTGCACCTTCTGTACACCTCCCCTCGGTTTGGTGGGGGCCTTCTTCTTCTTCCCCTTGGCCTTGGCCTTGGATTTAGAAGAAGAAAATTATCTAATAAACAGAGCGAGTATTTCCTTAGTTTTTTTCAAGGTGCCCTCTGCCACCCTCAGTATGTTGAGGAGCTCAGGAAGTGAAACTTCCATCTTTTGCATATTGAAATTCAATATGAATTGGGTATTGGTGGAGATAAGGGAATGTAGAATCAAGTCGATGTACAACTCATTCTCCAACGTAGTTCCCAGGTCCGCGAGCTCTTCTATGAGAGAAATTATCTTTAGGACGTGGTCCTCAACAGATGATCCAATAGCCAACCTCGCTTGAAACAATTTCTTCGAGGTCTCATATCTTGCGATACGAGATTGCTCTCCATATAAATCTTTGGTATCGAAGAAGATGGAAGAAAGGTCCATCTTCTCGTGTCTCCTCTGATGTTCATTATCCATAGAGGCCAGCACGAGGCACTTGGCTTTTGGTAATCAAGATCCCAGGTCTTACAGACCTCAATGTCCGCGACTGAGGATTCTGGACCGGGAACAGGGGGAGCTTTCGCCATGAGGACGTATGCGACCTTATCATATGTAAGGTCCATATGGACATTTCTGAGCCAGTCTTTATAATTTGGCCCAGCGAGTTTATTTTTAATCTAGTATTAGCTTAAGTCCCATCATGGTCGCTGCAATTAGGAGAGAGAGAAAAAAACACTCAGCATATACTCTTGCAAGTATAGATTGGTTATTAGTTTATCTAAACAGGATGGCTCACACTGTTTTCTCGAATTTTTCTTCAAACCCTAAAAGAAGAATTAGTCAGGATTAATCGCACCTCACAATTCTTGGTTAACCTTTCGGCCAGGCTGGTGTCGGTACTTCGAGGGAGGTTTTCCAACGCTTTCGCGAAGTTCCTTAATTACATAACCTCTTTTTCCTGGAGGCGTAGCCCGGCTAACACCATTCTAAGCACCTACTTGGTTTATAGCATTGATTGTAAAGTAAAAAATTCTCCCGAAGAGTAGCGGATACTCACAGTAGGATTAAGACCCAACTATCATTGTGTGATGATTTTGAAGGAAGTCTACCAAAAATACTACACTCCAGAAGGTATGCAACACTAGCAAGTTTCCTGTATGTTTGAAACTCTGGATGTGATTTTTTCCCCGAGCATTTATAACCTTGACGAAGGTCAAAACATCATAAGTCGCAAGTCAATTTCAACCCATCATTGTCCAGATCAATCTAGACCTATTCGTACAAGACCTTGACGAAGGTCAAAACAACTGTACGTCTGTCCTAGATTAATGCATCTATCTATTCTACAGATAAGTACCCACTAGCTACCAAACACTATGCCTTGGTGAAGGTCAAAACACATAGCATGAATACTAGTAGATACTTATCTGGAATGATGAAAGTGTAACACTTTGAAATTTCGTTAGAATGTTTTTCGTGTTAATTAGCAATTGTGCGTGTTATTTTATATGTGTACATAGGATTATTAGCTATTTTAATCGGGTTACCCTAATTGGAAAATTTTCCTTTGTAGTGTTGCACACTTAGCCAGTTTTGTGACTTAGGTCTTTTAGTGTAACATGTTAACCATTTCTTTTGTTGCATGGTTGATAATTTATCCCCACCATTTTAATCAAGTCAAAACCCTTTTTGAATATCAAAATTTAATTAGAATATGAGGTATGGTGGGTAGGTGAAGGTTTGACTTGGGTTGACTATTGATTTCTCTCTCATTTCTTTTCCTTCTCTCATTTTCTGCACCTCCTGCAGAATAACAGCAGCAACAACACCATTTTCTTTCTCTTTTCTTCTCTTTTCAATTCCCATTTGGATCAACACAAAACCCTACACCAAAAACCCATTTTTATTCACAAAAAACCTTGGTTAAATGGATCTTTTGAGGGATCTTGGTGTCAAGGCAGTGGCTTGAGGGAAAAGGCTGGAAAATAAAGTTCTATAGGGTTTTTGGGAAGGTAATTATCTCACACTTAACACTCCTTTTCATAACTTGTAGTAATTCTAGCAAAATATCACTTTTTTGTGCTATTGAAGGGATTTTGTGATGATATGTTAAAATTAGCATTTTTAGGGCTTGATTAGCTTGGTAATGGGTTATTAGTGTGATTTTAGACTTGGGTTTGCTTCAGATTTCAGAAAAATACCCTAAGGTATCATTTTAGTGTAAAAGTGTGGTTTTTAACTAGAATTAGGGCTCTGTGGAATCTGCTTCTACCCGGGGTGTTTCAGAATAAAATTGGATTTACTGTAGCATGTATAGGGGGTATAGAGTGCACACACAAAATCTGGGAGCTCCTCTCCCTACCCAGGCCGCCGAAATATACATTCTGGTCGCAATTTGCGGCCAGATGGGGGTGTTGGGGGTTGGGGTTTGGGCCACAGGAGTCTGCTGCTATGTGTAGTATTTTGGTATATATAGTTTTGTAAATTTGTTCCAGTATAAAAATCTGGAGTTAAATACTTATTTTCTCGTATTTTAAACTTTCGTGACACGCGTGATACGTGTGTGTGGGTTTGGGGTTTCTGTGTATCGCGACGCGTCGGAGTGACTTCAGGCGCGTAATCACATGTTTTAGCGTATCGCGCATACGCGCGCTTGGTTTGCGACACGGGTTTCTAGTTGACTTTAAATGTCGTGTTTGTATGGTTTTGAGCTTATGTGTGATATATTGTGAAATTCTATGTTCGCAGGCGAGTGCGACGGACGCCGCGAAGAAGGGGAAACAAGTCATCGGCTTTACCTAGCGAAAGACTACGGTGAGTAGATTTAACATCTACGGGGATATCGCCCGCATGGCGTTATGCGTCAGGGCTGATAGGACCTTATAGCGATATGTTTTGCATTCACCTACATGACTACTGGTTATTGCATACCGCATTCCCTGCTATGCGCATATAAACTAGAATTGATAGAATACCGCACTATTACTAACAGTTCAAGTTGCATGAGCACGATTTATATGCTACACTCACACCGTTAGTGATTGCCATGACACTCACATTATAGGATTGCTATAAATCATATGTCAGATTGTTTCCGCATTATTGATGTTTGCCATGATTTGCCGCATATCAGCAGATGTTATATTCATACTTGGACACATCTACATCACATATTCATACATGTGCCATGTATATATTGATATCCTCATACCTGCATAGATTTACGCATTGAGATATGTTGTTTCCATGTTATTTCTGGATTTGGGAACCGTGGATATTTCAAAAGAGAATAGCTAATTATTTAAAAACCCGGTTTCTCTTGATATGATATTTCAGTGCGTCCACCATGTGTTTTCTCGGTGCTAGAGCCCGATATATGAGAGAGAGAGGGCTGACCCCGACTGACGGATGCCCGATATATGAAAGAGAGAGGGCTGACCCGGACTGACGGATGCCCGATATATGAGAGAGAGAGGGCAGACCTGGACTGACGGATGCCCGATATATGAGAGAGAGAGGGCTGACCCGGACTGACGGATGCCCGATATATGAGAGAGAGAGGGCTGACCCGGACTGACGGATGCCCGATATATGAGAGAGGGGGGGCTGACCCGGACTGATGGATGCTCGATATAGAAAGATTTGCGTGTCGATGTGTCACGACCCGAAAGTACGGAACGTGACCGGCACTTAGATTACGAAACATCTAGAGGCGCAACGTAATCTAAGTAAGCCGAAGCCCAGAAATCTAAACCATGAAAAAGAAGAAGAAGCAGTAAAAGAAAATATGAAGGAACAAGTTTAAAACATCAGCAAATTTTCTCAAAAATTTCGGCAGAGTCTCCTCTATAAAAACTGGCCCCCAAACGGGTACAACAAGTATAATATACATAAACAATAAAAAGCATCCCCAATGGGAGCTAGCATCAACGCCAACAGGCGGAAACAACCACAACAAGCACAATAATATACAACGTCAAAGGGCGAGGCTCAAAACTCAAAAGAAAACAAAACCACCAGATCAGAATAATACATGCGCGACTCTATGGTCGAAATAAAAGACTAGCCCAATAAACTATCAAATAATATAAGTTTGGTTGATGGAGCTTTCTAGATACAAATGAAATAATAAAAATACAACGGCGGTTCAGATACAAATGAACCAACCTACCGTGCAAATCACCCGAAATGAAAATGATGTGCCAACAACTGCCAAGGGAAACCTGTACATCGAACCTGAAATAAAATTTGGCACAATGGGGGTGAGTTGCCAACTTGTGAGTAGAAGACATCTACGAAAAGAAATCGAATGCACGACGCTCTCCTAGGTCATAATAATACACTATTATATCCCAATCATCTAGTAATAGCAGGGTAAAACTACATGTAAATGCAGATACTCCGTGCTCGTGTCAGTGCCTCATATAATACTATGTCATATGAATGGATATGCATGCATCATGAATATAAAATAATCAATCCTGAAATCCAGAAATATCTGTATAAGAAATCTTTAGCTGTTATCATAGTAAAATGTGTATAGGAATCTGAAATCTCAACAATGAAGTCCATGGAAATCCGTGTCAAGCATCGACACAAACATGTAAACCTCAAGTCTCATAGTCTCAATACCTCGGGCTCCGTCAGTCCGGATCGATCCATAACATCAAATCTCACGACAACGGTCGGTATCCTCCGGATATCCGCCGCGCCAGACATCACCGGTAGGAAGCCTTCCCCTGCCAGGCTCATCGTCTACAACTCGATCTTCTTGCCCCGGGGTACCATACCGGGCCCACCATGTATCCGAGACGGTTCATCCACTCCTCGAATCGGGTCTCGAAATCCATCAGAAAACATGAAATCTCATGGTGGACGACACATACATCACGAGAAAACCGCATCTTATATTTTAAAAAGAGAGGAGGAGAGAGAGAGAAGTTTTTTATATTTTCTTGCGGTTTTCCCCAAAAGTCCAGAAATCTCATAGAAATCCAAATCTCAAAATCATGAGTAAGAATATGATAAATGTCGGCATATGCCCCATAATACTGCATGATAACCTGAAAATATGAATGCATGAATGTCTACGTAATGATGCCATGTCTAGACTAAATCTGAGAGTAATCACGATATTATATCAATCTAGCTGTTAGCTGAATGTATCCATAAAAGATAATATGATCTAAAGTGTACGTGACATAGCAATTACCGATGCTGATGTGTGTGAGCCGGCAAATAAGTATGCGTGGAATATGCACATCATCGGTAATGGTGCTGGTGTCCTAACAGGTAAAGTTTAAACTGATTATAGCAACATATGTATGAACATACAACATTATCATTACAGTGAAAAAGTAAAGACGGATGTGTGTTATCCACTCATTTGATATACAAATACCACTACCGCTATATGGCTCAAACCTAACCTAGTGTTCATCTAACCCTCCCAAGGAAAACTAAACCTAAGAACTGGTCGATAGAAGTACACCTAACGCCTGAGTCCATATCTCTAATAGTCGGCGATCCTGCCTCAATAGCGTCACGTACATAGTACGACTTCCTCAAAACATGAGTGCGGATCAATCATTATATCTATGCCTCGTACGGTAAAATCCATCGTACGTCATCCTAATATCGGGGTACGGGTCAAGTATCTCCTAGGTGTCTTATCATTCGTATAATGTCATCATCAACACATCTCATGATCAAGGTGCTAAACTGTAACCGCCTATATCAATTATATATCATTGCCATCATAATATGCATCATTAGTTTATCCTCAGAAATATCATATCATACGTATCATATTGTGATTAGGTCATACTGATATCCTATCGTCATCAAGTCACACTTATATGATATCGACATCTGGTCACACCTATATGATGTCGTAATCAAGTCATACATATATCATATCGTGATCAGTCACAAGTTACAGTCCGGGTACTATTTTAGAGTCCTATGTACCTCAATATCATCACCACCCATTATAATTTATGTATATATATGTTCATTATCTCATTCTCTAATGATCCGCTAACACTTAATACGACTGTATAGCCAAGAATCACGGCATCAAGCCCAGTTATACTGTTTCATCATACCTCGGGTATCATATCACATCAATGTATCCCATACACGTGTTGTATATATATATACCTATACCTAGTCCTATATGTATATATACATGCACGTATACACCATGTCGAGTTCAGTGTGTGCGTGCGTGTGTTTTTACCTAAAACCTACGAACCTCTTCCAAGGTACTCATCCTCTGATATGGTTTTCCTAAATCAATCTTGTCCAGCCTAGGGTCATTACTAGGGTCCTACTCATTAAGAATCTAGGGTCACATCTTGTTTCCTAATGTCAATAAGTACTATTCCTATTCTACGTTGCGGGGGTGCTAAACGCCATCCACCCGACTTCCCCCCGTAGATATGCATCTACTCACCTGGTCCATGTCTGCCAAAGACGGTGTCGCCATCCTCCTCTTCATCGCCCGCAGTCCACGTGAGGGGTACCTAAACGCAAACATATAAATAGTATCGTAAACTGGATCACATACGAAAGTCAAACGATACAAGGAACAAGCATAGGTTAAAACCTATGTCCCGTCCACGCAAAAGAACCAAATATCGCTCGATATCGGCGTACAAACTCCGATGGATCGAGATAAACATCAACAAATAACTCGTAGTTTTAAAACACATTACTTATATTATAAAACGTGATTAAATCCATCGAAACCCTAAAATCCATCAAACCGTCCAATTTCGTAAAACCCGAAAATGCCAATTTACCGTTTTTCATCAAAACTTGACATTTAAATGAAACCAATGGTCATAAAACTCATTAAATAGCATAACTAGACTATACAAACCATTACTATATTTTTATTACACAAATTTGTATTAATTTGAAATTTCTAGTTTGCAACCTTTAACAATTTTTAACATTTTTCAAGCAAAATACCACAATTCCACCACAAAACGTGATTTTGCATGAATTAATGTATTAAACCACAATTCATGATGATAATGATTTAATGAAACCATAAATTATATTTTTAATCTCATTTATTTAGGAATTTCTAAAATCTAGTTTACAAATAGCAATTTTTTATCACAATTTATCAATTATCAATAGAAACTAGCAATCAATTTAAGTTTCCCTTCCACCAACAAGTTAATACCCTTAGTAAGACCACAATCTAGTGTTACAAATATTAATTGAAATTTTATTTCACCAAAAATTATGTTTTATAGAAACCTAGTTAGCAAAATTCCTAATTTAAACAATTTTAAATGAAAAATTTACAATTCAACAACCATGCAAGATTTTCCAATTCTAAAAGTGTTAAACTAACTATTATAACCCTAATTAATTAATAAAAATTATAACTTGAATTTACAAACCCTAACTTGTATTTTAAAAATTGAACATAGAATTAATTCATTAAATCTAAACATACTTAAAAGAAACATCTAATAACAAATAAACAAAAGAAGGAAATTTATACCTCCAAAATATGAAATCCAAACAAGAAAATGAGCCTCCAAAATGCATGCTTTCCATCTCCAAATTCCATATAAAAATGAGCAAGGAATAAAGGGTAGGAAATAAATAGGATTTTGTGGATTTTTAATTGAATTTTTAAAGGATTTTTGATGAATTTTGGAGAAAAATAAAATGAGGAAAATGGGGGCTACCATGGGGGGTGAGGCCGGCCATTTTTTTGGAGGTGAGGGAGAGAAAGAAGAGGGTGAGAAAATGTGTAGAAGTCTCCACCAAAATATCACTTCCTTATGTCTTTTCATGCATTTCTTTATTTTATTTTATTTCTTTACTATAGCAACTCAAGAAAGCTCTAGAAAAATGGAAAAATTTGTAAATAAATTTTGCATGATACACACTAAATTCTAATATGCCATGATTCATTTTTACAAATTAAAATCATTCAAATTTGTAATTTACACTAATTTAGTGTAAAAATAAAGCTTATGTTAATATTTAAAATAATTAATTTAGGAAAAATATTTAATTAAACTAAAAATTTATAAGTGACTAAATAAACATCATTTACTAGTAATTACATAATTAAAATAGGTATTTTTGAAATTATAATGAAAAACAATCACGGTTAATTTTACGAAAAATACATTTTACTTTACCGAAATTCATAAAATTCACTTAAACAATTTTATTCATTTAATTATTTTTAAAACGTTACAATCTTCCCCCCTTTAAGAAATTCGGTCCCCGAATTTAAATTAAAACCCCCTCCAAATACTAAAACATTTAGCAAAACACTCAAATCGTCGGGGCTCCGAAATCATCAATACATAACAAAAATCAACTCCATCAAGCATAACGCAATCATCGGAGTTATGGTGAAGATAAAATATCAAAACCCAATATGAAAACCATCATAATATACATCAATCTATAACTTATATATAGTGCGCATCATAGTAAAATCGCCTAAACATCATAATAAAGAAGCATACAAAAACCCCTCTTGAAAATCGCCGTGCAATGCATGTGTCACGGCATAAGTAGCGGACGTTTATTTTTTAAAAAAAAAATAGCTATATATATATATATATCTTTTATTTAACATACACGTCCCGCCTGGTTACTAAATCAAATAATAATGATTATGAAATATACTGCTCAAACTGAAATCAATCCCAATCACATCAATAAAATATCATGTGCGTCCGGTGCGCACTGAAATCGAAACCAAATACAGATACCATGAATACACACAAAAAAAAAATAAGTGCAACAGGTGTGCACCAAAACATCTGTCAAGTGCAACGGGCGTGCACGACTCACTATCAGGTGCATCTAATCTGCACAAAACCCCGATTTAGTGCATCTGGTATGCACAAAATCGCATCAAGTGCGCCAAGTATGCGCAAGAATCCTAATCAGGTGCACATGGTGCACGAAAACATACATCGAATATCGAAATCGAAATCACAACACAAAAATGCATGAAAACTAGGTCGAAACATATGTCAAAATCATGTGTGACCCCTATGCATGAAATCAAATCAAAAATCTCAAAATATATAAAACCTAATCAAGTGTACTGGGTGTATACTAAGCAAAATCAATGCAACTGATATATGAAACACAGATAGAATGTAATGAAGGTACACATAAGAAATACCAATCGTAGAACAAAATCCTCAAAATACCAAAATCCAATAACAGAAATATGAAATTCAAATCACCAAGTCACATCGTAATCACTATCGTCAATGTGCGCCTCTTTCCTCTGATGTCTGCTGCTTCAAACTTGTCTCTTCATAAGTGTGCTGACTGCGCTACCAACGGCAATACTCACATCTAGAATCTCCCACGTAGTCGATCCCTTCACCTGATATCCGGACTACATTAAACTTTTCGATTGATCCATCAAAATCCCATAATTCCCCGAGAGCTCAACACTCAAGTACAGCTTACAAATATCCGGTACATACCCCAGCATCGATGATCCAGTCGTAGAAGGGCAAACCCAAGCCTCACTAATGGCACCGCGGAACTGCCGTAAACCCTAAGGTTCAAGGGCATTCTCGTGGTCATTATGTCGAGTTAGGGTTTCATTCTTCTAGAGGGTCCATTGAAATGCCTGCATGTTCTTCCGAATACTTTAAAGTTGGGAAAATGGTTTTCTGATAATCGTTCGAACCCTTTAACTTCATCCGGACGGCATGTGAATACCCTTCGTCCGCACGCTAAGCAATGCTTCAATCCTCAAGAATAACCAATACTCTAATGGTTATCGCATTCGAGCCGCAGCTCCCTCTACCAGTGTGCCCGTGGTAACAGAAACCACCCTCCAACATTGACGAAGATAGATCAAAAGAACGAATGGAATACGGTGCAAACAATTGTACATCCTAAGGCTCCTTAAGCAGAGTAGCGTATCGTAAGTATGCCGCGGACCATACCCACGGTACGTTACTCTACCTAAATCGCCTACTCCATCAACCAAGGGTCACCTAGATTTATACAAGGTTAAACCTAGCGCTCTGATACCAACTTTGTCACGACCCGTGACCAGCACTTAGATTACGAAACGTCTAGAGACGCAACGTAACCTAAGTAAGCCGAAGCCCAGAAATCTAAACCATGAAAAAGAAGAAGAAGCAGTAAAAGAAAACATGAAGGAACAAGTTTAAAACATCAGCAAATTTTCTCAAAAATTTCGGCAGAGTCTCCTCTATAAAAACTGGCCCCCAAACGGGTACAACAAGTATAATATATATAAACAATAAAAAGCATCCCCAACGGGAGCTAGCATCAACGCCAACAGGCGGAAACAACCACAACAAGCACAATAATATGCAACGCCAAAGGGCGAGGCTCAAAACTCAAAAGAAAACAAAACCACCAGATCAGAATAACACATGCGCGACTCTAAGGTCGAAATAAAAGACTAGCCCAATAAACTATCAAATAATACAAGTTTGGTTGATGGAGCTTTCTAGATACAAATAAAATAATAAAAATACAACGGCGGTTCAGATACAAATGAACCAACCTACCGTGCAAATCACCCGAAATGAAAATGATGTGCCAGCAACTGCCAAGGGAAACCTGTACATCGAACCTGAAATAAAATTTGGCACAACGGGGGTGAGTTGCCAACTCGTGAGTAGAAGACATCTACGAAAAGAAATCGAATGCACGACGCTCTCCTAGGTCATAATAATACACTATTATATCCCATCATCTAGTAATAGCAGGGTAAAACTACGTGTAAATGCAGATACTCTGTGCTCGTGTCAGTGCCTCATATAATACTATGTCATATGAATGGATATGCATGCATCATGAATATAAAATAATCAATCCTGAAATCCAGAAATATCTGTATAAGAAATCTTTAGCTGTTATCATAGTAAAATGTGTATATGAATCTGAAATCTCAACAATGAAGTCCATGGAAATCCGTGTCAAGTATCGACACAAACATGTAAACCTCAAGTCTCATAGTCTCAATACCTCATGCTCCGTCAGTCCGGATCGGCCCATAACATCAAATCTCACGACAACGGTCGGTATCCTCCGGATATCCGCCGCGCCAGACATCACCGGTAGGTAGCCTTCCCCTGCCAGGCTCATCGTCTACAACTCGATCTTCTTGCCCCGGGGTACCATACCGGGCCCACCATGTACCCGAGACGGTTCATCCACTCCTCGAATCGGGTCTCGAAATCCATCAGAAAACATGAAATCTCATGGTGGACGACACATACATCACGAGAAAACCGCATCTTATATTTTAAAAAGAGAGGAGGAGAGAGAGAGAAGTTTTTTATATTTTCTTGCGGTTTTCCCCAAAAGTCCAGAAATCTCATAGAAATCCAAATCTCAAAATCATGAGTAAGAATATGATAAATGTCGGCATATGCCCCATAATACTGTATGATAACCTGAAAATATGAATGCATGAATGTCTACGTAATGATGCCATGTCTAGACTAACATCTGAGAGTAATCACGATATTATATCAATCTAGCTGTTAGCTGAATGTATCCATAAAAGATAATATGATCTAAAGTGTACGTGACATAGCAATTACCGATGATGATGTGTGTGAGCCGGCAAATAAGTGTGCGTGGAATATGCACATCATCGGTAATGGTGCTGGTGTCCTAACGGGTAAAGTTTAAACTGATTATAGCAACATATGTATGAACATGCAACATTATGATTACAGTGAAAAAGTAAAGACGGATGTGTGTTATCCACTCATTTGATATACAAATACCACTGCCGCTATATGGCTCAAACCTAACCTAGTGTTCATGTAACCCTCCCAAGGAAAACTAAACCTAAGAACTGGTCGATAGAAGTACACCTAACGCCTGAGTCCATATCTCTAATAGTCGGCGATCTTGCCTCAATAGCGTCACGTACATAGTACGACTTCCTCAAAACATGAGTGCGGATCAATCATTATATCTATGCCTCGTACGGTAAAATCCATCGTACGTCATCCCAATATTGGGGTACGGGTCAAGTATCTCCTAGGTGTCTCATCATTCGTATAATGTCATCATCAACACATCTCATGATCAAGGTGCTAAACTGTAACCGCCTATATCAATTATATATCATTGCCATCATAATATGCATCATTAGTTTATCCTCAGAAATATCATGTCATATGCATCATATTGTGATTAAGTCATACTGATATCCTATCGTCATCAAGTCACACTTATATGATATCGACATCTGATCACACCTATATGATGCTGTAATCAAGTCATACATATATCATATCGTGATCAGTCACAAGTTACAGTCCGGGTACTATTTTAGAGTCCCATGTACCTCAATATCATCACCACCCATTATAATTTATGTATATATATGTTCATTATCTCATTCTCTAATGATCCGCTAACACTTAATACGACTGTATAGCCAAGAATCACGGCATCAAGCCCAGTTATACTGTTTCATCATACCTCGGGTATCATATCAGATCAATGTATCCCATACACGTGTTGTATATATATATACCTATACCTAGTCCTATATGTATATATACATGCACGTATACACCATGTCGAGTTCAGTGTGTGCGTGTGTGTGTTTCTACCTGAAACCTACGAACCTCTTCCAAGGTACTCATCCTCTGATATGATTTTCCTAAATCAGTCTAGTCCAGCCTAGGGTCATTACTAGGGTCCTACTCATTAAGAATCTAGGGTCACATCTTGTTTCCTAATGTCAATAAGTACTATTCCTATTCTACGTTGCGGGGGTGCTAAACGTCATCCACCCGACTTCCCCCCGTAGATATGTATCTACTCATCTGGTCCATGTCTGCCGAAGACGGTGTCGCCATCCTCCTCTTCATCACCCGCAGTCCATGTGAGGGGTACCTAAACGCAAACATATAAATAGTATCGTAAACTGGATCACATACGAAAGTCAAACGATACAAGGAACAAGCATAGGTTAAAACCTATGTCCCGTCCACGCAAAAGAACCAAATATCGCTCGATATCGGCGTACAAACTCCGATGGATCGAGATAAACATCAACAAATAACTCATAGTTTTAAAACACATTACTTATATTATAAAACATGATTAAATCCATCGAAACCCTAAAATCCATCAAACCGTCCAATTTCGTAAAACCCGAAAATGCCAATTTACCGTTTTTCATCAAAACTTGACATTTAAATGAAACCAATGGTCATAAAACTCATTAAATAGCATAACTAGACTATACAAACCATTACTATATTTTTATTACACAAATTTGTATTAATTTGAAATTTCTAGTTTGCAACCTTTAACAATTTTTAACATTTTTCAAGCAAAATACCACAATTCCACCACAAAACGTGATTTTGCATGAATTAATGTATTAAACCACAATTCATGATGATAATGATTTAATGAAACCATAAATTATATTTTTAATCTCATGTATTTAGGAATTTCTAAAATCTAGTTTACAAAATAGCAATTTTTTATCACAATTTATCAATTATCAATAGAAACTAGCAATCAATTTAAGTTTCCCTTCCACCAACAAGTTAATACCCTTATTAAGACCACAATCTAGTGTTACAAATATTAATTGAAATTTTATTTCACCAAAAATTATGTTTTATAGAAACCTAGTTAGCAAAATTCCTAATTTAAACAATTTTAAATGAAAAATTTACAATTCAACAACCATGCAAGATTTTTCTATTCTAAAAGTGTTAAACTAACTATTATAACCCTAATTAATTAATAAAAATCATAACTTGAATTTACAAACCCTAACTTGTATTTTAAAAATTGAATATAGAATTAATTCATTAAATCTAAACATACTTAAAAGAAACATCTAATAACAAATAAACAAAAGAAGGAAATTTATACCTCCAAAATATGAAATCAAAACAAGAAAATGAGCCTCCAAAATGCATGCTTTCCATCTCCAAATTCCATATAAAAATGAGCAAGGAATAAAGGGTAGGAAATAAATAGGATTTTATGGATTTTTAATTGAATTTTTAAAGGATTTTTGATGAATTTTGGAGCAAAATAAAATGAGGAAAATGGGGGCTACCATGGGGGGTGAGGCCGGCCATTTTTTTGGAGGTGAGGGAGAGAAAGAAGAGGGTAAGAAAATGTGTAGAACTCTCCACCAAAATATCACTTCCTTATGTCTTTTCATGCATTTCTTTATTTTATTTTATTTCTTTACTATAGCAACTCAAGAAAGCTCTAGAAAAATGGAAAAATTTGTAAATAAATTTTGCATGATACACACTAAATTCTAATATGCCATGGTTCATTTTTACAAATTAAAATCATTCAAATTTGTAATTTACACTAATTTAGTGTAAAAATAAAGCTTATGTTAATATTTAAAATAATTAATTTAGGAAAAATATTTAATTAAACTAAAAATTTATAAGTGACTAAATAAACACCATTTACTAGTAATTACATAATTAAAATAGGTATTTTTGAAATTATAATGAAAAACAATCACGGTTTAATTTTACGAAAAATACATTTTACTTTACCGAAATTCATAAAATTCACTTAAACAATTTTATTCATTTAATTATTTATTTAATTATTTTTAAAACGTTACATGATGCTAGACACGAGTATTTATGATATTTGGGTGCCGATGTTGGGCACTCGTGATTCTCAGTGATGTACAGGATTTGAGGGCCGATGGGAGTGCTGACGTCTGGGTTGTTGGGATTTGGGGTGCATTGGTGGGTACCAATTATCTTTCCACGTTGACATTCCGTGTAGATGTTATTTCATCCCATGCCCCGCAATTATTATTTTGCATCTCATCCTGTAGTTACTTTACTTGACAGAGCACTTGCATGATTATGCACACACTGTTTCTTGCATATAGACCTATCTGCTGGCATTTGATAGAGTAGCGCAGTACGTGCATGCTCGCGATTACCTTTATATATTATCTCTATTCACGAGTTGGCAACTCATCCCCGTTGTACCACAGTATTTGCAGGTTGCCCCTCGGAGTAGTCGCGGCAGGCTGCTTTCTTACATCTTTTGGCTATAGATACCACTACAGTTGGTGCGTGAGCTGTTTTGCTGTTAGGTGGGTTGTGGTATCTGGTTACTTCTATTGTACACACTTTTGTATATAGTATTCTCCATCTACCTTATATGTACTTGACTTAGAGACAGTGTGAGGACGATGATGTATATTATTTGTATCCTGGTGTCGAGCTCGTTGTGAGCCGACTTTACTTTTGCAGTTTATTCTATCTGTGATGTTCCCACTTGTTGCTCTTGATCTTCGCTACGGCGTCGTATATTGCTATCTTGGTGATTGTTTACTTAGATTTCTTAACATGTTAGTGAATGCTTCCATTTAAAACTTAAAACACTCTATACTTTTACTGGTTTGATTTCTGGGTTTTCGGTTCACTTAGTCGCGTTACGCCTGTAGACGTTACGTGGTTAAATGCCGGTCACGGGCCAAACTTTGGGTCGTGACAGAAAGTCTACGGATGGTTTTGGCGAAAATCGTTAATGTAATGAACTTGATATAGTCGAACGAACCGAATAGCTTTTGAAAAGGAGTGGTTTAAGCTCTGCTTTTAAAATTGTTTTTTTTGAAGAAAACCGAGGGGTTTTGTAATTGTTCTAACGACGTCATATTTTAGGTTTATTGCTTTGCATTAATCAATATTAATGCGGTCCCATCAATTAACCTTATCATTGCAGAAAAGAAACGAAAATAGAACGTACGCTTATGCCATCCATATTCGCCACGGGGCCCCGTCATGCACCGTTAGGTTACTCAACTAACGACAGAGCGGAGGTTGGACTAGCGCAGGTGCAAAACATAAGCAACATTTATTATATATATAATATATATATAGCCATTCATCTCACACAATGATAGTCATTCCAGGGACAGATCACAGCATCACAGCTGAATATATTGGATATACTAGGATTTCCGTGTTTCGTTTTAGCCTAGAATGAAAAACGGATTCCACGGTCGTGATGAATAGCCAAAACCCCACCCTAGACCCCTACGAGTGTGGCAAACTACCCGCCAAATTCCCGAAGTGAAGGAACCTCTCTCAATGAAATGAGTAGGCTACTTGGCATTTCAAGAACTTGGTAGTTTGTGCATCCCTCCTTGGGTCTATTCTAGGTGCAAGAAAAATAAATGAAATGATACAACGGTGGCTATAACCTCAACCCGGATATGCCCCGCAAAAGAATATTACACCAATTTTACAAATATGCATGAATGAAAGAAATGAACACTCTTCTCACATCCCCCGGCTATTCATTCACGACGATCCAATATTTCATATACACAAACTAACAAGATACAGATATGTGCAATCCCTACTAATCGACATATAGCAATTAGTAGACGTTTAGCAACACATATACAATCACATAAACACAGATTAGCCAAGAACTTAGAATTTCGATCGGTAATCATTTTCCATGTTTACCCCATGCACAAACCAGTACACAAACAAAACTGGGTAAAAACCAAATATATTAAAAAATCATATTTCCAATAACTAGAACCACAGAAAAAATTAAGAGCGAATCGGCCATGACTCGGCCGCGGATCCGCGGCTAAACGACATGTTTGGCCGTGGTTCCACGGTCTAGTTGAGGGATTATGAGCTCGAATTTTTTTCTTATTCTCAAAAAATCCTGCATGTATTTTTTGTTAGTTATATGTATGCCCTAGAGGCCATTACTGTGCATTGGATGTATATTGTAGTGGATGCTGGGACATATATAGGGAGGACTTTCTTGCTCGACATGATAGTATGCTATCTGGTTACTCTTTACCTTAACGTGTACACTGATTGTCTCTCCGATACATGTTGGTAAAGCCCTTAGGATGTGTACTTGACTACCTGGACTATGATGCGGATCATACTAGTGGGGACATGGTAGTCCATAAGTACATCCTTGAAAGTCCCTAGTCGTGGGTGTATCGAGATGGGGCATCGATATACCAGAGTAGACTAGCGTGTACCTTTTCGACCCATACAGATGGGCGATGGATGATCCCATATCCATTGGTGTTTGACATCAGAGATGATATACGGGTGCTCAGTGGAGACTGGGTACACTGGACGGACTCGTCGAGAACTCCCAGATGGTATTATACCTTACGTCAGATGGCAGTTCTCTGGTGACACTGGTACAGAGTAGTCTGTTGACCCGAGATCGTCATAGAGTCTTGTGTGGTTCCCACTGTGCTTTGATTTCCATCTTACCACGTCCAAGAGGGCGTGCAAAACGGTGGTTTTTGGGTACAGTCCCGAGTCACATGGAGGCAATGAGCGATAGGAGGGGATTCGTCTCTCCCGGTATAGGGGGTTGATGTTGCGCTGTGTTCGATTGGCTATAACCGGAAATCCCTGGCCAGGGTTGCTGAGATTTACTGGTAAGTGTTACCAGTAGTTTCTCGAATTGTTATAGACCTCATATCGACACGACTTATCAAGCTATTGGGGTCTGACGTTACCACCCCTAGGCGAGATATGCGACATATCAGACGATCAGACCGGACTGTACGGTAAGTGTTACTGGTTGGATTCACAGGAGTGTGAGCGGGCTTGCTCGTCGATCTTCTGATCGCTCAATACCCGGGTGGCCGTTACGTTTAGCAGACCGCTTGCGGCTTGTGGATGTTTGATATGATCATCATCCGCTGCCGGCGTATTGACGAGTCTTTAGAGTCCTACACAGAGGTTTTCTGGCTCAAGCGAAACGAAATAGGAGCGCATATGAGATATGTGCGGGACCGAGAATGATACCAGTATGTGATACTGTATTCCATTCTCGCGATCTGTGACATTGATCGGTTATATGCGATATAGCCGGGTTATCGGATCAAGTGTTGATTCGATAAGTTGTTACTGTTGATATTAGTCGGTTATATACGATATGACCGGATCATTAAATCAAGCGTTGATTTAATGATTTAATGCATAATGATATATTTGATATATTACTTTGCATTAACTAGTATCGGTTCACTTAAGATGGATTTTCTCACTCGGATGTGCGCATTATATATGTGATATGATTTTGTGCACATGCTTGTATCATGTTTGATGGTGCATGTAAAATTGGTTAAGTATAAAGAATTAAACCTTGGTTAATGAAATGGTTAGGGTTTATTATTTGCTTATTCATTTTATTCATTTATTTATTCTTTTGGAAAAAGAAAAGGAAATGATAAAATGGTGGCATTCTTTGTTCTTTCATGAAGCTTCATGAATACTTTGACTTTGTGACCACTTTGTCTCATCCTTAACCCTAACCATTCCACTTAACCCTAATTAATTCTCTACACCTAACCATGGTTCTATTATGATAAGAATTCATTATTCTTTTCATTTTAGCATTAACTTATCATAACACTTTCTTCATCTTCTTCATCTTCTTCAATGAAGAAAACCTTACTTCATCAATGGTGATTGATGAAAATGAGTGAGAAATCCAATTCTAAAGTCTACCCACTTCCTATTTCTTCATCCTCTACCTCTTGCCAAGTAGTAGAGTGTGTTTCCTTCACAAGTTTTCTAAACTTGGTGAAGTTGGAGCTTGATCTAGCGATGCCTCGACGTAGATCATCTTCGGCACGTCGTCGATGACCTAGCCCGCTCTTTCTCCGATGAAGCCGACGCTAGAGCCTGGGATTTGATTTGGACAGCGGAGAGGAGTTCATCACGGAGCCGTGGAGGTGGAGGACCGGATCTACAAAGGTTGTATTTCCGTATTCTCTTAGTAAAGTAGTTTACTAGTTGCTTTTTCGCCTAGACATCTAGCAAACGATCCGTAGTTTAGGGTTTCTCGGCACGTTAAAATTTGAAATTGGCATGGTTGATGCCTTGTGAGACCTCTTGAGAGTGTCTAGGAACCCTACAGTGGTATCAGAGCCTAGCTAGAGCCTTAGGCAAAGTCCAGACGGAATTAGAACTCCGATCGAATCAAAACCCAAACCCTAATATTGCTCTCTGTACTTTTTCTGAAATCGTGGATTTTTTAGAATTAAAAATATGCAGAGAAATGTGCAGGAAATTCTAAGAAAAACTACAGAAAACGACAGCCTAATTCTACAGTACGACCGCGGAACCGCGGCCTTTACCCCCCTTTTGCGGCGGTTCCGCGGCCGTCTGTGATGATCAGGCTGTGAGTTTTCTTCAGTTGTTTCTGTTGGTGTTTCTTGTGTGTTCTGGATGCTTTTAATATTTATTACAGAGTTGTATTTTCTGAGTTGTATTGGGGACTCGGTGTATTCGATCTGACTGTCTAATTTTGTCGGTGTGCTTTTCCGGGTATTTTTAGAATATGTTAAAAAGTTCGACCGGATATAAATACCCAATTTTTCCCTGCCGGGAAATTTCCAATTGTTGGATTTTTCCGTAGTTTAACGATGTTCTAAGTAGTGCAAGTAACGCGATGGACCCTCTAGAAGACAACAAACCTTAACTCGATTATGTGACCGTCTTGAACTGCCCTTTGAACCTTCGGGTTTGGGGCAGTACGGCGTGCCACATGTGAGGCATTGGCTTGACCCTTCTACTGCTGGACCGTTGGTACTGAGGCACGAACTGAATGTTGTTAGACTTATTTCATGTATTGAGCTGTATCGGGAAAACTTGGGTGTTCGATTGTTCGATTGAAAAGTTTAGCATTTTCTATTTATCCGGAATGTGATACAATACTTGGAATTCGCAAATAGTTATGAGATGACTGGATGAATGTTATAAACATAGCAGTTTAGTCTCACTTGATCGGTTGCCACGGAATTTTGATGTGATCAAAAGTCCGTCGCAGTCACGTAGCGTACGCGGATACTCGCCGGGTAAACTTAATAGACAGCCTCACTCCATAGCCCCGACCAAGTGACTGTAGGAGAACCCCGTCACCGAAAGCATCCGTTCGGGTGCTCGCGGTAGCGGTGTTCCGCCTTGGTGCACTTCGTCGACAGTATCAGGGGTGCAGCCGTCTACTGAAGTTTGCAACGAGCATTCGATCAGGATGTTGGGAATCTTGTTGAATTGCCCGACTTGGTATTGAAAAGTGTTTTCGATTTTGAGACTAAAATGCGGGGTTTATAATTGTTAGGCATGCGATGTCTAAAGAATTCATTTGGTCAGGCATGCGATGTCTGAGGTGGTTGCGGATTCCAACTGTTGTAGTTTTACACTTTCTTTTCTGTGACTGTAAGTGTAATATGTGATATCGCCGGTTTCGTTGCTATATGTCAACGACAATTGGGATGCGCATATTTACTTACGTTGATGACATGTGATGTTATGTGTTGCTGGATATGTTATATTGGATCGTCGTGTTTGAATAGCCGGGTTTTTTTATGTGAGATGAGTATTTTTCATTTTCATTCATGTAAATACTTGTATGTAATATTCTTTTATTGGGGCACTTCCAGGTTGCGGAAGATGTAACTATGGTTTGTTGGCCTGTGTCAAGGTCATAGGACGCTAGGGGTAAAATATTATCGGGAATTTCAAGTGTTGAAATTTGCAATGAGATTGCATACCTTCTATGAGATAGTTGGATCCCGATACCCGCTGCGAGTAATTGTTACTCCTGGGAGAGTTTTATACATTACAATTAGCCGATCAAGTAGGTGTCTAGAAAGGTGTCAACGGGGTTACGCCTCTGGGAAAACGAGGTTTACAGTAATTAGGTTCGTGCGAAAGCACGGGGGACCTCCCTCAAAGTACCGACACTGGCCTGGCTGAAAGATCGACGAACTTGTAGTGTGTAATTAATCCCGGCTAGTCTTTCCTTTTAGGGTTTGAAGAAAGATTTGATAAAAAGCAGTGGGAACCATCCTGATTAGATAAAATAATAACCAATCTATTCTTGCAAGAGCGCACGCTGAGTGTTTTCTTCTCTCTCTCCTGGTAGCTACCATGTCACGCCTTAATCAAGATAATAATACGGATTATTGACCGAACCCGCTTGTTATACTGAGCTGGGGAACGTTGGTCCCGCTCCAACTTATAATTGTTATAAGACAGAGCAGGAAATTGGGGATTACCAGAATTCCCATGCCGCCCAAACGAAGAGAGTGCATGCTGATGCATCATCTTCGGGTGTGTTCATTACAGAGAACTGTTTCTCAGTATCCTTTACGTCCTGGGTATGTGATACCAGATCAGGATCCCAGATATGTAATCTGTTACATAGGGCTACAAAAAGGTAGAAAAACTGAGAACGGGTGATAAGTTTCATGAGGCAGAAAACGGGGCAAGAGTTGCAGCCAAGTCTGTTGGTCACTGTCACCCTGTATTACCAGAATACATTGATTCTGAACGAATGTTATTAGATACCGAACCTGATATACAAAATCATATCTGTCTCTTTATTAGTAAAGAAACGGTAAAATTTTGTATTGTTGGATAATGTTTTGAACATTTCCTATATCAAAAGTTGATCGGTTCAGGCACGTTATCTAAAAGCATTGATGTTCTAAATCAAACAACGGTTCTTAGTATACAGAACACACACACAAGAGGAAGAGTTCAGAAATGAACGAATCCTTCTTGAGGTATTGTAGACTAGGTCATATCAATGTGACCCGACTAGCTGAAGTTACATGTAGATGCACATTTAAATCAGTTTGAATCTACATTTTGTGAAACTTGCCAGTCATGTCACATAGATATAATGACACAAGCTCTGTTTATTGGAAACAAAGAAAGAGTTAGTGAACTCTTGGGATGATACATGTTGATGTATGTAGGTCCCCTGTCTACACATACCAGGCCTGGTTCTTTATACTTCATTATATTCTCTGATAATCTTTCGAGATTCAGACCTATGTTCCTGTTGAAACATGAGTCCGAACCTTTTAAGATATTCACAGAATATAAGTCAGAAGTAGAGAACCAATACGGGTAAAAGTGTTATGTCCTTTGATGAGATCAAGGAGGAGAATACTTGAGCACGGAAATCCTGGATTATTCTAAAGGAGAATGAGATTCTCTCTCAGCATTACTCCTCCGTATACACCATAGCACGATGGTATATCGGGGTGGAGCAATCACACCCTATATGATAAGGTGTGCTCTATGATGAGTAATACTGAGTTACCTGTTTCCTTATTGGGAGTTATGCACTTGAGAAGCTGCACACCTATTGAATATGGTTCAAATCAAATCAGTTGCCTACCACTTCATATTTGATATGATAAGGGAAGAGCCCATCTCTTAAGTTAGTTAAGATTTGGGGTTGTCCGGCCTATGTCGAAAAGAAAAATCCGGACAAGCTCGAGGCAAGGTCTGTAATGTAGAACTGGAAAGGTTCCAGCTATACAAACTACAGCTGATAATTTGATAGAACCAAAGGATTCAACGAACCTCAGCCTCTCCGCCGATCTAGTAAGGTTCCTCACCCACCTGAGAGATACTTCGGTTGCTCTATGACAGTGGGAGCGAGGATTGCATCATGAGATGATGACCCAACTAGTTTCGAGCTGGCCATCAGGAGTGTGACTCTGTAAGAATGGCTGGATGCTTATCGATCTGAGATGGAATCCTTATACACCAACAAAGTATGGACTTTAGTTGCTATATCTGAAGGGTTAAATCCCCATCAGGAGCAAGTATATCTTGAGAAGATTACTTGGTGTAGATGGAAAAGTTGAGACTTTCAAAGCTAGACTTGTTAAAAGTTTGCATCATTGACCAGGTGTGGATAATGATGAAACCTTTTCAAGTAGCTATGTTTAAGTCCATCCAGATCCTACTTGTCACGGCTACATACCATGACTGCGATATCTGGTGGTTGGGTGTCATGACTGCTTTTCTAAATGATGTTTTAGAAGAGTGCGTCTATAAGTACACAGCCAGAGGGCTTCGTAGATAGTGGGAGCAGCGGAAACGTGTGCAAGATGCTTTATAGGATTAAAGCAGGTATCGTGGAGTTGGAACATCTGTTTTGATGGATTAGTCAAAAAGTTTGACATCATCAAAATGGTAGATAAACCTTGTATAAACAAAAAGGTATTAGGGAGTATGGTGATGATCCTCGTAGAGTACGTGGATGCCATACTCTTGATAAGAAAGGAGTTTCCTATGCTACGCTCGGTCAATCTCCGTTTATCACAATGATTCTCCATATAGGATAAAATGATACCTCCTAAATCTTGGGTTTTGATCTATGAGATAGAAGTAAATGGATGTTAGGATTCTCACTAGTATGTAGTGAGACGGTATCAATCGACCCTGGGAAGAATCACTGGAAGTGTTCCAGGGTGATAAAGACGACTGAGTGTTAGTCACAGGCATTGTCTTTACCCTCAATCGAGGGACGGTATGTTGGAAGAGTTCCAAACTGTAAGTCTACGCTAGCGCCCCGGCCGTCTACAGACGCCAAATGCGGAACAAAAACTTTTTAACTGGCGCTATCGTATACTTTAACCCGGATCTGCCATTATTGCTAAACTAACAAACTGTAAAGAGTGTAGAAAGGTTATACCGAACGATCCGAGTCCTTCGTTCTTTAACCATCATCCCACGCTCCGTTGCGGCTGCTCCGATCTCGTCGATCTCCGATCTGCTCGTCCAGGTGGCACCACATCACTGATTTTTTAAACGGGCTCCCGCCTCTGACTCGAGGCAACTCGGTCGTCAAGTTTGCTAAAATAGACGACCAAGATTGATGTAGAGAATGAGTAGATGACTTTGTCTCACTTTTTCCAAATCCGTGGACGATCGGTTAATGAAGTTGCCGAGGGAATTGGGTGATGGAATGAAATGAACTGTAAAATTCCATGCACCCCAAATACTATCATATCTTTTACAACCATATGAAAACCTCAAGTGAGAGAGTGTGTGAGGAGAGAGAGGGGGCCGGCCTCTTATAGCAAAGAGGGAGGTGATCGTAGGAGAGGGGGGTAACCATAAGAAAAATATCATAATGTGAACACATGAAAATATCTTAAGGAAAACAAAACCTCATTGAAATCAAAGCATGAGTCATTAACCTTGTCATCAAATTCTAGAACCTTCTAGAACCTTCTAGAAGCATGATTCACCCTCATCCAAGAAAAGATAAATCCGTCTTTAACCGAATGTTAAAAGACGGCTGATAGAAAATTGGAAACTGGCAACTTCCAAAAGTGATCCTGAAACAACTTTCAGGATAACCCCGTAACTGTATAAATATACCCGCATTTGTATTATGACCGAATACAAATGCAACTGAGACAAAGATATTATACCTACTCAATATAATACTCGGATCCGGCTTAAACCAAAGCCGACCAGTATCATCTGCCCGAAAACTGACACGTGCGTAAACGCACGTGCATTTTCCGAACCCTGCCATAAAACCATACGGCCTCTACAACGTTTCGCCCGAACTTGGGAAACTGTCTGTGGGGGACTCTAATGACTCGTCAGTACCCTGGCAGTGGGTTTAACCACAAACCGTCAGCGGCACTAGCTATGCGTAACGGCTGCCCATGGACTGACCTTAAGGGAGGCTGATGAGCGAACTCAAGGGAGGCCGATGAGAGAACTCATCCAGAAACCCTACTGAGCCTAACAGTGACAATGTATATACAGTCCGGTCCGTTCGTCAATGAGTATCGCATATCCGCCTAGGGGGCTAGTAACGTCAGACCCCCAATAGCAGTATAAGTCGTGTCGGAGTGTAGCCCAATAACACCATGAGATACTACTGGAGTACCTACCAGTAAATCTCCTGCCATGGCCATGGACTATGTGTAATGGCTCTCCCAGACACAGCACGACCTCGCCCCCAATACCGGGAGAGACGAATCCCCTGCCGATCCGCTCACGTGCCTCCATATGGCTCGGGACTGTACCTAAAAGCTACCTGTTTGCACGACTCCTTTGAGCCGTGGTAGGGTAGAAATCAAAGCACAGTGGGAACTCACACGAGACAAATGACGACCTCAGGTCGATGAACTAACCTGTACACATGTCACCAGGGAACTGCTATCTGACGATAGGTATAGTACTAACCAGCAGATTCCCGGCGAGTCCTGTCCGGTGTACTCATAACCCAATGAGCACCTGTATACATCTTAGGTGATCCAACTGACACCAGTGGCTTGTGAGACCGGCCACCGCCCCTCATCGGGGTCTCGACTGTACACACTAGTCTACTCCGGAGTATCGATGCCCTGTCTCGAAACTCCCACGACTAGGGACCACAATTAAGGATATGCATATAAACTACCCAACTCTCACGTATATGATCGCCATCATACTGTTGGTAGTAAAGCAAGATCCTAAGGGCTCTATCAAAGTGTAACATGCAATCAGTCACCTGAATATGTACACGACTGATAAAGGCAAACCAGATAGCATACTATCATCTCGAGTAAGACTGTTCTACCGGTATAGGTCCTCCGCAATCATTGCAATCACGTACCCGCGATCCAATAATTGACTATGAGGGCACTATCTCCAACAATCTCCCACTTGCACTCAAGGCTAAAATTGCGATGTCGACTACTCACAGCCCGTGTGAAACCGAACATCCAACTTCTCTACTAATCAGTTCACAAAGCCCGTTTGTAAAACTATTGTGTTCGAGAAATAGCCTCAGTGAGTGGATCCGCCTAGAAGTTTCTTTCTATATCTCTCTTAATCTCAAGTTCGCGGAGAAAACCATCTCCCGAATTGAGTAATGCCTGTCTTAGAATATGTTTGGATATCTGATGGGACCTGGTTCATAAATGAACTGCAAATCCAAACTTCTTAGACTGTATCGATCACTGAACCTAATCAGTATCGGGCACCATGCCTCCCACAGTATCCTTTTGGACCACCTGTCCATAATACTGTCCCTCTTCGTCAGAGGGAAAAACTATAACTCTGACAATCACTCTGTCAACCATGTCACCTTTGAAGCCTGAAATGATAATCGTCTCCCGAAGGAGGCTGCCGTCATCAAATCCGTAGAACATGTACTTATGTTCTAAAACTGCTTCCTTATGTTTCTCCAGGATTGGATTAATACAAACTCATTGCATCTAGTGCAAAAACAACATCTGGTGTGGTACTTGACGCCTCACGATTGACTCAATTGCCTAAGCAAGTGATCTGCCAATCATGCACAGCCCTCTCCCCTTTAGTCTATACGACACCTTTAGAGAGGGTGACTCCATCACCTGCAGGTACACCACCATGCTAGGAGTCAACTATTCTAAAAGCCATTAGAATATCTGTCAAACTACCCACATTGGGAAACTACCCAATTCTAGATCTAAAACCATAGATCTAGAAACCAGAATGTCAAATATTATATCCATATCCTATCTGGAGAAACAACTGTGTGACGACCACAGTCCAACCGATCGTAGTATAGGAATTTTACTTCCCACTCTGCGTATGTCATCCAGATACCATGACATCACACCCTACTACCTTCTTAACAGATCCATCCCCTATTCTGATTGAAGTCAAACCCATGACTGTTACATCAAAATTAGATGATCTATCTCCGCTATAACTGCTCTAGTCTATAAATAGACATAAGCTACTTGCCCACTATTCTTCCGATGCTCCCACTGACTACGAAAACCCTCCTACCGGGTCTCATATCCTGGAACAACAGTAGTGTCAAGTCTGGATAGATAAGAACCTCCCTGTCACCGTCCTTGAGGCTACCGGAGTACCTCTCGGGTGTCTGAGGTTACCCATCATATCTGCGGAGTGGCTAATGGAATGTCAAACCTGATTGAATATATAGGTCCCATTAAATTTTCCGTAATCGTTCGCGGTTCTGGAATCACTTCCAGTTCTACCATACTCCCACTACTGTTTTCTGAAAAAGATCCATTTTACTAAAACTGTGGCGAGTCAAGAACAATATCACTATTGATCTTCCAAATGGTAGAATATCAACCCTCGTCATAGCCAAGGTCAACCCACAAACAGCCATTACAGAAACGTGCCCTGAGTCATCCAGAGTCTTATTTTAAGCACAAGCTGGACAACTCCCCATACCTTAATATCTTTTAAGGTACGATCCATTCTATATCCAATATAGAAACTTTGGCACTTATTTAATTGGAACCATATTCAAATCATGCAGCTGTCTCCAGTGCATATCACTTTAATGGAAAGAGGCTAATCAGCATTACTCAACTTAGGAATCCATCCAATTATGAGTAACCCGAAAGAGAAACACGTTTCTAAAAACCATCACTATCATCTGAATACCAATCACAAGAATCTACATCTTCGATCTCTTTGAAGAATCCCGATACTTGTGATACCTGGTTCTCTACTTTATTCTTATACCCACAACTTCTCAAAACTTAGACCTTGTATTTCTACGAAACACTTGTCTAAATACTAGAGAAGTTATAAGTAAACAGAACATAGCACGAGGACCTACCCCTTTGTCCTGATGGACACTTGGACAACATACAATACTCTGTATAAGTCCGCTGAGTTAAACAACTCAAAATCTGTGCGTCGTAGGTTGAAAACTGTACCCTGGCGATTTCCTCAAATATCTCCAATTACAACGAATTCCGATATAATGAGGATGATCACCTAATTCCCAATATCTTACTCCCACTCATCATCTGTAAAACCATACAGATATGAGAATGAAACCTGGTAAATACATACCCTTGGAGTAAGTGTCTAATCGGGAAAACAGTTTTCCTTTAACAATGCACTGAAACATGAAAATGTTTCGTAGGGGTATCCTGGTATTCATAGCAATGCCTCTTCCATAATCCAATTCATGACTTCAACCGTATATTTTATTGCCATCTCTCCAAATCCCTTTATTTGTCTTTAGTCGTTACCTTCTGTACACCATTGTTAGGCTAAATGGTTTTCTTCCTTCCCTACCGTTCGGCACCAGCCTATGGTTTGGAAGAAGACTATCCAGTAAGCATAATAGGTGTACCCTCCTAAACCAAGGAGTACTCGCATCTCGAGAGAAGGTGATGATAAAAGACAACTGAATAATACCTTATTCCTTTAAAGGTGAAATAGGAGTGGCGATGAAGTACGCGGTTTGGTCGTGAATGATAACAGTCGCAATTTACTTTGCCCT
This sequence comes from Agapanthus africanus, assembly GCA_030015575.1. Taxonomy (NCBI): domain Eukaryota; kingdom Viridiplantae; phylum Streptophyta; class Magnoliopsida; order Asparagales; family Amaryllidaceae; genus Agapanthus; species Agapanthus africanus. The sequence continues at coordinate 327,366,133 of CM057349.1, read as the reverse complement.
CTTTCTAATCCCTTTATTTTGTCTTTACATATTACCTTCTGCACACCCTGCTTAGGCTAATTGGTTTTCTTCATTCCCTACTTTTCGGCACCTGCCTATGGTTTGGAATAAGACTATCCAATAAGCGTAATAGGTGTACTCTCCTAAACCAAGGAGCCCTCGCAACCTGAGAGAAGGTGATAATAAAAGACAACTGAATAAACCAATTCTATTTCTCCTGAACCTGGATCCATCCTCGAAGAAGTCCCTTCGAGTTCGTATATAACCATACGATGGATCTATCCAATGGAAGTGGATGTCCGTAGTAATACGGGTGTTCTGAGAAATTCAAAGGGTAGAAGAAGGAGTGGCAATGACTTATGCAACATAGACAATCCAAAAGCCAGTATTTTAAGAAGGTTCGGTCAACCTAGTCACTGAGTCATAGTCTAGGGTCGGTCAAAGGTCGCTGCTAAAGAGAGAGAGAAAAGAAACACTCTGCGTGCACTCTAACCTAGATCAGAATGGTCATAACTTTATCTAATCTGGAAACCTCCCACTGTCCTGTCAAATTCTCCTCCAAACCTAAAGAAGAATCAATCGGGATCACCCGAAGAGTAAACCAACTCATCAGTAGGAATCGGGATCCAACTCTCATCGCATGATAACGTGATGGAATGCATCCACGTTACTCATACTCTAGAAGGTATGCGCATACTTGGCAAGTTTCAGTTTCTTTAGAAACTCCCGATACGATTTTTGCCCCATGCTCTTATAACCTTGGCGTTGGTCAAAATGTCATAAGTCACATGCCAAGTTCTACCCGTCACTATCTTGTCAATTTGAACCCACCCGCACATGCCCTTGACGTTGGCCAAAATGGCAGAACGACTGTCCCAAACCAACTCATCTATCTATGCAACAATTGAATACCCAGCAGCTACCAAACACTATGCCTTGGCGTTGGTCAAAATACATAGCTTGAATACTACTGAATACCCAAAAGAAGTGACGGAGGGCTACGGCTGGTTTTTGGCGAAAAACCTTTAGCGTAATGAACTTGATATCGCTGAAGGAACCTGATAGCTTTTTAAAATATAGTGGCGAAAACCTTTTGCTAAAGAGGTCATTCCCGATGAAGAGATCTCGGCTCTTTCCTCGTGGAATGAGGTGCAGGATATTCCACTGAATACCGCTATGCAAAGCAACTTGTAATCGACTATAGTGAAGTTATTACCCTGACGCAAACTTCTGCCCAAGGGGTCAGTCCCGGTGAAGGGATATCGGCCCTTGCCCCGTCGAATGAGGTGCAGGATATTCCATTGAATACCGCTATACAAAACAAAAGGAAACGTCTTTGCAATAACACTTTTTTAAATTTGTTCCAACAACTAAAACAGGTTTGTTTAACTTTTTGCATTGATCAGAATCAATGCAGTCCCATCAATCAATCACACCAGAAAAGAACGAAAATAAAATGTACGTATACGCCATCCGCATTCGTCACTGGGTCCCGTCATCACCCGTTAGGTTACTTAACTAACGACAGAGCGGGGACTGGACTAGCGCGGGTGTAAAACATATACAACATCTAATAGTATATAAACCAATATACAATAATCGCTCCAGGCGTGATAATATGCAACATTACAGAAAAGTAATAAGCATCACAGAACAATACAGATAATCTGGGATCCCCGAGTTTCACAGAGCCGCTGCTGAAACTCGACGTTCCCCTGTCGTGTGGATAGCCTGTGCAATGAAACCTAGACCCCTGCGGGTGCGGCAAGTTACCCGCCAAAACCTGAAGCGAGGTAGTCCCCACAGCATAGTGAATGGAACACCCGGCACTTCACGGAATCCGGTAAATTGAGCACCCCTCCTTGGGTCAACCTGTACCCCCTACGAGTGCGGCGAATAGTCTGCCAATTTTAGAGTGGGGCCCCTCTGCCTCTCAAAACCATGAGATGCGGACCCGTTGCCCTCCAGAACCCGGCTATCCGTGCACTCCGTCGCGGGGTAAAACCTAGTACAGTAATGAAAAATAGTACAACAGGTCCATCGACCGCAACCTGGTCGTGCCCCAAAAGAATATTATACAACAGGCAGTGACGGAAGTCCACATGTTGGACGCTCGCCCCGCAATATCAAATGTACAAATAAACTCAAACTGTACTACCATTGCACACTGCTATCCACCACGACAAATCCGCAACATCACAGCACAACACAGAATGTCACGTTCGCAAACCCGTCTAAAAGAACTATAGCAATCGGACGCGGTTTACCGATCAAATGACATTCCCGGTCGGAGATATAATGTAAGCACTGTAAACTAACATGTTTAAATTTCGATCGACTAAATATCACGAAGTGGGCCCCATGAACATCTGTAGAACAGTAACAAAATCTGGGCCCAAAAGATATATACCAAAAACCCCAATTTCCAGAGAAGAACCCACTGACCAAATTTGGGAGCATGATCTCACCAAGTGGCCGCGGATGCGCGGCCAAACCATGGGTTTGGCCGCGTTTCCGCGGCGGATTGATGGAATTACGAGCCTAAATTTTGTCGGTGTTCTTACAAAACCCTGCACAGTTTTCTGAGATGTGTGAAATATTTTTAGGAGGCCATTTAAAATCAACAGAAACTGTCAAGTTGGAAAAATGCGATTTTATGATTTCCGGTTCGATCGATGTTTTAAACGGGTTAGCACAAGTTAGTATAGCAAAATGGTGAGGCTCTGATACCACTGTAAGTCTACGCTAGCGCCCCGGCCGTCTACAGACGCCAAATGCGGAACAAAAACTTTCTAACTGGCGCTATCGTATACTTTAACCCGGATCTGCCATTATTGCTAAACTAACAAACTGTAAAGAGTGTAGAAAGGTTATACCGAACGATCCGAGTCCTTCGTTCTTTAACCATCATCCCACACTCCGTTGCGGCTGCTCCGATCTCGTCGATCTCCGATCTGCTCGTCCAGGTGGCACCATATCACTGATTCTTTAAAGGGGCTCCCGCCTCTGACTCGAGGCAACTCGGTCGTCAAGTTTGCTAAAAGAGACGACCAAGATTGATGTAGAGAATGAGTAGATGACTTTGTCTCACTTCGTCCAAATCCATGGACGATCGGTTAATGAAGTTGCCGAGGGAATTGGGTGATGGAATGAAATGAACTGTAAAATTCCATGCACCCCAAATACTATCATATCTTTTACAACCATATGAAAACCTCAAGTGAGAGAGTGTGTGAGGAGAGAGAGGGGGCCGGCCTCTTATAGCAAAGAGGGAGGTGATCGTAGGAGAGGGGGGTAACCATAAGAAAAATATCATAATGTGAACACATGAAAATATCTTAAGGAAAACAAAACCTCATTGAAATCAAAGCATGAGTCATTAACCTTGTCATCAAATTCTAGAACCTTCTAGAACCTTCTAGAAGCATGACTCACCCTCATCCAAGAAAAGATAAATCCGTCTTTAACCGAATGTTAAAAGACGGCTGATAGAAAACTGGAAACTGGCAACTTCCAAAAGTGATCCTGAAACAACTTTCAGGATAACCCCGTAACTGTATAAATATACCCGCATTTGTATTACGACCGAATACAAATGCAACTGAGACAAAAATATTATACCTACTCAATATAATACTCGGATCCGGCTTAAACCAAAGCCGACCAGTATCATCTGCCCGAAAACTGACACGTGCGTAAACGCACGTGCATTTTCCGAACCCTGCCATAAAACCATACGGCCTCTACAACGTTTCGCCCGAACTTGGGAAACTGTCTGTGGGGGACTCTAATGACTCGTCAGTACCCTGGCAGTGGGTTTAACCACAAACCGTCAGCGGCACTAGCTATGCGTAACGGCTGCCCATGGACTGACCTTAAGGGAGGCTGATGAGCGAACTCAAGGGAGGCCGATGAGCGAACTCATCCAGAAACCCTACTGAGCCTAACAGTGACAATGTATATACAGTCCGGTCCGTTCGTCAATGAGTATCGCATATCCGCCTAGGGGGCTAGTAACGTCAGACCCCCAATAGCAGTATAAGTCGTGTCGGAGTGTAGCCCAATAACACCCTGAGATACTACTGGAGTACCTACCAGTAAATCTCCTGCCATGGCCATGGACTATGTGTAATGGCTCTCCCAGACACAGCACGACCTCGCCCCCAATACCGGGAGAGACGAATCCCCTGCCGATCCGCTCACGTGCCTCCATATGCTCGGGACTGTACCCTAAAGCTACCTGTTTGCACGACTCCTTTGAGCCGTGGTAGGGTAGAAATCAAAGCACAGTGGGAACTCACACGAGACAAATGACGACCTCAGGTCGATGAACTAACCTGTACACATGTCACCAGGGAACTGCTATCTGACGATAGGTATAGTACTAACCAGCAGATTCCCGGCGAGTCCTGTCCGGTGTACTCATAACCCAATGAGCACCTGTATACATCTTAGGTGATCCAACTGACACCAGTGGCTTGTGAGACCGGCCACCGCCCCTCGTCGGGGTCTCGACTGTACACACTAGTCTACTCCGGAGTATCGATGCCCTGTCTCGAAACTCCCACGACTAGGGACCACAATTAAGGATATGCATATAAACTACCCAACTCTCACGTATATGATCGCCATCATACTGTTGGTAGTAAAGCAAGATCCTAAGGGCTCTATCAAAGTGTAACATGCAATCAGTCACCTGAACATGTACACGACTGATAAAGGCAAACCAGATAGCATACTATCATCTCGAGTAAGACTGTTCTACCGGTATAGGTCCTCCGCAATCATTGCAATCACGTACCTGCGATCCAATAATTGACTATGAGGGCACTATCTCCAACACAAACTAGATACCGTGGCATACTAGACGATAAAGGCAGGATACATCGCTACTAAAGATGCTACCAAAGAGGCAGTCTGGGTGTATATTTGTTCATGAGATGATCTTAGTTCCTTCCATTGTGTGACAATGGAGTTGTGGCTTATGCCAAGGAACGTCCGTCCCATCAGTGATCCAGACATATTCTAAGGCAGTATCACCTGATCATGGAGATGGTTGATCTCTGAGGGATCGAGGTTAGGAGAGTAGACTCAGAGGACAACACAGCGGATCCACTCACAAAGGCCTGTTCCCAGAGAGAGATTTTTATGGGATGGTTGAGTATGAGATACTACAACCACTGCTATCACATGGCCCTAGTGCAAGTGGGAGATTGTTAGTTATATGTATGCCCTAGAGGCCATTACTGTACATTGGATGTATATTGTAGTGGATGCTGGGACATATATAGGGAGGACTTTCTTGCTCGACATGATAGTATGCTATCTGGTTACTCTTTACCTTAACGTGTACACTGATTGTCTCTCCGATACATGTTGGTAAAGCCCTTAGGATGTGTACTTGACTACCTGGACTATGATGTGGATCATACTAATGGGGACATGGTAGTCCATAAGTACATCCTTGAAAGTCCCTAGTCGTGGGTGTATCGAGATGGGGCATCGATATACCAGAGTAGACTAGCGTGTACCTTCTCGACCCATACAGATGGGCGATGGATGATCCCATATCCATTGGTGTTTGACATCAGAGATGATATACGGGTGCTCAGTGGAGACTGGGTACACTGGACGGACTCTCCGAGAACTCCCAGATGGTATTATACCTTACGTCAGATGGCAGTTCTCTGGTGACACTGGTACAGAGTAGTCTGTTGACCCGAGATCGTCATAGAGTCTTGTGTGGTTCCCACTGTGCTTTGATTTCCATCTTACCACGTCCAAGAGGGCGTGCAAAACGGTGGTTTTTGGGTACAGTCCCGAGTCACATGGAGACAATGAGCGATAGGAGGGGATTCGTCTCTCCCGGTATAGGGGGTTGATGTTGCGCTGTGTTCGATTGGCTATAACCGGCAATCCCTGGCCAGGGTTGCTGAGATTTACTGGTAAGTGTTACCGGTAGTTTCTCGAATTGTTATAGAACTCATATCGACATGACTTATCAAGCTATTGGGGTCTGACGTTGTTGGATATAGTGCCCTCTAAGTCAATTATTGGATCGCAGGTACGTGATTGCAATGATTGAGGGAGGACCTATACTGATAAAACAGTCTTACTCGAGATGATAGTATGCTATCTGGTTTGACTTTATCATCATGATAGAGCCCATAGAATTCTTGTTTGACTACCAGCAGTATGATGGCGATCATATATGTGGGAGCTGGGGTCTATAAGCACATCCTTAAAAGAGTCCCTAGTCGTAGGAGTTTCGAGATAGGGCATCGATACTCCAGAGTAGACTAGTGTATACAGTCGAGACCCCGACGAGGGGCGGTGGCCGGTCTCACAAGCCACTGGTGTTAGTTGGATCACCTAAGATGTATACAGGTGCTCATTAGGTTATGAGTACACCGGACAGGACTCGCCGGGAACATGCTAGTTGGTATTATACATATCGTCAGATAGCAGTTCCCTGGTGACATGTGTACAGGTTAGTTCATCGACCTGAGGTCGTCATTTGTCTCGTGTGAGTTCCCACTGTGCTTAGATTACTATCCTACCACGCTCAAAGGAGTTGTGCAAACAGGTTTTAGTTGGGTACAGTCCCGAGCCACATTGGAGGCAAGTGAGCGGATCTTCGGGGATTCGTCTCTCCCGGTATTGGGGGTGAGATCGCGCTGTGTTTAGGAGAGCCACTACACGAAATCCCTGGCCAGGGTAATCGAGATATACTGGTAGGTATACCAGCAGAATCTCAGGGTGTTCTGGGCTGCTCTCTGACACGACTTATATCGCTGTTGGGGGTCTGACGTTTACCGTCCCTCTAGGCCTAATATGCGATACTCATAGACGAATGTTCCGTACTGTACAGATATTGTCACTATCAGGCTCAGTAGGGTTTATAGATGAGTTCGCTCGTCAGCTTCCCTTCCAATCAATATATAGGCAAAACGTTACGTACAGCTTGTACCTCTGACGTGCTAGGGTTATACCCAGTGCCAGTGTGTTGATGAGTCATTAGAGTCCCCCACCGACACTTTCCCAAGTTCGGGCGAAACGTTGTAGATGCCGTATGGATTTATGGCAAGGTTCGGAAAATGCACGTGCATTTTCGCACGTGTCAGTTTTCGGGCAGATAATACTAGTAGGCTTTGGTTTAAGCCGGAACCCAGTATTATACTGTGTAGATATAATATCTTTGTCTCAGTTGCATTTGTATTTGGTCGTAATACAAATGCGGGTATGTTTATACCGTTACGGGGTTATCCTGAAATTCGTTTCGGGATGATTTTTGGAAGTTGCCAGTTTCCAGTTTTCTATCAGCCGTATTTTGACATTCGGTTAAATACGGATTTGTCTTTCCGTCTTTAGGGTGAGTCATGCTTCTAGAAGGTTCTAGAAGTGGTGATTAGGCATATGACTCATTTGTGTCATTAATGGTTCATTAATGATGCAAGGTGACTAGGTTTAATGTGATTGGTTTGCATTTATTGTTTCTAGTGATTCATGCTTTGTTGTTAGGTTATGATAACTATCATTTGTTATGGTCACCACTTGAAGCTCCTACACTCACCTCCCTCTTCTATTTATCATGGCCGGCCCTCTTTGTGAGGCTATGGTTGTTCATTTGATTTCATTTGCAAAAGATTATGATAGTTTAGTGTATGGAAATTTTATATAGTTCAATTTCCATTCACCCGATTCCAAAAGGCAACTTCTTATAACCGTTCGTCCGTGACCTTGGACGTAACGAGACAAAGTGTTCCACTCATTCTCTATTTCATCTTGGTCGTCTCTTTTAGCAAACTTGACGATCGAGTTGCCTCGGTTCAGAGGCGGGAGCCCGTTTAAAGATCCGTCGACGTGGTGCCACCTGGACGATGAGAACGGAGATCAAGCAAGTTCAGATTAGTTGCAACATAGCGTGGGATGATGGTTGAAGACCGAAGGACTCGGATCATTCGGTATAACAATTCTACCCTCTTTACAATTTGTTAGTTTAGCTTTAATGGACGATCCGGGATAAAGTACGCGATAGCGCCAGTCGTAAAAGTTTTGTTCCGCATATCGGCGTCTATTAGACGGCCGGGGCGCCGCCGCGTACTTACAGTGGTATCAGAGCCTCACCATTTTGCTATACTAACTTGTGTTAACGCGTTTAAAATATCGATCGAACCGGAAATCAAAAACTGTAAAATCCAAGCTTGACAGTTTCTGTTGTTTTTAAACGGTGTCCTAAAAATATTTCACATGTCTTAAAAATCTGTGCAGGCTTTTCTAAGAACCACGACCAAATTTGGGCACGTGACTCCACCAAATAGCCGCGGAAATGCGGCCAAACCCATGGTTTGGCCGCGCATCCGCGGCCACTTGGTGAGCTCATGCTCCCAAATTTGTACAGTGGGTTCTCTGTTGGATTTTGGGGTTTTTGGTATATATCTTTTGGGCCCAGATTTTGTTACTGTACACCAGATGCTTGTGGGGCCCACTTTAGGAAATTTGCTCGATCGAAATTTTAAACTTGTTAGTTTTTCAGTACTTTCATTATATCTCCGACCGGGAATGTCATTTGATCGGTAAACCGCGTCTGATTGCTATAGTTCTTTTAGACGGGTTTGCGAACGTGACATTCGCGTTGATGTTCTGTGTTGTGCTGTAATGTTGCGGATTTGTCGTGGTGGATAGCAAGGTGCAATGATAGTTGTTTAAATTTATTTGTACATTTGATATTGCGGGGCGAGCGTCCGACTTGTGGACTGCCGTCACTGCCTGTTTGTATAATATTCTTTTGGGGCACGACCAGGTTGCGGTCGATGTACCTATTGTACTATTTTTATTTCTGTACTAAGTTTACCCCACGGTGGGGTGCACGAATAACCGGGTTCTGGAGGGCAACAGGTTCGTATCTCATGGCATTGAGAGGCAAAGGGACCACACTCTAGAATTGGCAGACTATTCGCCGCACTCGTAGGGGGTACAGGATGACCCAAGGAGGGGTGCTCAATTTACCGGATTCTGTGAAGTGCCGGGTATTCCATTCACTATGTTGTGGGGACCACCTCGCTTCAGGTTTTGGCGGGTAACTTGCCGCACCCGCAGGGGTCTAGGTTTCATTGCACAGGCTATCCACATGACCAGGGGAACATCGGGTTTCAGTAGCGGCTCTGTGAAACTCGGGGATCCCAGTTTATCTGTATTGTTCTGTGATGCTTATTACTTTTCTGTAATGTTGCGTTTATCACGCCTGGAGCGATTACTGTATATTAGTATATATACTATTAGATGTTGTATATGTTTTACACCCGCGCTAGTCCAGTCCCCGCTCTGTCGTTAGTTAAGTAACCTAACGGGTGATGACGGGACCCAGTGACGAATGCGGATGGCATATACGTACATTTTATTTTCGTTCTTTTCTGGTGTGATTAATTGATGGGACTGCATTGATTCTTATCAATGCGAGATAAAACAAACCTATATTTGATGTTGTTGGAACAAATTTTAAAATTATTACAAAGACGTTTCCTTTTGTTTTGCATAGCGGTATTCAGTTGGAATATCCTGCACCTCATTCCACGAGGAAAGAGTCGAGATCCCTTCACCGGGAGTGACTTCTTTAGCAAAAGGTTTTCGCTACTATATATTTTTATAAAGCTATCAAGTTCCTTCAACAAGATCAGGTTCATTACGTTAAAGATTTTTCGCCAAAAACCAGCCGTAATCCTCCGTCGTTTCTTATGGATGGTCAGTAGTATTCAAGCTATGTTTGTTGGCCTACGTCAAGATATAGTGTTTGGTAGCTGCTGGGTATTCATTTGTTGCATAGATAGATGCATTATTTTAAGTCAGACGTACACCTTGTTGGCCTACGTCAAGGGCTTGTACGATGACTTAAGTTGATCAGGACAACGACGGGTAGAACTTGACATGTTGCTTATGATTTGTTGGCCTACGTCAAGGTCATAAGAGCATGGGATAAAAAATTACATCGGGAGTTTCAAACATACAAGAAACTTGCCAGACTTGCGCATACCTTCTGGAGTGTGATGACTTGAGTGGCTTCCATCAAGTTATCATGCGATGATAGTTGGATCCTGATTCTCACTGATGAGTTGGTTTACTCTTCGGGTGACCCCGACTAATTCTTCTTTCAGGTTTGGAGGAGAATTTGAGAAAACAGTGGAAGGTTTCCTAATTAGATAAAGTGATAACCATTCTGATTTAGGCAAGAGTGCACGCAGAGTGTTTCTTTTCTCTCTCTCTTTGGCAGCGACCTTTGACCGACCCTAGACTATAACTCAGTGACCAAAGTTGACCGAACCTTCTTAATATACTGACTTTTGGATTGTCTATAGTTGCATAAGTCATTGCAGCTCCTTCTTTTACCCTTTGTATTTCTCAGAACAACTCGTATTACTACGGACATTCACTTCCATTGGATAGATCCATCGTATGGTTATATACGAACTCGAAGGGACTTTTTCGAGGATGGATCCAGGTTCAGGAGAAATAGAATTGGTTTATTCTGTTGTCTTTTATTATCACCTTCTCTCACGTTGCGTGGGCTCCTTGGTTTAGGAGAGTACACCTATTACGCTTATTGGATAGTCTTATTCCAAACCATAGGCAGGTGCCGAACGGTAGGGAATGAAGAAAACCAATTAGCCTAAGTAGGCTGTGCAAAAGGTAATATGTAAAGACAAGATAAAGGAATTAGAAAGAGGGCAAAGTAAATTGCGACTATTTACATTCATGACCAAATCACGTATTTCATCGCCACTCCTACTTCACCTTTGATTTCTCCAGAACAACCCGTATCACTACGAACATCCAATTCCATTGGATAAATCCATCGTATGGTTATATACGAACTCGAAGGATATTTTTCGAGGATGGATTCCGGTTCAGGAGAAATAGGAATAAGGTATATTCAGTTGTTTTTTATCATCACCTTCTCTCAAGTTGAGAGTACTCCTAGGATTAGGAGGGTACACCTATTATGCTTACTGGATATTCTTCTTCCAAACCATAGGCTGGTGCCGAACGGTAGGGAAGGAAGAAAACAACTTAGCCTAATGATGGTGTACAGAAGGTAACGACTAAAGACAAATAAAGGGAAATGGAAAGATGGCAGGGAAATATACGGTTAAAATCATGATTTGGATTATGGAAGAGGCATTACTAGGAATACCAGGAAACCCCTACAAAACATATTTATGTTTCATATTCACTGTGCATTGTTAATAGAAAATTGATTTCCCGATTGGATGCTTACTCCAGGGTATGTATTTACCAGGAACGATTCTCACATCTGCATGGTTTTACAGATGTTGAGTGGGAGCGAGTTATTGGGAATTAGGTGATCATCCTCATTATATCGGAATTCGTTGTAATTGGTGATATTTGAGGAAATCGCCTGAGAACAGTTTTCAACCTATGACGTACAGGTTATGAGTTATTCAACTCAGCGGACTTATACAGAGTAGTGTGTATTGTCCAGTGTCCATCAGGACAAAGGGGTTGGTTCTCATACTATATTCTGTTTACTTGTAACTTCTCTAGTTTTTAGACAAGTGTTTCGTAGAAATACAATGTCTAAGTTTTGAGAAGTTATGGGTATAGGAATAAAGTAGAGAACCATGTATCGCAAGTATCGGGATTCTTCAAAGAAATCGAAGATGTAGATTCTTGTGATTGGTATTCAATTGATAGTAATGGTTTTTGAGAAACTTGTTTCTCTTTCAGGTTACTCATAATTGGATGGATTCCTAAGTTGAGTAATACTGATCAGCCTCTCTCTATTAAGTTATTATGCACTGGAGACAGCTGCATAATTTGAATCCAGTTCCAATTAAATAAGTGCCATAGTTTCTGTATTGGATATAGAACGATTCATATCTTAACGATGTTAAGGTAAGGGGAGTTGTCCAGCTTATGCTTAAAACCGAACACTGGATAACTCAAGGCACGTTTCTGTAATGGCAGTTTGCGGGTTGACCCTAGCTTCGACGAGGGTTGATTTTCTACCATCTAGAAGATCAATAGTGATATTGTTCTTGACTCGCCACAGTTTTATTAAAATGGATTTTTCAGAAAACATAAGTGGGAGTATGGTAGAACTGGAAGTGATTCCAGAACCGCAAACGATTACGGAAAGTTTAATAGGACCTATATATTCAATCAGGTTTGACATTCCAATAGCCACTCCGCAGATATGGTGGGTAACCTCAGACACCCGAGATGTACTCCAGTAGCCTCAAGGACGGTGACAGGGAGGTTCTTGTTTACCCAGACTTGACACTACTGTTGTTCCAGACTGTGAGACCCGGCAGGAGATTATGTATAGCGTCGTTCTAAACTAGTTTTAGAAATGTACGTATATATTATTCTGCCAGAAGGTTGTCGTAGTCAGTGGGAGCAGCGGAAGCATAGTGGGAAAGAAGCTTATATCTATTTATAGACTTGAGCAGATATAGAGGAAATAGATCATCTGATTTTTGATGTCACAGTCATGGGTTTGACTTCATCAGAATAGGGGATGGATCTGTTAAGAAGACAGTAGGGTGTGATGTCCTGGTATTTGGATGACATACACAGAGAAGGAAGTAAAATTCCTATACTACGATCGGTTGTACTTTGGTCGTCACACAGTTGTTTATCCACAAAGGATATGGATATAATATAAGACATTCTGGTTACTAGATCTAATGGTTTTTGATCTAGATTTGGGTAGTTTCCCAATGTGGGTACTTTGAAAATATTCTAATATTATTTTAGAATAGATGACTCCAAGCATGGTGGTGTACCTGCAGATGATGGAGTCACCCTCTCTAAAGGTGTCTTGCAGACTAAAGGGGAGAGGGATGTGCATGATTGACAGATCACTTGCTTAGGCAATTGAGTCAATCGTGAGATGTCAAGTACCACACCAGATGTTGTTATTGCACTAGATGCAATAAGTTTATATTAATCCAATCCTGGAGAAACATTAGGAAGCAGTTATAGAACATAAGTAAATGTTCTACGGATTTGATGACAGCAGCCTCCTTCGGGAGACAGTTATTATTCCATGCTTCACAAGTGACATGGATGACATAGTGATTGTCAGAGTTATAGTTTTCCCTCTGACAAGGGACAGTATTATGGACAGGTGGTCCAAGAGGATACTGTGGGAGGCATAGTGCTAGACACTGATTAGTTTCAGTGATCGATAGAGTCTAAGAAGTTTGGATTTGGAGTTCATTTATGAACTAGGTCCTATCAAATATCCAGACATATTCTAAGACGGATATTACTCAATTCGGGAGATGGTTTTCTCCGCGAAGTTGAGATATAGAGAGATACAGAAAGAAACACCGAAGCAGATCCACTCACTGAGGCTATTTCTTGAATACAATAGTTTTGCAAACGAGTTTTGTGAAACTAATTAGTAGAGGAGTTGGATGCTCGGTATCACACGAGCTGTGAGTACACGACATCGCAATAATTAGCTTTAAGTGCAAGTGGGAGATTGTTGGATATAGTGCCCTCTAAGTCAATTATTGGATCGCAGGTACGTGATTGCAATGATTGAGGGAGGACCTATACCGATAAAACAGTCTTACTCGAGATGATAGTATGCTATCTGGTTTGACTTTATCATCATGATAGAGCCCATAGGATTCTTGTTTGACTACCAGCAGTATGATGGCGATCATATATGTGGGAGCTGGGGTCTATAAGCACATCCTTAAAAGAGTCCCTAGTCGTGGGAGTTTCGAGATAGGGCATCGATACTCCAGAGTAGACTAGTGTATACAGTCGAGACCCCGACGAGGGGCGGTGGCCGGTCTTACAAGCCACTGGTGTCAGTTGGATCACCTAAGATGTATACAGGTGCTCATTAGGTTATGAGTACACCGGACAGGACTCGCCGGGAACATACTAGTTGGTATTATACATATCGTCAGATAGCAGTTCCCTGGTGACATGTGTACAGGTTAGTTCATCGACCTGAGGTCGTCATTTGTCTCGTGTGAGTTCCCACTGTGCTTAGATTACTACCCTACCACGCTCAAAGGAGTTGTGCAAACAGGTTTTAGTTGGGTACAGTCCCGAGCCACATTGGAGGCAAGTGAGCGGATCTTCGGGGATTCGTCTCTCCCGGTATTGGGGGTGAGATCGCGCTGTGTTTAGGAGAGCCACTACACGAAATCCCTGGCCAGGGTAATCGAGATATACTGGTAGGTATACCAGCAGAATCTCAGGGTGTTCTGGGCTGCTCTCTGACACGACTTATATCGCTGTTGGGGGTCTGACGTTTACCGTCCCCCTAGGCCTAATATGCGATACTCATAGACGAATGTTCCGTACTGTACAGATATTGTCACTATCAGGCTCAGTAGGGTTTATAGATGAGTTCGCTCGTCAGCTTCCCTTCCAATCAATATATAGGCAAAACGTTACGTACAGCTTGTACCTCTGACGTGCTAGGGTTATACCCAGTGCCAGTGTGTTGATGAGTCATTAGAGTCCCCCACCGACACTTTCCCAAGTTCGGGCGAAACGTTGTAGATGCCGTATGGATTTATGGCAAGGTTCGGAAAATGCACGTGCATTTTCGCACGTGTCAGTTTTCGGGCAGATAATACTAGTAGGCTTTGGTTTAAGCCGGAACCCAGTATTATACTGTGTAGATATAATATCTTTGTCTCAGTTGCATTTGTATTTGGTCGTAATACAAATGCGGGTATGTTTATACCGTTACGGGGTTATCCTGAAATTCGTTTCGGGATGATTTTTGGAAGTTGCCAGTTTCCAGTTTTCTATCAGCCGTATTTTGACATTCGGTTAAATACGGATTTGTCTTTTCGTCTTCAGGGTGAGTCATGCTTCTAGAAGGTTCTAGAAGTGGTGATTAGGCATATGACTCATTTGCATCATTAATGGTTCATTAATGATGCAAGGTGACTAGGTTTAATGTGATTGGTTTGCATTTATTGTTTCTAGTGATTCATGCTTTGTTGTTAGGTTATGATAACTATCATTTGTTATGGTCACCACTTGAAGCTCCTACACTCACCTCCCTCTTCTATTTCTCATGGCCGGCCCTCTTTGTGAGGCTATGGTTGTTCATTTGATTTCATTTGCAAAAGATTATGATAGTTTAGTGTATGGAAATTTTATATAGTTCAATTTCCATTCACCCGATTCCAAAAGGCAACTTCTTATAACCGTTCGTCCGTGACCTTGGACATAACGAGACAAAGTGTTCCACTCATTCTCTACTTCATCTTGGTCGTCTCTTTTAGCAAACTTGACGATCGAGTTGCCTCGGTTCAGAGGCGGGAGCCCGTTTAAAGATCCGTCGACGTGGTGCCACCTGGACGATGAGAACGGAGATCAAGCAAGTTCGGATCAGTTGCAACATAGCGTGGGATGATGGTTGAAGACCGAAGGACTCGGATCATTCGGTATAACAATTCTACCCTCTTTACAATTTGTTAGTTTAGCTTTAATGGACGATCCGGGATAAAGTACGTGATAGCGCCAGTCGTAAAAGTTTTGTTCCGCATATCGGCGTCTATTAGACGGCCGGGGCGCCGCCGCGTACTTACAGACGTTACCACCCCTAGGCGAGATATGCGACATATCAGACGATCAGACCGGACTGTACGGTAAGTGTTACTGGTTGGATTCACAGAAGTGTGAGCGGGCTTACTCGTCGATCTTCTGATCGCTCAATACCCGGGTAGCCGTTACGTTTAGCAGACCGCTTGCGGCTTATGGATATTTGATATGATCATCATCCGTTGCCGGCATATTGACGAGTCTTTAGAGTCCTACACAGAGGTTTCCTGGCTCAAGCGAAACGAAATAGGAGCGCATATGAGATATGTGCGGGACCGAGAATGATACCAGTATGTGATATTGTATTCCATTCTCACGATCTGTGACATTGATCGGTTATATGCGATATAGCCGGGTTATCGGATCAACTGTTGATTCGATAAGTTGTTACTGTTGATATTAGTCGGTTATATACGATATGACCGGATCATTAAATCAAGCGTTGATTTAATGATTTAATGCATAATGATATATTTGATATATTACTTTGCATTAACTAGTATCGGTTCACTTAAGATGGATTTTCTCACTCGGATGTGCGCATTATATATGTGATATGATTTTGTGCACATGCTTGTATCATGTTTGATGGTGCATGTAAAATTGGTTAAGTATAAAGAATTAAACCTTGGTTAATGAAATGGTTAGGGTTTATTATTTGCTTATTCATTTTATTCATTTATTTATTCTTTTGGAAAAAGAAAAGGAAATGATAAAATGGTGGCATTCTTTGTTCTTTCATGAAGCTTCATGAATACTTTGACTTTGTGACCACTTTGTCTCATCCTTAACCCTAACCATTCCACTTAACCCTAATTAATTCTCTACACCTAACCATGGTTCTATTATGATAAGAATTCATTATTCTTTTCATTTTAGCATTAACTTATCATAACACTTTCTTCATCTTCTTCAATGAAGAAAACCTTACTTCATCAATGGTGATTGATGAAAATGAGTGAGAAATCCAATTCTAAAGTCTACCCACTTCCTATTTCTTCATCCTCTACCTCTTGCCAAGTAGTAGAGTGTGTTTCCTTCATATGTTTTCTAAACTTGGTGAAGTTGGAGCTTGATCTAGCGATGCCTCGACGTAGATCATCTTCGGCACGTCGTCGATGACCTAGCCCGCTCTTTCTCCGATGAAGCCGACGCTAGAGCCCGGGATTTGATTTGGACAGCGGAGAGGAGTTCATCACGGAGCCGTGGAGGTGGAGGACCGGATCTACAAAGGTTGTATTTCCGTATTCTCTTAGTAAAGTAGTTTACTAGTTGCTTTTTCGCCTAGACATCTAGCAAACGATCCGTAGTTTAGGGTTTCTCGGCACGTTAAAATTTGAAATTGGCATGGTTGATGCCTTGTGAGACCTCTTGAGAGTGCCTAGGAACCCTACATTTTTAAGGTCACTGAAATGATTTTTTTGAACAGTTTCTAAAATCGACAACAAGCATGTAATGGAAATTTAATTTTTGGACATTTTTCCGTCGATCGAACTTCTTGTTAGTTATATGTATGCCTTAGAGGCCATTACTGTACATGCGATGTATATTGTAGTGGATGCTTGGACATATATAGGGAGGACTTTCTTGCTCGACATGATAGTATGCTATCTGGTTGCACTTTATCTTAATACGTACACTGACTGTCTCTCTATTACATGTTGATAAAGCCCTTAGGATGAGTACTTGACTACCAGGATTATAATGCAGATCATACTAATGGGGACCAGGGTAGTCGGTAAGTACATCCTTCAATTGTTCCTAGTCGTGGGAGTATTGAGACAAGGCATCGATACTCCTGAGTAGACTAGCGTATACGTTTCTCGACCCATATGATGGGCGATGGATGATCCAACATCCATTGGTGTTTGACATCAGAGAAGGTATATGGGTGCTCAGTGGAGACTGGGTACACCGAACGGACTCGTCGAGAACTCCTATATGGTATTATACCTATCGTCAGATAGCAATTCTCTGGTGACACTGATACATGTTAGTCTGTCGACCCAAGATCGTCATAGAGTCTTGTGTGATTCCTACTGTGCTTTGATTTCCACCTTACCACGTTCAAGAGATCGTGGAAAATGGTGGTTTTTAGGTATAGTCCCAAGTCACATAGAGGCAATGAGCGATAGGAGGGGATTTCGTCTCTCCCGGTATTAGGGGTTGATGTTGCGGTATGCTCGATTGGCCATAATAGGAAATCCATGGCCAAGGTTGCTAAGATCTACTGGTAAGTGTTATTAGTAGTTTCTCGAACCATTATAGACCTTGCATCGGCATGACTTATCAGGCTATTGGGGTCTGACGTTTTACCACCCCCAGGCTGTGATATGCGACATATCTGATGAAGAGACCGGACTGTACGGTAGTATTACTTGATGGATTCGCAGGAGTATGAGCAGGCTTGCATGTTGATATTCTGATCGCTCAATACCCCGGTGGCCGTTACGTTTAGCAGACCGCTTGCGGCTTGTGGGTGACTGATATGATCACCATCTATTGCCGGCGTATTGACGAGTCTTTAGAGTCCTACGCAGAGGTTTCCTGGCTCAAGCGAAATGAAGTAGGAGCACATATGTGATATGTGCAGGACCGAGATTAATACATGTATATGATACCGTATTCTATTCTCGCGATATGTGATATCGGTCGGTTATATGTGATATAACCGGGCTGTCGAATCAAGTGTTGATTCGACGGGTTGATACATTTGATATTAGTCGGTTGTATGTGATATAGCCGAATAATTAAATCAAGTGTTGATTTAATAATTTAATGTATAATTATATATTTGATATATTATCTTACATTAACTAATATTAGCTCACTTAAGATTTCTTTTTCTCACTTGTGTACACTCAGTATATATGTGATATATATTAATGTACATTATCTTGTGTCATGCTTGATGCTACATGCTACATGGGTGTATGAGACTCACGCCATGCATATATATAATGTGAGGTTTTGTTTATTTAAAGTAAATCAAATTAGTTGAAAATTGTCACATGGTTGAAGCTTGTAGAAGCTTGTGGAACCATTGACCAAGTCCACTCATTTTGTTTTACTTGAAGATATTTATTAACCCAACCATTATTGTTTATCCATGGTTTAGTCTCTACATGAGTTAGTATATGATACTAACTCACCCATGGTTGATATTCTCACTCATTAATCTATTCACACTTCATCTTCTTTCTCATCTCCAAAAAGCTTTCTAGCTTCATGAGAGGTGAAGAAATATAGTAAGAAAATTATTTCTAAAGTGAGCAAAATTCCTACTTCATCAACCGCTTGTATACTAGCCATTTAGATTGTGTTGTTTCGTCACCAAGTT
Organism: Agapanthus africanus; assembly: GCA_030015575.1. Lineage (NCBI taxonomy): Eukaryota > Viridiplantae > Streptophyta > Magnoliopsida > Asparagales > Amaryllidaceae > Agapanthus > Agapanthus africanus. The sequence goes on along the minus strand of CM057349.1, from coordinate 327,347,187 downwards.
CATCACTTAGTGAAGAAGTAGCTTGAGTTAGTGTCTTCTCGACGTAAATCATCTTCGGCCTCAAAGACTTCAAGCAAGCTTGTTCATTTCACCTTGTGGAGCCTCACTAGAGTCCGGGAGATCACTACTTGAAGCGAAAGGACTACTATATGGAGTTATTGAAGTGAAGGACCGGTCTTCAAAGGTTGTATTCCTTGTTCACTTAAATGTAAAGATATTTACATGCTTGTTCGTCTAATTCTCTAGTTTAGATTCTAGCGTTTGGGTTCTTTAGCGCGCCAATTTTTTGAAAACGGCATGGTCGATGCCTCCCGAAACCCAGTGGCCGCCTAGGGAACCGAGCAGTGGTATCAGAGCCATGCTAGAGAATTAGACGATGTTTTATTATTACAAAACCGAAACAACTTTGAAACACTCGAAAAATTAACCCAGTTTCTTACGATTTTTCCAGAGTGTCAAAATTTTTTTTAAGCAACTGCAGAATGTTATATGAGATGTAACATGAACACAGTAGAAATTTGAACCCTCCCCATCAGATTTTGGCCGGCCACAAAGCATGAAATTCCGAGCTCACCAGATTTTCTAGGGCATTATGGCTTCAAATTTTTATGGTGTTCCAGTCTCTAGGTTATGGTGTTTCAGGTATTGCTTGTTTTTGCTAAAAGTGCATGTGATGTTATCTTTAAGTAAAGCCTGTAAGTCCGCGGCGGCGCCCCGGCCGTCGATCCGACGCCGGAAATGCGGAAACAATAATTTTGCAAACTAGCAAACCGGCACCACCGCGCACTTTTATCCCGGATCGGGCCATTAACCTAGCAACTAGCAAACTAAAATAAGAGTAGAGAAGTATACCAAGCGATCCGTGTCCTTCGGTCTTCGTCTCCACTCCGATCTCCTGCGGAATCTCCGTCCGTCACGTCCTCGTCGGAAAGGGCACCACGTAGCCGGAATCTTTTACGGGCTCCCACCTCTTGACCGAGGCAACTCGGGCGCGAAGTTGGCTAGCCGACGCGTCCAAGGGATGCTGTAGGCAAGTGTAAAACCATGTCTCATTTGGGGTTTAGTTTCCTTTGATAATGTGGAGGAGAAAGAAGAACCTTTTTGAAGAGAAGAATGGTGCTCTCATGTTTTAGCAAAGAATAAGAAAATGAGATCAAATGATTTTTCCTCACCCCTTGACCCTCAAAGTGGCCGGCCCTCTCTTTAAATGGGTGGAGGAAAAAAGAAACTCAAACAAGTGGAGAAAAAAGAAAAGATAAACAAAAGAAATTGATCAAATCAATTTCCTATCCATTTCAAATCTCATTTAAGCAAAAGAGATGACAAGAAGAGGATCTCATGATGAAGTCACACATAAGCAAGAAACACCCTCCACAATAAGTAATTTGCACAATTGCAAATTACCCCCTCCATCGAAAAGTCCGGCCGTGAAGGAATAAAAGAAAACCGGCCGGAACGGAATGCAAACTGGCAACTTCAGAAAACCGATCCCGTAATAAATTACAGGAAAACCCCACTACTGCAAATACATGCCCGCATTTGTATTCCCACTGAACACAAATGCAAAGAGACAAAATCTACACTATCTTATACTAGGATCCGGCTTAAGCCAAAGCCGTCTAGTAAAATCCGTCCGATCACGATTCGTGCAATACCGCACGTATCTGATCGAACCCTGCCATATCTCCATACGGCCTTTACAGTGTTTCGCCCGAAACCTGAGTAACTGTATGTGGTGGACTCTAAAGACTCGTCAATACTATGGCTGTGGATTTAACCATTAGCACGTCAGAGGTATCAGCCATACGTGACGGGCCACCAGCTATTGACCAAAAGGGACGTCAATAAGTGAACTCATCCTGACACCCTACTGAGCCTGTCAGTGACAATATCCATACAGTCCGGTTCGTTCGTCTATGAGTATCGCATGGCGGGCCTAGGGGGTTGGTAAAAGTCAGACCCCCAATAGCGGTACAAGTCGTGTCGGAGTGTAGCCCAGAACACCCTGAGATACTACTGGAATACCTACCAGCAAATCTCCTGCCTTGGCCTAGGTCTTTTCATGTTCTGGCTCTCCTAGACACAGCGCGACCTCACCCCCAATACCGGGAGAGACGAACCCCTGCAGATCCGCTCACTGCCTCCATACGGCTCGGGACTGTACCCAACTAAAACCTGTTTGCATGACTCCTTTGAGCCGTGGTAGGGTAGTAATCAAAGCACAGTGGGAACTCACACGAGACAAATGACGATCTCAGGTCGATGAACTAACCTGTACACATGTCACCAGGGAACTGCTATCTGACATCAGGTATAATCCCAACTAGCAGGTTCCCGGCGAGTCCTGTCCGATGTACTCATAACCCAATGAGTACCTGTATACATCTTAGGTGAACCAACTGACACCAGTGGCTTGTGAGACCGGCCACCGCCCCTTGTCGGGGTCTCGACTGTATACACTAGTCTACTCTGGAGAATCGATGCCTTGTCTCGAAACTCCCACGACTAGGGACCTTTTAAGGATGTGCTTATAGACCCCAGCTCCCACTTATATGATCGCCCTCATACTGCTGGTAGTCAAGCAAGAATTCTAGGGGCTTTATCAACGTGTAATAGCGACTCGTAAGGTCACCTAAAGCAGTACATGATGATAAAGATAAACCAGATAGCACACTATCATCTTGAGTAAGACTGTCCTACTGGGATAGGTCCTCCCTCAATCATTACAATCACGTGCCTGTGATCCAATAATTGACTCTGAGGGCACTATATCCAACAAAGCCAATTTGGAGTGTTTCGTAGTCGTAATTCTAACATCATTTCGGCTTATTTAGACGACGTTAAAAAGTTCGAACGGATATCAATAACCTAATTTTTCCCTCGCTGGAAATTTCCAAGAGTTGGATTTTTCCGTGTTTAAAATCTTCAGAAAATCATGCAGGTGTTTTCTATGGACCCTTTAGAAGAACAAAACCCTAACTCGATTCTGTGACCATCGGAACCACCACCAAACCCTAGGGTTTGTGGTAGTTCCGCGGCGCCATAGGTGAGGCAAGGGTTGACCATTCTACAGTTGGTCCATAGGTGTTGTGACATTTTCTGGGTACCTTTTAAACTCCGCTCAAGTGTTGAGCTCTTTGGGAAATTTTGTGTGTTTGTTTATTCGATCGAAAAGTTTAACATCGTCTAGCTATCTGTGAATTGCGATACAATATCTGGAACCCACAAATTTAGTTTTGTGAAAAATAATTTGAATTTTATAAATCTAGCAAGTTAGTCTCATTTGATCGGTTGCCACGGGATTTTGATGTGGATCAAAAGTCCGTCGCAATTACGTAGTGTACGCGGATACTCGCCGGGTAACCTTACTAGATAGCCACACCCCATATCCCCAACCAAGTGACTGTAGGAGAACCCCGTTGCCAAAAGCATCCGTTCGGGTGCTCGCTGCCGCGGTGTTCCGCCTTACTGCACTTCGTCGACGGCATCGGGGGTGCGGCCGTCTACTAAAGTTTCCGACGAGCATTTGATCAGGTTATCGGAAATCTTGTTAAATTACCCAACAGGTTATTGGAAAATGTTTTCAATATCGAGACTAAAATGCGGGGTTTATAATTGTTAGGCATGTGATGTCTAAGGAATTAATTTGGTTAGGCATGAAATACGAAGTATGTGATACATTGGGTTTATGATGTCTAAGATGCTTGCGGATTCCAATTGTTGTAGTTTTTCACTTTCTTTTTCTGCGACCGTAAGTGTAATATGTGGTGTATCGCAGCTTTCGTTGCTATATGTCAACGACAATTAGGATACGTATATTTACTTACGTTGATGGCATGCGATGTTATGTGTTGCTGTGATATGTTATGTTGGATCGTCGTGTTTTGGATAGCTGGGGTTTTTTATGTGAGGAGAGTTTTTCATTTTCATGTTAGTTATATGTATGCCCTAGAGGCCATTACTGTACATAGGATGTATATTGTAGTGGATGCTAGGACATATATAGGGAGGACTTTCTTGCTCGACATGATAGTATGCTATCTGGTTGCTCTTTATCTTAACGTGTACACTGATTGTCTCTCTGTTACATGTTGGTAAAGCCCTTAGGATGTGTACTTGACTACCTGGATTATGATGCGGATCATACTAGTGGGGACATGGTAGTCCATAAGTACATCCTTCATGGTCCCTAGTCGTGGGTGTATCGAGACGGGGCATCGATATACCAGAGTAGACTAGCGTATACCTTCTCGACCCATACAGATGGACGATGGATGATCCCATATCCATTGGTGTTTGACATCAAAGATGATATACGGGTGCTCAGTGGAGACTGGGTTCACTGGACGGACTCGCCGAGAACTCCCAGATGGTATTATACCTTACGTCAGATGGCAGTTCTCTGGTGACACTGGTACAGAGTAGTCTGTTGACCCGAGATCGTCATAGAGTGTTGTGTGATTCCCACAGTGCTTTGATTTCCACCTTACCACGTCCAAGAGGGCGTGCAAAACGGTGGTTTTTGGGTACAGTCCCGAATCACATGGAGGCAATGAGCGATAGGAGGGGATTCGTCTCTCCCGGTATAGGGAGTTGATGTTGCGCTGTGTTCGATTGGCTATAACCGGAAATCCCTGGCCAGGGTTGCTGAGATTTACTGGTAAGTGTTACCAGTAGTTTCTCGAACTGTTATAGACCTCATATCGACATGACTTATCGAGCTACTGGGGTCTGACGTTTACCACCCCTAGGCGAGATATGCGACATATCAGACGAATAGACCGGACTGTACGGTAAGTGTTACTGGTTGGATTCACAGGAGTGTGAGCGGGCTTGCTCATTGATCTTCTGATCGCTCAATACCCGGGTGGCCGTTACGTTTATCAGACCGCTTGCGGCTTGTGGGTGTTTGATATGATCATCACCTACTGCTGGCGTATTGACGAGTCTTTAGAGTCCTACACAGAGGTTTCCTGGCTCAAGCGAAACGAAATAGGAGCGCATATGAGATATGTGCGGGATCGAGAATAATGCGTGTATGTGATACCGTATTCTATTCTCGCGATGAATGTATCGATTGGTTGTATGCGATATAACCTAGTTATCGAATCGAGGATTGATTCGATAAGTCGATACATTGGATATTAGTCGGTCATATGCGATATGACCGGATCGTTAAATCAAGTGTTGATTTAATGATTTGATGTATAATTATATATTTGATATATTACTTTACATTAACTAGTATTGGTTCACTTAAGATTATTTTTCTCACTTGATGTGCACATTGTATATATGATATAGTTTTGTGCACTAGTTTGTATCATGTTTGATGATACATGCAAACTTGGGTGTGTATGTTTTAAACCACGGTTTAGGTTAATGGTTAAGGTCTTATTTTCTTTCTTTATTTATTTTTGACAAAACTAAATGGTGGCTTTTTGTTATTTTGGCTTGAAGCTTCATGAAGCTTCAAGGCATCTTTGAAAAAGTCATGCCATTTTTGTTTTGTTCCATAACCTAACCATTATACCTAACCCTAGTTTATTCTCTACACTTGTTAACTCACCCATGGTTGCACTATGATAAGGGTCACTTGATTTTCTATTTTAGTTAATACATTCTTTTTCTTTCTTCTTCTTCTTCTTCAAGAAGAAAGAAAACCTTTGCTACAAAATTTCAAGTGATGAATCCAAGTGAGAAATCCAAATCCAATGTGAACCCACTTCCTATTTCTTCATCCTTTACCACTTGCCATGTAGTATAGGGTGTTTTCTTCACAAGTTTCATGACTTGGTGAAGATGGAGCTTGAGTTAGAGTTGCCTCGACGTAGATCATCTTCGGCATCGAAGTCAACGACCTAGTCCGATCTTTTCTCCGATGAAACCACCGCGAGAGTCCAGGATTCCGATGGTTGCAGCGGAGGGACGTCATCACGGAGCCGAGGAAGTGGAGGACCGGATCTACAAAGGTTGTATTTCCATTCACTTAGCAATAAAGTTGTTTAATTGCATGTTTCGCCTTTGCCTCTAGTTATCGATCTATCATTAGGGTTTCTCGGCACAAGAAAAATTTGATTTTGCCATGGTTGATCAGTTGTGGAACCTCTTGAGTGTGCCTAGGAACCCTACAGTGGTATCAGAGCCTAGCTAGAGCCTTAGACGAAGCGTAGACGAAGTTAGAAATCCGATCGAACCCCGAAACCCTAACTCAAACCCTTCTCTGTACATTTTTCAAAACTGTGCATTTTTCCAAATTAAAAATACTCAGAAAAATCAGCAGGCTTTTATAAGGATTACTGTGCAGCATGTGGGTCTAAATCGACTAAAGCACCGTGGAACCGCGGCACGAGCATGGCTCGTGCGGCGGTTCCGCGGCCGTTCTGTCCCTTTATCTATTTCTGTTTGCACAGTAATCTCTCTCTGTAACTGCTGTATTTTCTGGGATTTTTTAAAGTTTGCTCAAGAGTTGAGTTTTCTGGCTTGTATTGGGAGTTCGTCGATTCGATCGGGAAGTTTAACTTTGTCTGTGTTTTTCCGGATAATTTTTGAATATGTTAAAAAGTTCGACCGGATATAAATGCCCACTTTTTCCCCTGCCGGGAAATTTCCAAGTGTTGGATTTTTCCGTGGTTTAAGAATGTTCTAAGTAGTGCAAGTAACGCGATGAACCCTCTAGAAGACAACAAACCTTAACTCGATTATGTGACCGTCTTGAATTGCCCTTTGAACCTTCGGGTTTGGGGAAGTACGGCGTGCCACATGTGAGGCGTTGGCTTGACCCTTCTACGGCTGGACCGTTGGTACTGTGGCATGAAGTGAATGGTTTTTAAACTTATTTCATGTGTTGAGCTGTTTCGGGAAAACTTGGGTGTTTGAATGTTCGATTGGAAAGTTTAACATTTTCTATATATCTGGAATGAGATACAATACTTGGAATCCACAAGTAGTTATGAGATAACTGATATGAATGTTATAAACATAGCACTTTAGTCTCACTTGATCGGTTGCCACGGAATTTTGATGCGATCAAAAGTCCGTCGCAATCACGTAGCGTACGCGGATACTCGCCGGATAAACTTAATAGACAACTACACCCTATAGCCCCGACCAAGTGACTGTAGGAGAACCCCGTCGCCGAAAGCATCCGTTCGGGTGCTCGCGGTAGCGGTGTTCCGCCTTAGTGCACTTCGTCAACGGTATCGGGGGTGCGGCCGCCTACTAAAGTTTGCGACGAGCATTCGATCAGGATATCAGGAATCTTGTTGAATTACCCGACTTGATATTGAAAAGTGTTTTCGATAATGAGACTAAAATGCGGCGTTTATAATTGTTAGGCATGTGATGTCTAAGGAATTCATTGGTTAGGCATGCGATGTCTAAAGAGGTTGCGGATTCCAACTGTTGTAGTTTTACACTTTCTTTTCTGTGACCGTAAGTGTAATATGTGATATCACCGGTTTCGTTGCTATATGTCAACGATAATTGGGATGCGCATATTTACTTACGTTGATGACATGTGATATTATGTGTTGCTGGATATGTTATATTGGATCGTCGTGTTTGAATAACCGGGTTTTTTTTATGTGAGATGAGTATTTTTCATTTTCATTCATGTAAAAACTTGTATATAATATTCTTTTATTGGGGCACTTCCAGGTTGTGGATGTTGTCACCATTTGTATATTATTTACTTTTCCGTACTAAGATAGACCCAAGGAGGAGGGCACAAGTAACCGGGTTCTGGAGTCCAGTGGGAGACCAACTCGAGGAGCCGAGTCCGGGTCTCCTAACTCTAGAATTGGTAGGGTTGCTTGCCGCTCTCGTAGGGGTCTAGGGGTGTGGGTTTGGCTATTCATCGCGACCGTGGAATCCGTGTTTTATACAGGCTCGTATTGAAAACACGGACGTCCTAGTATATCCAATATTTCATATGATTCTTCTGCTGCGATATCTGTGATGTGATCATTTGATGTTCTGTGATAAATACTGTATATAGTATATATGATATACTATATAGACGTTACTTATGCTTTACACCCGCGCTAGCCCTGCCCCGCTCTGCCGTTAGTTACCTAACCTAACGGTGCATGAGGGGACATCGAGGCAAATGCGGATGGCATAAGTGTACGTCATATTTATCTGTGATGTTTAGGTGATTTAAATGATGGGACTTCATTAATATGATTAATGAAAGAAAAAGAAACCTAAAGATGTTGTGGAATCGAATTTTCAAAAACAGTTAGCTACAGTTCTTGCTTTGCATTGGGGTGTTCCTTGTAGAACATCCCGCACCTTATTCGATAGGGAAAGGACCGATATCCCTTCATCGGGAGTGACTCCTTTAGCAATAACTGGCAGATGCTACAACCCTCGGTTTGTCTTTTGATTGCTTCTATAGTTTTTGCTTTGCACAGCGGTATATATGATATATCCTGCACCTTATTCGATGAGGAAAGGGCCGACGATCCGTTCATCGGGAGTGACCCCTTTAGCAAAACTAGAAAAGCCTAAAAAACACTCCATTTCAAAATCATTTGATTCTACAACGATATCAAGTTCATTACGCAATAGGTTTTCAGAAAAACCTGTCGTAGCCCTCCGTCATTTCAGATAAGTAGTAGTTAGTATTCGTGCTACGTTTGTTGGCCTGCGTCAAGGCGTAGTGTGCGGTAGCTAACTAGTATTTATCTGCTTATGCATATGATGCAGATTGGATTAGGGTAGTCGTGCGACTTTGTTGGCCTGCGTCAAGGGTCGTGCGGGTGGGTTTAATTCAATCAAGAAATGATGGGTAGAACTTGACTAGCGGACTATGGTTTGTTGGCCTGCGTCAAGGTCATAGGACGCTAGGGGCAAAATATTATCGGGAATTTCAAGTATTGAAATTTGCAATGAGATTGCATACCTTCTATGAGATAGTTGGATCCCGATATCCACTGCGAGTAATTGTTACTCCTGGGAGAGTTTTACACATTACAATTAGCCGATCTAGTAGGTGTCTAGAAAGGTGTCAACGGGGTTACGTCTCTGGGAAAACGAGGTTTACTGTAATTAGGTCTGTGCGAAAGCACGGGGAACCTCCTTCAAAGTACCGACACTGGCCTGGCTGAAAGATTGGCGAACTTATAGCATGTAATTAATCCCGGCTAGTCTTTCCTTTTCGGGTTTGAAGGAAGATTTGATAAAACCAGTGGGAGCCATCCTGATTAGATAAAATAATAACCAATCTGATCTTGCAAGAGCGCACGCAGAGTGTTTTCTTCTCTCTCTCCAGGTAGCGACCATGTCATGCCTTAATCAAGATAATAATACGGATGTATTGACCGAACCCGCTTGTTATACTGAGCTGGGGAACGTTGGTCCCGCTCCAACTTATAATTGTTATAAGACAGAGCAGGAAATTGGGGAATACCAGGATTCCCCTGCCGCCCAAACGAAGAAAGTGCATATGATGCATCTCCTTCGGGTGTGTTCATTACAAAGAACTGTTTCTCTGTATCCTCTACGTCCGGGGTATTTGATACCGGATCAGGATCGCAGATATGTAATCTGTTACATAGGGCTACAGAAAGGTAGAGAACTGAGAACGGGTGATAAGTTTCATGAGACAGAAAACGGTGCAAGCGTTGCAGCCAAGTCTGTTGGTCACTGTCACCCTGTATTACCAATACATTGATTCTGAACGAATGTTATTAGATACCGAACCTGATATACAAAATCATATCAGTCTCTTTATTAGTAAAGAAATGATAAAATTTTGTATTGTTGGATAATGTTTTGAACATTTCCTATATCAAAAGTTGATCGGTTCAGGCACGTTATCTAAAAGCATTGATGTTCTAAATCAAACTACAGTTCTTAGTATACAGAACACACACAAGAGGAAGAGTTCAGAAATGAACGAATCCTTCTTGAGTATTGTAGACTAGGTCATATCAATGCGACCCGACTAGCTAAGTTGCACATAGATACACATTTAAATCTGTTTGAATTTACATCTTGTGAAAACTTGCCGGTCATGTCACAAAGATAAGATGACCACAGCTCTGTTTATTAGAAGCAGAGAAAGAGTTAGCAAACTCTTGGGATGATACATGTTGATGTATGTAGGTCCCCTGTCTACACATGCCAAGACCGGTTCTTTGTACTTCATTACATTCTCTGATGATTTCTTTAGATTCAGACATATGTTCCTGTTGAAACACAAGTCCGAACCTTTTTAAGATATTCACAGAATATTAGTTAGAAGTAGAGAACCAAAATACGGGTATAAGTATTATGTCCTTTGATGTGATCAGGGAGGAGAATACTTGAGCACGGAATTCCTGGATTATTCTAAAGGAGAATGAGATTCTCTCTCAGCATTACTCCTCCATATACACCACAGTACGTCGGTGTATCGGGGCGGAGCAATCACACCCTATATGATAAGGTGTGCTCTATGATGAGTACTACTGAGTTACCTATTTCCTTTTGGGAGTTATGCACTTAAGAAGCTGCATACCTATTGAATAGGGTTCAAATCAAATCAGTTGCCTACCACTTCATATGTGATATAGAAAGGGAAGAGTCCATATCTTAAGTTTGTTAAGATTTAGGGTTGTCCGGCCTATGTCTAAAAGCAAAATCCGGACAAGCTCGAGGCAAGGTCAGTTATGTAGAACTGGAAAGGTTCCAGCTATACAAACTGCAGCTGATGATTTGGTAGAACCAAAGGATTCAATAGATTCTAACGAACCTCAGCCTCTCCGCCGATCTAGTAGGGTTCCTCACCCACCTGGGAGATACTTTGATTTCTCTATGACAGTGGGAGCGAGGATTGCATCATGAAATGATGACCCAACTAGTTTCGAGCAGGCCATCAGGAGTGAGACTCTGTAAGAATGGCTGGATGTTTATCGATCTGAGATGGAATCCTTATACACTAACAAAGTATGGACTTTGGTTGCTATATCTGAAGGGTTAAATTCCCATCAGGAGCAAGTATATCTTGAGAAGATTACTTGGTGTACATGGAAAAGTTGAGACTTTCAAAGCTAGACTCGTTAAAGGTTTGCATCATAGACCAGTTGTGGCTAATGATGAAACCTTTTCTGGGGCCTATGCTTAAGTCCATCCAGATCCTACTTGCCACGGCTACATACCATGACTACGATATCTGGTGGTTGGGTGTCATGACTGCTTTTCTAAATATTGATTTAGAAGAGAACGTCTAAGTACACAGTCAGAGGGCTTCGTAGACAGTGGGAGCAGCGGAAACGTATGCAAGATGTTTTATGTGATAAAGCAGGTATCGCGGAGTTGGAACATCTGTTTTGATGAGTTAGTCAAAGAGTTTGACATCATCAAAATGGTAGATGAACCTTGTATATACAAAAAGGTAGTAGGGAGTATGGTGGTGATCCTCGTAGAGTACGTGGATGACATACTCTTGATAGGGAAGGAGTTTCCTATACTACGCTCATTCAATCTCCGCTTATCACAAGGATTCTCCATATAGGATCAAAGTGATACCTCCTAAATCCTGGGTTTTGGATCTATGAGATAGATCTAATTGGATGTTAGGATGCCACTAGTTGTAGTGAGATGGTATCAATTGATCCTGAGGAGAATCACTGGAAGGGTTCCAGCGTGATAAGGACGACTAAATATCAGTCACAGGCATTGTATTTACCCTCAGTAAAGGGACGGTATGTTGGAAGAGTTCCAGGCTAGATACCGTGACATACTAGACGATTAAAGGCAAGATACATCGTTGCCAAAGATGCTACCAAAGAGGCAGTCTGGATATTTATATGTGTTCATGAGATGAACTTAGTTCCTCCCATTGTGTTACAATGGAGTTGTGGCTTATGCCAAGGAACCTCCGTCCCATCAGTGATCCAGACATATTCTTAGGCAGTATCACCTGATCGAGGAGATGGTTGATCTCCAGGGTAATCGAGGTAAGGAGAGTAGACTCAGAGGACAACACGGCGGATCCACTCACAAAGGCCTTTTCCCAGAGAGAGACTTTTATGGGATGGTTGAGTATGAGATACTGCAACCACTGCTACAGATGGCCCTAGTGCAAGTGGGAGATTGTTAGTTATATGTATGCCCTAGAGGCCATTACTGTACATAGGATGTATATTGTAGTGGATGCTAGGACATATATAGGGAGGACTTTCTTGCTCGACATGATAGTATGCTATCTGGTTGCTCTTTATCTTAACGTGTACACTGATTGTCTCTCTGTTACATGTTGGTAAAGCCCTTAGGATGTGTACTTGACTACCTGGATTATGACACGGATCATACTAGTGGGGACATGATAGTCCATAAGTACATCCTTCAAGGTCCCTAGTCGTGGGTGTATCGAGACGGGGCATCGATATACCAGAGTAGACTAGCGTATACCTTCTCGACCCATACAGATGGGCGATGGATGATCCCATATCCATTGGTGTTTGACATCAGAGATGATATACGGGTGCTCAGTGGAGACTGTGTACACTGGACGGACTCGCCGAGAACTCCCAGATGGTATTATACCTTACGTCAGATGGCAGTTCTCTGGTGACACTGGTACAGAGTAGTCTGTTGACCCGAGATCGTCATAGAGTCTTGTGTGATTCCCACTGTGCTTTGATTTCCACCTTACCATGTCCAAGAGGGCATGCAAAACGGTGGTTTTTGGGTACAGTCCCGAATCACATGGAGGCAATGAGCGATAGGAGGGGATTCGTCTCTCCCGGTATAGGGAGTTGATGTTGCGCTGTGTTCGATTGGCTATAACCGGAAATCCCTGGCCAGGCTTGCTGAGATTTACTGGTAAATGTTACCAGTAGTTTCTCGAACTGTTATAGACCTCATATCGACACGACTTATCGAGCTACTGGGGTCTGACGTTTACCATCCCTAGGCGAGATATGCGACATATCAGACGAACAGACCGGACTGTACGGTAAGTGTTATTGGTTGGATTCACAGGAGTGTGAGCGGGCTTGCTCGTTGATCTTCTGATTGCTTAATACCCGGATGGCCGTTACGTTTAGCAGACCGCTTGCGGCTTGTGGGTGTTTGATATGATCATCACCTACTGCCGGCGTATTGACGAGTCTTTAGAGTCCTACACAGAGGTTTCCTGGCTCAAGCGAAACGAAATAGGAGCGCATATGAGATATGTGCGGGACCGAGAATAATGCGTGTATGTGATACCGTATTCTATTCTCGCGATGAATGTATCGATTGGTTGTATGCGATATAACCTAGTTATCGAATCGAGGATTGATTCGATAAGTCGATACATTGGATATTAGTCGGTCATATGCGATATGACCGGATCGTTAAATCAAGTGTTGATTTAATGATTTGATGTATAATTATATATTTGATATATTACTTTACATTAACTAGTATTGGTTCACTTAAGATTATTTTTCTCACTTGATGTGCACATTGTATATATGATATAGTTTTGTGCACTAGTTTGTATCATGTTTGATGATACATGCAAACTTGGGTGTGTATGTTTTAAACCATGATTTAGGTTAATGGTTAAGGTCTTATTTTCTTTCTTTATTTATTTTTGACAAAACTAAATGGTGGCTTTTTGTTATTTTGGCTTGAAGCTTCATGAAGCTTCAAGGCATCTTTGAAAAAGTCATGCCATTTTTGTTTTGTTCCATAACCTAACCATTATACCTAACCCTAGTTTATTCTCTACACTTGTTAACTCACCCATGGTTGCAATATGATAAGGGTCACTTGATTTTCTATTTTAGTTAATACATTCTTTTTCTTTCTTTTTCTTCTTTTTCAAGAAGAAAGAAAACCTTTGCTACAAAATTTCAAGTGATGAATCCAAGTGAGAAATCCAAATCCAAAGTGAACCCACCTCCTATTTCTTCATCCTCTACCACTTGCTATATAGTATAGGGTGTTTTCTTCACAAGTTTCATGACTTGGTGAATATGGAGCTCGAGTTAGAGTTGCCTCGACGTAGATCATCTTCGGCATCGAAAACAACGACCTAGCCCGATCTTTTCTCCGATGAAACCACCGCGAGAGTCCAGAATTCCGATGGTTGCAGCGGAGGGATGTCATCACGGAGCCGAGGAAGTGGAGGACCGGATCTACAAAGGTTGTATTTCCATTCACTTAGTAATAAAGTTGTTTAATTGCATATTTCGCCTTTGCCTCTAGTTATCGATCTATCATTAGGGTTTCTCGGCACAAGAAAAATTTGATTTTGCCATGGTTGATCAGTTGTGGAACCTCTTGAGTGTGCCTAGGAACCCTGCATTTCATTCATATAAAAACTTGTATGTAATATTCTTTTATTGGGGCACTTCCGGGTTGAGGATGATGTCACCATTGATGTATATTATTTACTTTTCCGCATTAGGTTAGACCCAAGGAGGAGAGCACATGTAATCGGGTCCAGTGGGAGACCATCTCGAAGAGTCGTGACCGGGTCTCCTAACTCTAGAATTGGGAGGGTTGCTTGCCGCTCTCGTAGGGGTCTAGGGATATGGGTTTGGCTATTCATCACGACCATGGAATCCGCGTTTTTTTACTGGCTTAATTTAAAATACGGAATTCCTAGTATATCCAATATTTCATATGTGTTCTTCTGCTGCTGATATTCTGTGATGTGATCACTTGATATTCTGAGGCGAATGCTTATATTATATATAATATATATAATGACTATTGCTGCTTTCGTTTCTTCTGTGATGCTCAGGAAGCATAATTGATGGGACTTCATTAATGAGATTAATGAAATAAAAGAAACCTAAAAATGTTGCACAATCTTGTTTTAAAAACTAGTAGCTTTGGTTCTTGTTTTGCATAGAGGTATTCCTTGTAGAATATCCAGCACCTTATTCGATAAGGAAAGAGCCGAGATCCCTTCACCGGAAATGACCTCTTTAGCGAAACTAGCAGATGCTACAACCTACATGGTTTGTCTTTTGATTGCTTTTTTAGTTCATTCTTTGCATAGTGGTATTTGTGAAATATCCAGCACCTCATTCGATGAGGAAAGAGCCGAGATCCCTTCATCGGGAGTGACCTCTTTAGCAAAACTAGTAAAAGCCTAAAAAACACTCCTTTTCAAAATCACTCGATTCTACAACGATATCAAGTTCATTACGCAAAGAGTTTTCTTAAAAACCTGTCGTAGCCCTCCGTCATTTCAGATAAGTAGTATTTAGTATTCGTGCTACGTTTGTTGGCTTTCGTCAAGGCTTAGTGTGCGGTAGTTGATTAGTGCTTATCTGCTTAAGCATGTGATGCGATTGGATTAGGGTAGTCGTACGACTTTGTTGGCTTTCGTCAAGGGTCGTGCAGGTGGGTTTAATTCAATCATGAAATGTACGGGTTGAACTTGACTAGCAGACTATGGTTTGTTGGCTTTCGTCAAGGTCATAGGACACTAGGGGCAGAAGATTATCAAGAATTTCAAGTGTTGAAATTTGCAATGAGATTGCATACCTAATATGAGATAGCTGGATCCCGATACCCACTGCGAGTAAGAGTTACTCCTGGGAGAGTTTTACACATAACAATTAGCCGATCAAGTAGGTGTCTAGAAATGTGTTAACGGGGTTACGCCCCTGAGAAAATGAGGCTTATTTTAATTAGGTCTGTGCGAAAGCACGGGGAACCTCCCTCAAAGTACCGACACTGGCCTGGCCGAAAGATTGGCAAACTTGTAGGGTGTAATTAATCCTGGCTAGTCTTACCTTTTAGGGTTTGAAGGAAGATTTGAAAAAAACGGTGGGAGCCATCCTGATTAGGTAAAATAATAACCAATCTAATCTGGCAAGAGCATACGCTGAGTGTTTTCTTCTCTCTCTCCTGGTACCGACCATGTCACGCCTTAATCAAGATAATAATATGGATGCATTGACCGAACATGCTTATTATACCGAGCTAGGGAACGTTGGTTCCGCTCTATCCTATAATTGTTATAAGTCCGAGCAAGAAATAGGGGAATATCCAGATTTCCATGCGACCCAATCGAGGAATGAGCATGTTGATGCATATTCTTCAGGTGTGTTCGTTACCAAAAACTGTTTCTCAGTATCCTCTACATCCTAGGTATGAGATACCGGATCAGGATCCCACATATGTAAGTGTTACATGGGCTACAGAAAGGTAGAGAACTGGGATTGGGTGATATGTCTCTAAGTTTTAGAGAATGGTGCAATTGTTGCAGCCAAATCAGTTGGCAAGTATCACCTTGTATTCCCAAATGGTAAATACATTGGTTCTGAACGAATATTATTACATACCGAACCTGACATACAACATTACATCAGATTCTTTATTAAGTTAAAGAAGGATATAATTCTTTATTGGAGGATAATGTTGTGAAATTTTTCTGAATCAAGAGTTGATTGGATCAGGCACGTTATGTAATAGCATATACGTTCTAAATCAAACCACAGTTCAAAGTATCTAGAACACACACAAGAGGAGTAGTTCAGAAATGAACGAATCCTTCTTGTGGCATTGTAGACTAGGTCATATCAATGCGACACAACTAGCTAAGTTACATAAGGATGAATATGAGAATCTGTTCAAAATTTCATCTTATGATACTTGTCAGTCTTGTCACAAAGGTAAAGTGACCAATACTCCGTTTACTGGAAACAGAGAAAGAGTTACTGAACTTTTGGGACGGATACATATTGATGTATACGGTCTTATGTCTATAAATTCCAAGGTTGGTTCTTCGTACTGTAAGGTGTTTTCCGTCACCCCATTGAGATGGGAATACGCGCGCGCTTGTCAGGCGTACTATAGATTCCCCCTGCCTAGGGTAGGCGGGGTTTATTGATTGTGGGGATCCGAATCTCCGGTAGCCGCGGACTAAGCTGACGTTAATTACCCCTCGCCTTTGGGGCGAGGGAACCTCCGATTAACGGGTTAAACTGGTCATGCGAACTCAATGTGCAGTGTACGTGTGTGTTGTTTTGGAGGGGGGTTTGGGATATATCGGGAGCCACGCAGAGTTTTTACAGGGGTCCCGCTACCCGGATAGCGGGCTGGGGGTCAAGAGGGCTAGCAGCCCCTGCCCAATTTTTTTTTGAGGGGGACAGTGTTATGGAGTGTGTGTGTATCTGTACATAGATACACATGTGTGTGTGTGTGTGTGTATATATATATATATATATATAAGGGAAAAAGCGCCCAAAGGACGCGTGGGGTCAGCAGCTTGAGCGCTGTGCGCTTAGGTGCTGTGCGCTTAGGTGCTAGCGCGCCACGTGTCGGCATGTGGGCGCTTTGCGCTTGAGCGCTGGGTGCTTGAGCGCAGGCGCGCCACGTGTCGGCATGTGGGCGCTTTGCTCTTGAGCGCAGGGCGCTCGAGCGCTAGCGCGCTACATGTCGGCACGTTGGCGCTTTGCGCTCGAGCGCCGGGTGCCACGTGTCGGCACGTGGGCGGTTTGCGCTTGAACGCCGGGCGCTCAAGCGCCCTGGGCGCAGGCGCTCGAGCACTGGGCGCCACGTGTCGGCACATGGGCGCTTTGCGCTCGAGCGCTGGGCGCCACATGTCGGCACGTGGGCGCTTTGCGCTTGAGCGCTAAACGCTCGAGCGCTAGCACGCCACGTGTCGGCACGTGGGTGCTTAAAGCTTGAGCGCTGGGCGCTTGAGCGCTAAGCACTCGAGCGCTAGCGCGCCACGTGTCGGCACGTGGACGCTTGAAGCTTGAGCGCTGGGCGCTTGGGCGCCGGCGAGAAAAAGAGGCTTTTAGCCCCAGAAATTCTCGAAAGAGAAATCAGAGTGGAGCTAAACTCCTAAGATGTTTTGGGGTTGATGAAAGGCGTTCTTTTTCTTTCTTCTCTGGTTGCTGGATCTTGAAGATCAAGAGATATGAGATTTTAAAAATCTCTTCTTTTTGAGATCTAATGGAAGATCCGAGTTCCCCTTTATGGGTTTTGTGGTGAAAAACTATTTAGTTTTATAAAATGAAGAGTAAAACTCTTGATTTAATTCAAAAGAAAGAAGAAGGTTTTGGAACCTTGAGGAAGGAGAAAAGATCTCAGATCTAAATTTTTTTGGAGAGAGAAAAAAGTTGTGAGATATTTTCATTATCCTTGCCTTTATAGGCTATACACTTTACACATAGCCCCTTGGGCTTCACAAAATGGCATTTTGCCTATCCCATGGCTCATGTGCCATTTCTTTTTACACATAAGCCATGGGCTTTACAAAAATTTAGCTTTATGCCTATTTTTCTTACATTTATCCATAAAATAAAATAAAAGAAATACAACAAAATTATTTATTACAAATTTTTTTATCTTGCCATGGGGGGAGGCCGGCCGCTTCATGTTCGGGCTCGACCCGGGCATGGGCCCACTGGATCTGGGCTTGGGCCCACTTGGCTTGGGGTTGACTTTGATTTTGACTTGGTCAACCGGGGTGTAAATTTTTACCCCAACAAATTGCCCCCCATCAATAAATGCACACCACATATGTGGGTCGTGTGCATGAAATTGATAGATCTTCTTTTACTTGGAGGCGACCTGATTTGGTTCCCGCTTTTTGGGAAGCTGGTACTGCCCTTTTTACGACATGGACGGTTGTTGCTTGACATGTCTCCGAGATGGAGTGTCCGTGATAGACGTTTTCCTGGCCCGGAGTGATCTGGTTCCCGCTTTGTAGGAATCCTGCGCTGCCCTTTTTACGACATGGACGGTCAATGCTGCCCTTTTTGCGACTTGGACGGTCGATGCTGCCCTTTTAGTGACTTGGACTGTCGATGCTGCCCTTTTTGCGACTTGGACGGTCGGTGCTGCCCTTTTAGCGACGTGGACGGTCGATAGTGCCCTTTTTGCGACGTGGACGGTCGATGCTGCCCTTTTTGCGACTTGGACGGTCGGTGCTGCCATTTTAGCGACGTGGACGGTCGATGCTGCCATTTTAGCGACGTGGACGGTCGGTTCTGCCCTTTTTACGACTTGGACGGTCGATGCTGCCCTTTTTGCGACTTAGACGGTCGGTGCTGCCATTTTAGCGACTTGGTTTTCGGTGCTGCCCTTTTTGCGACTTGGACGATCGGTTCTGCCCTTTTTACGACTTGGACGGTCGTTGCTGCCCTTTTAGCAACGTGGACGGTCGGTGCTTCCATTTTAGTGACGTGGACGGTCGATTCTGGATTTGACTTGCCCCGCTTCTTGCGGCGTCAGGGATGAAGTTGACTTGTTTCCGAGGTGGAATTTGATTCTGCCAGGGAGGTCATTGGTTGTTTGACTTGATGTGATTTGGATTGACATCAGCATCGCTACGCTGGAATATGGTACCAGGGGCGAATCATCATCTGTCTTTGAGAGGATTTGGGGATTTATTATTATTACTTTTTTTTGTCGGCATCTGCATTACTGCACTAGAATAATGCCAGGAGCAACTCATCATTTGCCCCGGGAGGATTTGGGAATTGTTTTTTTTCTTTCCGGCATCTGCATTGCTGCACTGGAATAATGCCAGGAGCAACTCATCATTTGCCCCGGGAGGATTTGGGAATTGGTGGCTTAGGAGACAGGTTTAGATCCCTATCACCTAAGGCTTTTCAATTTTATGGCCCGTAAGGGTCCCATAAAAGCATTTTCTCCCTACGAGTCGAAAGGATCTCGTAGGTGTATTTTCTCCTTAGAAGTCGTGGGGACTCCTAAGTGTGTTTCTCCTTGGTGAGTCGTAAGGATCTCACGCGGGGATTTTCTCCTCACAAAATCGAGAGGACTTTGCGAGTGCATTTCATCTCTTTTTTACGAGTTTGCGCCCTTTCGGGTTTTCACAAACTCGCCGGTAGCCTGCTGTTTTTACTCACGGAGCCCTTTCGGGTTTTTATCCGTGCCTATTTTGCTTGTGGACATACCATTTTTTTTTGGGACTTTGAATGTGGTCTCACCAGTAGCACTTGGGAGAGATTGGGATTGTTTTACACCCGTGGATTGTATACGGTTTTGCAGGATGTATGATCCAGACCGTAGGGCCGGAAAAATTTCGAGATTTTGCTGGCGTCTGTATCGCTGCACTGGAATATGGTACCAGGAGCGACTCATCATTCGCCATTGGGGTATGGGAGTTAGAATTTGGTTGGCGTCTGCATCGCTGCACTGGAATATGGTACCAGGAGCGACTCATCATTCGCCGTTGGGGTATGGGGGTTGGAATTTGGTTGGCGTTTGCATCGCTGCACTGGAATATGGTACCAGGAGCGACTCATCATTCGCCATTGGGATTTGAGTTTGGAATTTGGTTGGCGTCTGCATCGCTGCACTGAAATATGGTACCAGGAGTGACTCATCATTCGCCATTTGGGGACTTGGAATTTGGATCTTGTTTGGCATCAGCATTGCTGCACTGGAATAATGCCAGGAGCGACTCATCATTTGCCCCGGGAGGACTTGGGATTTGGTTTTTTTTTGGGTCGGCATCAGCACCGCTAACACTGAAGAGAAACGCCAGGAGCGACTCATCATTTTCCATTGCCCGTTGGGGAACGATGGCTTAGGAGACAGGTTTAGGTCCCTGTCACCTAAGGCTTTTCAATTTTATGAGCCGTGAGGGTCTCATAAAAGCATTTTCTCTCTACGAGTCGAGAGGATCTCGCAGGTGTATTTTCTCCTTATGAATCGTGAGGATTCCTAAGTGTGTTGCTCCTTTGTGAGTCCTAAGGATCTCACACAGGGATTTTCTCTTCACAAGGTCGAGAGGACTTTGCGAGTGTATTTCATCTCTTTTCACGAGTTTGCGCCCTTTCGGGTTTTCACAAACTCGCCGGTAGTCCTACTGTTTTTACTCACGGAGCCCTTTCGGGTTTTCATCCGTGCCCGTTTTTCTTGTGGACATACCTTTTTTTTCTTTTTTCTTTTTTCTTCTTGTTTTTCTTTCTTTTTTTTCTTTTGTTTTTGCCGCTGGTGGGACTTTAAAAGTAGTCTCACCGGCAGGATTTGGGAGAGATAGGGGTCATTTACGCCCGTGGATTGTATACGGTTTTGCAGGATGTATGATCCAGACCGTAGGGCTGACGTGCTCAATTCGCCTGCGACTTGGAGCATTCACGTGTAGTATTTCTTGAGATATCGGCCATTGATGGGTGGCATGGGCCTTTCTCCCTCGGCACTTATTAGTTGGTAGGATCCTCCGTCGAACACTTTCTCGATGACGTATGGTCCTTCCCAGTTTGGCTCGAATTTTCCCTTGGCATGTCGATTGGGGATGATCGGTCTTTTGAGGACCAACACCAATTCACCTTTCTTGAAAGTGTGGAGACGGGTTATCTTGTCATAGGCCCGTGACATTTGGGCTCGGTATAGCTCCAGATTTTGCTGCACCGCGAGCCTCTTTTCTTCGAGGGCATCGAGCTCTTCAAGTCGAAGGAGGACGTTTTCCTCCTCCGTCAACTCGTGTTGAACGGCCATTCTTAAGCTTGGAACTTCGACTTCGAGGGGGAGGACCGCCTCCACTCCGAAGAGCAATGAGTATGGAGTGGACTGAGTTGGAGTACGGTGCGTGGTACGATATGCCCACAACGCCTCGTGAAGTTTGAGATTCCAGTCTCTCTTGTTGGCCGAAGCATTTTTTCTCAGGAGCTTGCATAGAGTCTTATTGAAGGCTTCGGCTAGCCCATTGGCTCTTGGATTATAGATAGAGGAATATCTTCGGTCTATCTTGTGCTGAGTAGAGAACCTTGAGACATTGAAGCTCTTGAAAGAAGGCCCATTGTCAGAAATGATTCTTCTTGGTGCACCGAAGCGGTATAGAATATTATGCTGGAAGAATGTCAGAATATCTTTTGTCATGACTTCTTTTAGCGGGACAGCTTCAGCCCATCTGGAGAAGTAGTCTGTCGCGGCCAGTATGAACCGGTGGCCTTTGGATGACGGAGGATCAATTGGGCCAACAATGTCGGTGCCCCAGACTTCGAAGGGCCACGCCGCCGCCGTAGGATGCAACGGATTGGGATGCTTGTGAATGAAATCACCATGGATTTGGCAGATCTGACATTTCTTTGCATGCTCTCCACAATCCCGTATCATGGTGGGCCAGTAATACCCAAGCCGTTTGATTTGAAGTCGCATCTTGGGGCCAGATTGGTGAGCACCGCAAACGCCCGAGTGAACATCTTTCATGACCTTTTGGGCTTCAGCCAATGACAGACACCTGAGCTAGAGTTGGTCATATGACCTGCGGTATAACGTGTCATTTACAAACACGTATCGAAGAGCTCTTTTCTTCAGCTGAATCCTCGCAGATTTTTCTTCGGGCAGCTTGTCGTATCGGAGGTACTCTATAAAGGGTTCTCTCCAATCGGGCTCGTCTTGGATGATCGAAGCTTCTTCGGCAGGACCGCTATTCTGTTCCGCGCTTTCCTCTTCTCGTAGAGAGACTGGGGGTAGAATTTGCCGGCTCCTGACTGTGATCAGAATTTCGTCCATGTCAGGATCAGCCAGCTTCTTGGCTAAGCGAGCGAGTACGTCAGCCTTTCCGTTCAACGCTCTAGGGACTCTCGTTAGTTCAATATGAGTGAACCGTTTCATGAGTTCCACCACTCAGCCTCTGTACCGAGCTAATTCGGGTTTACATATCTTATAATCGCCGCTTACTTGGTTGACGACAAGCTGGGAGTCACCGTAAACCCATAGCCGAAGGATTTCCATTTCTATGGCGAGCTCCAAACCAACTATCAGAGCTTCATACTCGGCCTCATTGTTTGTGCGAGGCTCGGTGAGAGCAAAAGAACACCGTAGGGTTCCCATTGATGGCGTGATGAACACCAATCCTATCCCTGCTTTTATCTCCGGGACAATTGATTTACTGGAGGTCCTTATCGATGAGGCCCCATCGAAGTAGAGCTCCCAACATGGCTCGTCATTCTCTAGGTGTAGCACTTGTTCGTCGGGTAACTCGCAATTGAGTGGTGACCCTTCTGGTATGGGATGAGCAGCAAGAAAGTCTGCAAGAGCTTGCCCTTTTACTGCTTTCTGGGGAGTATAAACTATGTCAAACTCAAGTAGCATGACAGCCCATCTTGTCATTCTGCCGGCTAGGCTTGCTCTGGTCATCAAGTGTTTGAGCGGGTCGACCTTGGAGATCAGCATAACCCGATGAGCGAGCATATAGTGCCTCAGCTTCTTCACAGCAAATATCAGAGTCAGGCATTGCTTTTCGATTGGGGAATAGTTGTGTTCCGCCCCGACTAGAGTTCGACTGAGGTAGTAGAGGGCCTTTTCTTTTCCCTCCTCATTATTCTGGGCAAGGAGCGCACCGAGTGACTCATCTAGCGTGACAGTGTAGAGACTCAGCGGTTTATTTGGAATGGGAGCGGCCAGCACTGGAGGGTGCAACAAGTATTGTTTGATGCTTTCGAACACAGCTTGACATTCGGCATCCCAGATAAAAGGAGCTCCTTTCTTCACGAGCTTTGAGAAGGGCCTACATCTTCCCGATAAATTTGAGATAAACCTCCGTATATAAGCAAGCTTGCCTTGAAAAGATCTTAGCTGCGTCAGACTCTTCGGAGGGGGCATCTCCATGACGGCCTTTATCTTTGATGGGTCAACTTCGATCCCTCGATGTCAGACTATGAAGCCCAGGAATTTTCCCGATGACACGCCAAAAGCGCACTTTAAAGGATTCATCTTCAGATCGTATTCTCTCAGTCTGGTGAGAACAGTCCTAAGATCTTGGATGTGGTCGGCCTTGGCTTTAGTTTTGACGACTAGATCATCAACATAGCATTCGACGACTTTATGGATTAGGTCATCAAAGATATTAGTCATTGCCCTTTGATACGTAGCACCTGCGTTCTTCAGTCCAAACGGCATCACTTTGTAACAGTATATTCCGATCGGGGTTCGAAATGCTGTGTGCTTCTCATCCTCAGGCGACATCTTGATCAGATTATACCCAGACGAGCCATCCATAAAGGTGAATAGTTCGTAATTTGAGGTGTCATCGACCATCATTTCCATGACCGGTAGCGGGAAGTCGTCTTTAGGACATGCCTTGTTGAGGTCCCTGAAATCGACACAAACTTGGATCTGCCCATTTTTCTTCTTCACTGGGACTATGCATGCGATCCAATCGGCATATTTTTCTTCCCTGATGAAGCCGGCATCGATGAGCTTCTTGGTTTCCTCGATGACCTTTTCTTCTAGTTCCCTTCTCATTCTTAGAGGAGCTTGTTTGACTGGCTTAGCATCAGGAGATATAGCCAGCTTATGCACGGCTATTTCAGAGGAAAGGCCAGGCATTTCTTAGTACGTCCACGCAAAGCAGTCGACGAACTCGTGCAGCAGGGCAATTATCTGCTCTTTCATTTCCTCCGACAAGAGTGAGCTGATGTAGGTCGGCCTTGGATTATCGGGCGTTCCTAAGTCAATCTCGGTTAGCTCATCATAGGTTGCTTGTCCGCCATCTTTGAGATCTTGAGGAGCTTCTTCTGGTTCGGCTATCTCGTCATCATCATTTGATCTTTCGCTGGCTTCACCAATATGGATCATGTAGCATGTTTTGGAATCAGGTTGAATGAAGCCTATGCCCCGTCTATCTGGAATTCGTCCATCGATGGGTGCTCGGACCTGGGGCGGATGCCATAGCCCTTCATAAAACTTTTCTTCGGACTCCGTTTGATATAGCCAGCATTCGCACTTTTTAAAGTATTCCCGCATCTCGGGCGCATAATATCTGGGATTGAGGACGGCTCTTATGCCTCTCTCATATGGAAGGTATGCGACAGACAAATCGTCCGGGTGCACAACGGGATTTGACCTGTAAAATAGGATTCCCTTCTGTCCATTTTTGCTCCCGGACACGTAGAAAGTTTTTAGCCAGTCCA
This sequence comes from Agapanthus africanus, assembly GCA_030015575.1. Lineage (NCBI taxonomy): Eukaryota > Viridiplantae > Streptophyta > Magnoliopsida > Asparagales > Amaryllidaceae > Agapanthus > Agapanthus africanus. The sequence goes on along the minus strand of CM057349.1, from coordinate 327,322,345 downwards.
CGGTAGAGACTGACAATGCGTCGAACTCTTTGCACATCCGTTCCGGCACCCTTGTGATGGCCAGGGACCCTTCTGCAACTTCGAAGGTCTCTCATAGTTTCGCTTGCTGCATGGGGGTCCAATCTGCACAGCTGTTGCACGGCAGGTTCTTTTCTTCTGACTCTTCAGTGTCACTGCCAAGATGAGGGCGGACTTTGCTGCTATATGGGCCTTTAGCATCAGATTCGTCCGTATCGCTTGTTGGAGATAGTGCCCTCAGAGTCAATTATTGGATCACAGGTACGTGATTGCAATGATTGAGGGAGGACCTATTCCAGTAGGACAGTATTACTCAAGATGATAGTATGCTATCTGGTTTATCTTTATCATCGTGTACTGCTTTAGGTGACCTTACAGGTCACTATTGCATGTTGATAGAGCCCCTAGGATTCTTGCTTGACTGCCAGCAGTATGAGGGCGATCATATACGTGGGAGCTGGTAGTCTATAAGCACATCCTTAAAAGGTCCCTAGTCGTGGGAGTTTCGAGACAGGGCATCGATACTCCAGAGTAGACTAGTGTATACAGTCGAGACCCCGACGAGGGGCGATGGCCGGTCTCACAAGCCATTGGTGTCAGTTGGTTCACCTAAGATGTATACAGGTGCTCATTGGGTTATGAGTACACCAGACAGGACTCGCCGGAAACATGCTAGTTGGTCTTATACCTGACGTCAGATAGCAGTTCCCTGGTGACATGTGTACAGGTTAGTTCATCGACCTCAGATCGTCATTTGTCTCGTGTGAGTTCCCACTGTACTTTGATTACTACCCTACCACGCTCAAAGGAGACGTGCAAACAGGTTTTAGTTGGGTACAGTCCCGAGCCACATGGAGGCAGTGAGCGGATCTGCAGGGGTTCGTCTCTCCCGGTATTGGGGGTGAGGTCGCGCTGTGTCTAGGAGAGCCATTACACGAAGTCCTTGGCCAAGGCAGGAGATTTACTGGTAGGTATTCCAGTGGTATCTCATGGTGTTCTGGGCTACACTCCGATATGACTTGTACCGCTTTTGGGGGTTTGACTTTTACTAACCCCCTAGGCCCGCCATGCGATGCTCATAAACGAACGGACCAGACTGTACGGATATTGTCACTGACAGGCTCAGTAGGGTGTCAGGATGAGTTCGCTCATCGACGTCCCTTTTGGTCAATACCTGGTTGCCCGTTACGTATGGCTAATACCTCTGATGTGTTAGTGGTTAAATCCACAGCCAAAGTATTGACGAGTCTTTAGAGTCCCCCACAGACCGTTTTCTCAAGTTTCGGGCGAAACGCTGTAGAAGCCGTATGGAGATATGGCAGGGTTCGATCAGATACGTGCGGTATTGCACGGATCATGATCGTACGGTTAATACTAGTGGGCTTTGGTTTAAGCCGGATCCTAGTATTGTACTATGTAGATTTTGTCTCATTGCATTTGTATTCGGTCGGAATACAAATGCGGGTATGTATATACAGTAGCGGGGTTTTCCTGTAATTTATTTCGGGATCAGTTTTCTGAAGTTGCCAGTTTGTTTTCCGTTTCGGCCATTTTCCTTTGTATCTTTTCTTGGCTGAAATTTGGTGGAGGAGGGCTTATTTGCAATTGTGCAAATAAGGCTTGTGGAGGGTGGTCTTTGCATTTTGTTGTGTCATGATGGTTGCACCATCCCTTGACTTCTTGTCTTCTTCATGATTGCTTGACTTTGTGATGAGATGATTGGTTGATGGAGTGTGGGTTTTAGTGGGTGATCATTTCTTTTTCATGATAACCCTTTTCTCTCTCTTGTTTTTGGCTCACTCCTTTTTGATACACTCCCTCTCTCATTCTCTCCTCTCCATTCACTTTGGCCGGCCAAGCAAGAGGGAGGGGCTGCCCAATATTTGGGTGGGGATTTTTGGTTCTTTTGTGCTTGCAAAAATCCCCAATTTCATCTCCAAAAAGGTTTAGTTCATTTCCTCCACAAAAGGCAATTTCCTCAAACCCCAAATGAGACATAGAGCACTACACGTATTCTACAGCAATCCTTGGGCACGTCGGCTTGCCAACTTCGTGCCCGAGTTGCCTCGGTCCAGAGGTGGGAGCCCGTAAATAAACCCGGCGATGTGGTGCCCTTCCGACGAGGAGATGAAGACCGGAGATTCCGCGGGGAGATCGGGACGACGACGAGAAGACCGAAGGACACGGATCGCTCGGTATATCTCTCTACCCCTTCTCTAGTTAGCTAGGACTATGTTAATGGCCTGATCCAGATTTAAAGTGCGCGGTGGTGCCGGTTCAAAAAGTTAAAGTAAATTATCGTTTCCGCATTTTTGGCCTCGGATTGACGGCCGGGGCGCCGCCGTGCACTTACATCGCTACCGAAACGAGGGCGAGTTTTACGGAAAGACGAACTTCCAGCGTCGGACTCATCAGTGTCACTACCGAAACGCGGGTGCACTTGGTCATTTTTTCTTTTGAAAGTGACAGCCGGCGCAGATTTGCTTTTGAGTTTTGGGGCCGGTCTATCCTCAGTCAGTTGTGGCTTAGCATTTTGGTGGTTCATGAAGTACCGAGAATCTTCATATCGGACTTCATGCACACCGAACGGCTGGATGTCTCCGTCAATGCGTCTTTCTTCGCCATTTTTAGTATACTTCATGCATTGATGGAGAGTTGACGGAATGATGCCGTAATCGTGGAGCCACGGCTGTCCCAAGAGAATTTTATAAGACGTGTCAGTGTCGATCACGTATATCTTAGGTTCGGTTTGCAGATCTCCAAATTTGATTGGCAAAGCTATAGACCCCAGAACTTGCAGGCAGTTTTGATTGAAATCTTGAATGACGATCCTTTCCTTTCTGTCGTCTCTCTGTCGGCTCTTTGTCGTCTTCCTCATTAGCCACCTGTTTTTCCTTTCCTTTTGAGGCATTTCCCTGATTTGGCGGTAAAGTCCTGCCGCTTCTGAGCTGGATTTGGTTGGCCTTTGTGGCGAGCTCCTCGTCCTCTTCGGGAAAACAGAGATCCTCCTCAGAGTCGCTGCCCGGATGGATGGCGTAGCAGGTCACTATCGGGATCTCTTCATTGGAGTCTTCTTCCAACTCCTCCAAAATCTCCGCTGCTTCTACGGGGAAGAACTCTTTCAAGTGAATTAGAGTTCTTTCCTTCTATTCATAGTCTTCGAGGGAATCGATATATTTTTGAATGGTCGATCTCCCTACAGACTCTTTTTCACGCTGAGCTGCACTTTTCTTCTTCTTGAGCTTCTTGGATTTTGAGCCTGATGGAGCCGCATTGGCAGCTGGGCTGGTAGGCTTCTTCTGTCCTTCCCATTTCGTCCTGGGCTCTTTCCAAAGTAGCTTTATCATTTTCTTCGTCTTATTAGATATGTGCGTACTCCACGGAGGCTGCGGTGAGTCCGTTTCATTTCTCAGGGCAGCAAGTTCGGCTGTCTGCTCCCAGAAGGCGTCAGCTTCCGTCTGTATAAAATTGGTGGTTGCAACTTGATTGTTCACCAACACACTTTTGGACAGCTCGATCTCTCCAGCCTTGTACTGCTTCTCGACCCAGTCCTTGAAGATATAGTAATCCTCGATCGCATGGCTCACTACTCAGTGGTACGGGCAATACAGGGGATTGTCGGTCATTTTTGCTTCTTGGGGTCTTTTTGACTCCGGCAATTGTAGGTCGTTGTTCAAGGCATCTTTAAATATCTTCAGACCTTGTCCCTTCTGAAAGAGTAAACCCTGTTCTTCTTCTCCTCTAGGGAAGGCCCATCTCCTCCTAGCAATGGCTTTCGAGACCGGTTGGTTTTGGATTCGCCCGCCCTTCGTTTTTCTTCATTGTTGGACGCATTGAAGATATTGGTACTGCTGGAACTCCCGCTTCTACGGTTGTCGTCCCGCTTGCTTTTCCAAGTCTTGTCTCTCTGAGAGTCCGGCAGGGACTCTTGCTTTGAGCGTTCCAGCATTTGGACTTTCTTGGTTAGCTCCTGAAATGTCTTGAGGCCCACTGTACATAAGAATGGGACCATCCAATTGCTGAGGTTCCCAATGAGAAGGCTGACGGAGTAGTCCTGCTCTAGTGGCGGTTCGCACTTGACTGTGAGATTACGCCATCGGGCGATAAAGTCGGTGTTGCTTTCATTCTTCCCCGGCTTGGTCCTCACAAGGTCGGCAATGGAGATTTTATCACTGATGCTCATGAACCTTTGCCGAAATAGAGACTCCATTTGGGCAAAGGTAATGACGGACCCGTCTGGTATACTTGCGTACCAGTCGAAGGCGACACCGGTCAGGCTGTTGACAAACCGACGAAGAAGGAGCGCGTCATTACCCCATGTATTTCCGCACGATGCTTTGAAGTGGGCGACGTGCTGATTTGCGTTTCCCGTCCCGTCAAATCTTCCGAACTTAGGAATGACGTAGCCGCTCGGAAACTCGATCAGATCGTACTGTGCGGGGTATGGCCGCCCACTACTGCCAATCTCTTTCTGAGCTTCAGCATCAGCCACCAATGTTTTAACTTTGCTGGTAACCAAATCCATTATCCGATCTTGTGTTAGCGGGATAGTGCTATCTGGGGCCAAGGCGTCCCCAGAAGCGGAATGTGGCCGGCTTTCGTGCGGCTCGACCAGTCTTGGACCTAAAGGAACAGGCATTGGCTGCTTCGGATTGTCATCACCCGGCTGATTAGTAGCGACTTGTGCTTGATTGGGAGGCGCTCGAGCAATTTGAGCCGTAAGCTGCATCACGATGTTTGTTAGGTCGTCAATTTTCGAATAGAGCTTGGCCATCTCTTTATCTTTTCTCCTGAGTTGTTTTCGAAGCTCCTGAAGCAGCTCTTGCTCCACGGTCCTGGGGTGGAAAGTCGGCTCTTCCTCGTTGTCCGAGCTCGACTATGCATGGACCGAGGGGTCTTTTTGCCTATCTTCCTCCTCGAGAGGATTTTCATCATCCAGCGGAGGTGGCTGTTCTTGGGCAGCGGCAACCACATTCAAGCCAGATTGGGCTTGGGATGTGGTGGCCCCATCCTTGCTCTTGCTGCGAAGGTTGTCGCAGGGGCGCCCGCCTGCCATATAGACCGTATGGATAACATATCCAGCCATCTTTTTCTTATCGGCGACTGATTTCTCTGATCGTTGTCTTGACCCTCCTGTTTTGGTAACAAGTAGTCGACTGAAGGAGGCTGGCCTGGCCGGATTCTTGAATGGTGCTGGCGCTTCCTTTCTGGGTTTGCCCCGCTGCTTTCGTGCGTCACAGAGCGCCTGATAGACTCTCAAAGAGACAGTGTCATACTTTTTCTGTTGGGGCCGGGACACGTCTCTTTGTAGCATTGTTCGGACCGCTGCCTTCTTGATTCTGGCGGTCATGACATTTTTCTAAACCCACTTCAGAGGCTTGAAGGAATTGCTGATTCTCACGTCCGACTCAGCCGTCGTCGCGGGGCGACCCTGCACTTGGAACTTCACAAGATTCCATTTGGCCGAAGCCCTGGCCCTCTTGTTGGCTCAATAACTGAGCCGCTTCTGCCTTAACTTTTCTGTTCTAAGAACCTGGCAGACTTCGGCTCTTTGGGAAGACGCCGTAGACTGGACGATGGAGGATTTTGGAGATATGCTCGATTGTGCATTTGTTGGAGTCATCGCCTGAGCTCGTCCGCAACATTTGATGTTGCCCTTTGTACCGGAGTTCTTGCCCCCCGTTGGAGCACCAAAGAATCGTTTAACACCGTCTTAAGTTTCGGTTGTGGTGCCTTGGCGACCACGATATTCGGCCTCTTGCCCCTTGAGACTGGCTTGGCCACCTGTTTCACTGGGATTTTTGCCAGATGAGCGCTTCCGGCAGGGTAGATGATTACGGAGCCAAACTGACGGGGCAGTTCCTCCCACTGTCGACTGAGGCTTGCGGGGAGAACCACACGAGCATTGACCTTGACCACGCACGGGATCGGGCTCGCGTTGGAAGCTGAATTCGTCTTGGGAGACATTGTCGTTGAAAGTTGATTGCGGCACAGAAAAGAAAAAAAAATCATTTCAGTATAGACAATCGATATGTATATTGATTGAGTTTGCATGAACATTTAACTCAAGATATGGGAGGAGAGAAAGGTCCCACCGGGCGTGCCAGAATCTGTAAGGTGTTTTTCGTCACCCCATTGAGATAGAAATATGCGCGCGCTTGTCAGGCGTACTACAGATTCCCCCTGCCTAGGGTAGGCGGGGGTTTATTGATTGTGGGGATCTGAATCTCCGGCAGCCGCGGACTAAGCTGCTGTTAATTACCCCTCGCCTTTGGGGCGAGGGAATCTCCGATTAACGGGTTAAACTGGTCATGCGAACTCAATGTACAGTGTACGTGTGTATTGTTTTGGAGGGGGGTTTAGGATATATCGGGAGCCACGCAGAGTTTTTACGTGTAACGTTTTGAAAATCGTTTCGGTGAAATTTCGGAAAATCGGTAAAATAAGGGGGTTTTCCGTAAAAAGTCAAAATATAAATATATTTTAATATAAAATTAAATATACATATTCTAGCTATATAATTGCTAGTATTTGGTGTTTATTGAGCCACTGGTAAAATTTCTAATTTTCTGAAATTTTTCCGAAATTAATTATTTTAATATTATTTTAAGCCGTCACTAATACATTTAATTAGGGAAAATTACAAATTGGAATGAGTTGAAACAAATTTTGTGCATCATAACACATTAAACAAAATTTTAACATATTGTTTTTGAAATGAAAAGAAATTGTCAAACGGTTTTAGAAAGTATGATAGAAAAAGGCTTAAATTGTGATAATAAATTAAATAGAAATTGAGGGTTGGTGTTTATCTTTTTGTATGTGCACTCACTCACTCACAAACCCCTTTTCCTTTGTGTGGCCGAGCCATGGGCTGCCCCAATCACCCAAGTCCCCACCTCATTCCTCACAACATAGAATAAAAAAAAAGTGAAGAAGAGAAAAGGAAATAGAAAATGAAAACAATAAAGAAATAAGTATGGAACTAGATAATTAGTGTATGGACTTGTGTTGACTTTGAAACCCACATTTCTCTCTCTCTCTCCCTCACCAAATTTCTGGCCAAGCCTCATCAAAACAGCCCCCAAATTCTTCATCTCATTTTCCATCAAAATCCCCAAAATTTCTATCAAAAATCCACCTTTTTTCTCAAAAATTCAAAGCTAATTCTAAATCCAAGCTTTACCCATTATTCTTTAGCTATTCAAGCATGGATATTGGAGCATGAAATCATTGTTGGAGGCTAAGATTTTTGCAAGTTTGATCTCAAGCTTGTGAGGTATAATCATAACCTTATGCTTAATTTGTTGTTAAATTACTTGAATCTAGCTATTAATTGTTAAATTAGGGTTTTAAATTTCAAGTTTGAAATTTAAAGAAAGGGTTTTGAATGCAAATTAGGGTTCTTATCATGTAATCATGGTTACAAGGTGTAGATTATCATCTTAAGGAAATGAAAAACCTAATCTAGTTGCTAATATGTAAATTGTTGCATTTAAAATGGTCCAAATTGTATTATGTTGCGAACTAGATTTTAGGATTATTGTGATTAAGTGAGATTAAAATCTAGTTAGGGTTTTTAGCACATCATTAAGGTTACCATGAGTGGTTTAACATTTTAAAATATGCAAATTGTAGTCTTGTTGTTAAATTGCAAATTGTTGCAACTAATTTGTCCAAATTACTTAATTGTTGCAAACTAGGTTTTTGTAAAATATATAAATAATTGAGATAAAATCTAATGAGAGTATTCATGGCATTATTAACATTATAAGTTATAGTTTAATATTTTAGATCATGCAAAACCAAGCTAAATTGTTGTTTGTGCATTTTTGCTATAAAATTGTTAAAATTTGGGTATATTGTAAACTAGAATTTTGGGGTTAATGAAATTTAATGAGATTAAATTATGGAAATTGTTTTTATGACTTATTTAAGATGTCTAATAAGTATCATGGCTGCTAGATTTGTTTAAACGTCGGGTTTTGTACTAAAACGGGTAATATTTGCTTGCTAGATTTTCGGAAAAATGGCTTTTAAAGTGAGTTTAGGGGTTTTTGTGAATTTTAACCAATTTTATAGTATAATTAGTTCTTGTGATCGTGCAAATGAGTGTGTTTGGGTTTTTCTCGATGGTTTGGCGTTTGTACGCCGACGTCGAGGGTTTTTGGGTTGATTTGTGAAAGCAGCCATAGGTTTTGACCTATGTGGGATTCGTGTGTCGTTTTGGTCATGAGTCGGATTTTAATGCGATACGGTGCATTATTATATGTAGGTACCCCATGTGGACTTCGAGACGACAAGCAAGCGCGTGGCGACGTCGGCACCGGCGAGCGAGGACCAGGTGAGTAGATTTATATCTGCAGGGAGAAGTCGGGTGGATGGCGTATAGCACCCCCGCAGTCCGTAGTATAGTTCATATATATATGTTTATATAGGTGTTTTATGATACGAGAATGTTTATTCATGATATGATTATGTGTTCATGGATTAGCTTTGGGTTAGTTGCGAAACCCTAGAGTAGTTGTTATACCCACATACGCACACACAGACTTGCATACATTACTTCTTGTGCGTAGATGGGGATGTGTATATATGTATATACGCGTGGGTATGGGACTATGCATATATACATTCATATACACATGCATGGATGATGAGGATAATACTTGGGATTTGAGATGAGTCGATGAGATTTGATTTGAGGCCGTGAGATCGGTGATATGGCAGGGTTCGTATTTGAGATACGACATGACGTTGTAGCGGGTCCTTGACGCAGTGTTTCACACACGTGCATGCATACTTAGGGGGTATCAGTATTGTACTAGACGTAGATCAGTACCCCGATCATGATATTTGATAAAGAGGATACCAGATGAATAGTATGATGAATGTGATATTGACCTGTACCCAGAGTTGGGATGCCGTACGATGGATTTACGTACGAGCTATATATTGATGATTGATCCGCACTCTTGACTTGGGATGTCTGATTATAGATATGGTATCGGATATGATATTATTGAGGCTGGATCACTGACTATACATATACAGGTACGTATATGTATCGACTCAGATGATAGGCGGTTTCCTTATAGGTAGTTCAGCTTGTTAGTTCAGCCGTATAGTTTAGTGTAGTTGTTAGATTAGATTAGACTCCTACCTATTTCAAAACTAGCGGATCGTGGGTATTTTAAAAGACAGGTCAAGGGATTTACGGATATTTCAAAAGACGTATCCTTTCTTAAAACCACCGTAGCCCTTATTTTCAAAACCCCACGATTCGTGTTATTTCAAATGGCACCTTTGTTTAATATTTAGCTCCCGCTCATTATGGTTGCTCGCTCCGCATCGCATACTTACATTGTTATTTCATATTGCATTGTTAATATTATGCTGTTAGGACACCAGCACCATTACCGATGATGCGTATGTACCACGTACACTTGCCGGCTCGCACACATCTTCATCGGTAATTGCCATGTCACGTACACCTTAGAAAATATTATGGCTTAACTTAGCTTGATAGCTAGTAGTTTGACATGATATTAGTGTACTTACCTTATATGCCAGTTTAGATATTGTAGTTATTACTTGTCACTTCATGCATACTGTTATTCATGGATTCTCATGCCTATATTCATGGTTTTACATACTATTGATGATTTGGATTCGGATTTTCATGAGATTTTCTGGATTTGGGGGAAAACCGCAAAACTTGTATAAGCTTCTTTCCTCTCTTTTAAATAAAAAGTGTGGTTTTCCCATGATGTATGAGTCGTCCACCATGAGTTTGCTGATGGATTTCGAGACCCGATTCGAGAAGATGGATGAACCGTTTCGGGTACATGGTGGGCCCGGTGCAGTACCCCGGGGCAAGAAGATCGTGTTGTTGACGTTGAGCCTGTGCAGGAGAGCACGACCGACCGGTGATATTACCCGACGCGTCGGATATCCGGAGGATACCGTCGTAGTCTTGAGATGGATGGTAGGGGCCGGTCTGGACTGACGGCGCCCTAGATATTGATATTTATGACATTGAGATTTCGAGATATTGAGGTACTGAGATTTGATGATCCAGATCAGTCCGGGTAGCCGGAGCCTGAGATATTGAGATATGTGGATTTATGTTTTTGTGTCGATGTTAGACACGGTTTATACTGATTTCCTTATGATACCTCATTTTTTTAAAAATACAGAAATCTCACTGAGTTATGAAAGCAGTTTCTTCAGTACATGTACTCTGTTTTCATGCATTTATACATCATCCATATGATATATTGCTGTCTGAGGCACTGACACGAGCACTTGGTATTACTGTTGTTTAGAGGTATACCCTAGCCATTGTTATGTAGGGTTCCTAGACACTCTAGTGAGGTCTCACAAGGCATCGAACATGCCAATTTAAAATAAAAATGGTGCCGAGAAACCCTAGACTACGGATCGTTGCTAGAAATCTAGGCGAAAAGTAAACTAGTTAACACTTAACTACAAGGATATGGAAATTACAACCTTTGTAGATCCGGATATCCACCTCCACGGCTCCGCAACTAAGTCTCCTCGCTGTCCATGTCGAACCCCGGGCTCTAGCGTCGGCTTCATCGGAGAATGAACGGGCTTGGTCATCGACGACGATGCCGAAGATGATCTACGTCGAGGCATCGCTAGATCAAGCTCCTACTTCACAAAGTAATGAAACTTGTGAAGGAAACACACTCTACTACTTGGCAAGAGATAGAGGATGAAGAAATAGGAGGTGGGTTCTCTTTAGAATTGGATTTCTCACTCTCAAGCTCAAGTTGCCATTGATGGCCTCAAGGTTTCAAACTTGAAGATGAAGAAGAAGATGAGCTAGAAAAATGATAAGTCCTTTTAAAATAAAAAGAAAAAGGAATACTTATCATAATTCTTACTAGGGTTAAGTGTAGAGAATAGACCATGGTTAATGGATGGGTTAGGGTTAAGCATGAGTCAAAGCTTCATGAAGCTTCAACTAAAAGACAAAGAAAGCCACCATTCTTTTTTTAAATCATTTCCAAATAAATAAAAGAACAAATAAATAAATGAATATGCAAAACCCTAATCAACACTTAACCATGGTTTTAATTCTTTACACTTAACTAAATAATCAAGTATCATCAAACATGATACAAGTATGTGCACGAAAATATATCACATATACAACTTGCACATCAAGTGAGAAAATCCATATAAAGTGAACCAATACTAGTTAATGCAAAGTAATATATCAAATATATAATTATACATTAAATCATTAAATCAACATTTGATTCAATGATCCGGTCATGTCGCACATAACCGACTAGTATTCAATGTATCGATTTATCGAATGAATGATTCGATAACTAGGTCATATCGAATATAACCAATCGAAACATTTATCGCGAGAATGAAATGCGGTATCACATACACGCATTATTCTCGGTCCTGCACATATCTCATATGCGCTCCTATTTCGTTTCGCTTGAGCCAGGAAACCTCTGTGTAGGACTCTAAAGACTCGTCAATACGCCGGTAGCAGATGATGATCATATCAAGCATCCACAAGCCGCAAGCGGTCTGCTAAACGTAACGGCCACCCGGGTATTGAGCGATCAGAAGATCGACGAGCTAGCCCGCTCACGCTCCTGCGAATCCGACCAGTAACACTTACCGTACAGTCCGGTCTCTTCGTCTGATATGTCGCATATCAAGTCTAGGGGTGGTAAACGTCAGACCCCAATAACCTGATAAGTCGTGCCGATGTGAGGCTCATAACGGGTCGAGAAACTACTGGTAACACTTACCAGCAAATCTCTGATCAGCCCTGGCCAGGGACTTCCCTGCTACGGCCAATCGAGCACTGCGCAACATCAACCCCCAATACCGGGAGAGACGAAACCCCTCCTATCGCTCATTGCCTCCATGTGACTCGGGACTGTGCCCAAAGACCACCGTTTTGCATGCCCTCATGGACGTGGTAAGGTGGAGATCAAAGCACAGTGGGAATCACACAAGACACTATGACGATCTCGGGTCTACAGACTAACCTGTACAAGTGTCACCTGAGAACTGCCATCTGACGTGAGGTATAATACCATCTGGGAGTTCTCGGCGAGTCCGTCCAGTGTACCCAGTCTCCACTGAGCACCCGTACACCATCTCTGATGTCAAACACCAATGGATATGGGATCATCCATCGCCCATCTCATGGGTCGAGAAGCGTATACGCTAGTCTACTCTGGTATATCGATGCCCCGTCTCGATACACCCACGACTAGGGACCTTGAAGGATGTACTTATGGACTACCATGTCCCCACTAGTATGATCTGCATCACAGTCCAGGTAGTCAAGTACATATCCTAAGGGCTTTACCAACATGTAACTATAAGACAGTATAAAGAGACTAGTGTACATGTTAAGATAAAGAGTAACCGGATAGCATACTATCATATCGAGCAAGAAAGTCATCTCTATATATGTCCAAGCATCCAATATAATATACATCATCTGTACAATACTGGCCTCTAGGGCATACATACAACTAACAATCTCCCACTTGCACTAGGGCCAGCTGCTGTAGTATCGCATACCGAGCATCCCGAAGAGTCTCTCAAACTGTATCTGGGGAATGGCCTTCGTGAGTGGATCCGCGGTGTTGTTCTTCGTGTCAACCTTCCTGACCTCGATCTCCCGGCGATCAACTATCTCCCGGATCAGGTGATACCGCCTCAGAATATGCCTGGATCGCTGATGGGACCTGGGTTCCTTGGCCAAAGCCACCGCTCCATTGTTATCGCAATACAAAGGTATTGGATGCTCAATGGATGGAACCACACCAAGTTCAGTAATGAACTTCTTGATCCAGACAGCCTCTTTGGCAGCATCGTTGGCAGCGATGTATTCAGCCTCCATCGTCGAGTCTGCCACGGTTTCCTGCTTGGAACTCTTCCAGCTAACCGCCCCTCCGTAAAGGGTAAAGACAAAGCCCGACTGCGACTTAGAGTCGTCCTTATCACTTTGGAAGCTCGAATCGGTAAAGGACTCCACTTGGAGCTCTCCGTTACCATACACCAAGAACATATCTCTAGTCCTTCGTAAGTACTTGAGAATGCTCTTCACAGCTGTCCAGTGATTCTCTCCAGGATCAGCTTGATACCTGCTCACTATACTTAGTGAGTATGCTACATCGGGTCTGGTACATAGCATCACATACATGATAGAGCCTACTGCCGAAGCATAGGGTATCCCTTGCATGCGAGCTCTCTCCAAATCAGTCTTGGGAGACATCTCTTTGGAGAGAGTGACTCCAGAGATCGTGGGCAAGTTCCCACGTTTGGACTCTTCCATACTAAACCTCTTTAGTATGGTGTCAATGTACCTGGATTGGGACAATCCCAAAATCCGTTTGGATCTATCTCTATAGATCCTAATTCCCAATATGCAGGAGGCATCACCAAGATCTTTCATTGAGAATCTTTGTGATAAGAAGAGCTTGACCGATTGCAGCATAGGAATATCATTTCCTATCAAGAGTATGTCGTCCACGTACAATACGAGGAAGACAACCTTACTCTCTGCCACCTTCTTGTAGATACAAGGTTCATCTGGATTTTTGACGAAATCAAACTCTTTGATAACGACGTCAAAGCAGATGTTCCAACTCCGCGATGCTTGCTTTAATCCATAAATGGATTTAAGCAGCTTGCACACCTTTCCGCTGCTCCCACTGTCTACGAAGCCCTCTGGCTGAGTCATGTACACGCACTCTTCTAAATCACCGTTTAGAAAGGCGGTCTTAACATCCATTTGCCAGATTTCGTAATCATGATATGCAGCGATGGCAAGCATGATCCGGATGGATTTAAGCATAGCCACTGGAGAAAAGGTTTCGTCATAGTCCACACCTGGTCTTTGACGAAAACCCTTTGCTACAAGTCTAGCTTTGAAAGTCTCCACTTTCCTATCTACACCAAGTTTCTTCTTGAAGATCCACTTGCTCCCAATGGGTTTTACCCCTTCAGGAGTAACGTCCAAAGTCCATACTTTGTTGGTGTGCATGGATTCCATCTCGGACCGCATAGCATCCAGCCATTTCACTGAGTCCCCACTCGTGATGGCCTGCTCGAAGCTAGTTGGGTCATCATCCTCCATGATGCAATCCTCGCTCCCACCGTCCATGAGAAAACCGTAGTATCTCTCAGGTTGGCGAGGAACCCTACTAGATCGGCGGAGTGGCTGGGGTTCATTGGGAGCTACTGAATCTTCTGGTTCCACCAAATCTTCAGTTACTGTTTGTGTATCTGGAACTTCTTCCACCTCTACCACTTTGCCACTAATTTCTTTTTCAAGGAATTCCTTTTCTAAAAAGGTGGCATGTTGAGCAACAAACACTTTTTGTTCCTCACTGTGGTAGAAAAAATATCCATAGGAGTTCTTTGGATATCCCACAAACTTGCAAAGAACTGACCGTGCCTCGAGCTTGTCCGGATTTTGTCTTTTGACATAGGCTGGACAACCCCATATCTTAACTCGTTTAAGATATGGCCTCTTCCCACTCCATATCTCATATGGTGTGGTAGGTACAGATTTAGATGGAACTTGATTCAATAGGTATGCTGCTGTTTCCAGTGCATACCCCCAAAAGGAAATGGGCAACTCAGCTGTGTTCATCATAGAGCACACCATATCTAATAGGGTGCGATTCCTCCGCTCCGATACACCGTTGTGCTGTGGTGTATAAGGAGGAGTCAGCTGAGAGAGAATCCCATTCTCTTTTAGGAAGTCCAGGAATTCATTGCTCAAGTATTCACCTCCTCGATCAGATCGAAGGATTTTAATACTTTTTCCGGTTTGGTTTTCGACTTCTTGTTTATATTCTCTAAATTTCTCAAAAGCTTCAGACTTGTGTCTTATTAAGTACACATGTCCGTATCTTGAGAGATCGTCAGTGAATGTAATGAAGTACGAAGAACCATCCCTGGCATGTGTAGACATGGGACCACATACATCACTATGTATCAGTCCCAAGAGTTCGGTAACTCTTTCTCCGTGTCCCGTAAACGGAGTTTTGGTCATCTTGCCTTTGAGACATGACTGGCAAGTGTCATAAGATGAAAATTCGAAAGGTTTCAAATATCCATCCCTATGCAACTTAGCCAGTCGTGTCACATTGATGTGACCCAGTCTACAATGCCATAAGTAGGATTCGTTCAGTTCTGAACTCTTCCTCTTGTGTGTGTTTGTTATGCTCAGAACTGTTGATTGATTTAGAACATAAATGCCATTGCACAACGTGCCTGATCCAACCAACTTTTGGTTATGGAAAATGTTCATAACATTGTCCTGTAATACAAAATTATATCCCTCTTTACTTAATAAAGAAACTGATATAATGTTGCATATCAGGTTCGGCATGTAATAGCATTCGTTCAGAACCAATGTATTACCAGTTGGTAATACAAGGTGATATTCCCCGACAGTCTTAGCTGCAACAATTGCACCATTTCCAACTCTTATGTCTTTATCACCTTCTCCAAGTTCTCTACCTTTTCTAAGCCCATGTAACTGATTACATATATGGGATCCTGACCCGGTATCTAATACCCAGGACGTAGAGCAAATGGAGAAACAGTTCTCAGTAACGAACACACCCGAAGAAAATGCATCAACATGTACTTTCTTCATTCGGGTGGCATGGGAATCCTGGTATTCCCCTATATCCTGTTCATTCCTATAACTCTTATAAGAATGAACGGAACCAACGTTCCCCAGCACAGTATAACATGCGGGTTCGGTCAATACATCCATATTATTATCTTGATTAAGGCATGAAATGGTCGCTACCTGGAGAGAGAGAGAAGAAAACACTTTAGCGTAAGCTCGTGCAAGATCAGATTGGTTATTATCTTATCTAATCAGGATGGCTCCCACTGCTTTTTATCAAATCTTCCTTCAAACCCTAAAAGGAAAGACTAGCCGGGATTAATTACACACTACAAGTTCGCCAATCTTTCAGCCAGGCCAGTGTCGGTACTTTGAGGGAGGTCCCCCGTGCTTTCGCACGAACCTAATTAATGTAAACCTCGTTTTCCCAGAGGCGTAACCTCGTTGACACCTTTCTAGACACCTACTTGATCGGCTAATTGCAATGTGCAAAACTCTCCCAGGAGTAACTCTTACTCGCAGTGGGTATCAGGATCCAACTATCTCATAGAAGGTATACAATCTCATTGCAAATTTCAACACTTGAAATTCCCGATAATATTTTGCCCCAAACGATCTATGACCTTGACAAGGTCAACAAACCACAGACCGCAAGTCAAGTTCAACCCGTCATTTCTTGATTGAATCAAACCCACCCGCACGACCCTTGACAAGGTCAACAAGGCCGTACGACTACCCTAACTCAATCTGCATCATATGCATAAGCAGATAAATACTGGTTAGCTACCGCACACTGCGCCTTGACAAGGTCAACAAACGCAGCACGAATACTAAACAGGACTTATCTGAAATGACGGAGGGCTACGACAGGTTTTTCTGAAAACCTATTGCGTAATGAACTTGATATCGTTGTAGAATCAAATGAAGTTTTGAAATGGAATGATTTTGAGGCTTTTCCAGTTTCGCTAAAGGGGTCACTCCCGGTGAAGGGATCGTCGGCCCTTTCCTCGTCGAATGAGGTGCGGGATATATCATATATATCACTGTGCAAAGCAAAACTCAAAAACAATCAAAAGCAAACCGAGTGTGTAGCATCTGCCAGTTATTGCTAAAGGAGTCACTCCCGGTGAAGGGATCTCGGTCCTTTCCTCATCGAATAAGGTGCAGGGTATATCATATATACCGCTGTGCAAAGCAAGAACTGTAGCTACCTGTTTTATTTAAAATTTGATTCCACAACATCTTAGGTTTCTTATCTTTCATTAATCACATTAATGAAGTCCCATCATTTAAATACCTAAACATCACAGATAGATATGACGTACACTTATGCCATCCGCATTCGCCTCGATGTCCCCTCGTGCACCGTTAGGTTAGGTAACTAACGACAGAGCAGGGCAGGGCTAGCGCGGGTGTAACACATAAGTAACGTCTATATAATATATCATATATACTATATCCATCACAGAGTCACAGCACAGATATCGCAGCAGAATAAACATATGAAATATTGGATATACTAGGACGTCCGTGTTTTCAATACGAGCCAGTATAAAACACGGATTCCATGGTCGTGATGAATAGCCAATCCCACACCCCTAGACCCCTACGAGAGCGGCAAGCAACCCTGCCAATTCTAGGGTTAGGAGACCCGGACTCGACTCCTCGAGTTGGTCTCCCACTGGACCCCAGAACCCGGTTACTTGTGCTCCCCTCCTTGGGTCTATCCTAATGCGGAAAAGTAAATAATATACAAAAGGTGACAACTTCCGCTACCTGGAAGTGCCCCAAATAAAAGAATATTACATACAAGTTTTTACATGAATGAAAATGAAAAACACTCATCTCACATAAAAACCCCCGGCTAGTCAAACACGACGATCCAATCTAACATATCCAGCAACACATAACATCACATGTCATCAATCGTAAGTAAGTATGCATACCCCAATTGTCGTTGACGTATAGCAACGAAACCGGCGATATGAACATACTACACTTACGGTCACAGAAAAGAAAGTGTAAAACTACAACAATTGGAATCCGCAACCTCTTTAGACATCGCATGCCTAACAGATATAAATCCCGCATTTTAGTCTCATTATCGAAAACTCTTTTCAATATCATATGGGACTAAATTGCTAGATTTATAACATTCATTCAGTTATCTCATAACTACTTGTGAATTCCAATTATTGTATCACATTCCAGATAAACAGAAAATGTTAAACTTTCCGATCGAACAGTCGAATACCCAAGTTTTCCCGATACAGCTCAACACATGAAATAAGTCTAACAACATTCAGTTCGTGCCTCAGTACCGACGGTCCAGCCGTAGAAGGGTCAAGCCAACGCCTCACATGTGGCACGCCGTACTGCCCCAAACCCGAAGGTTCAAAGGGCAGTTCAAGACGGTCACATAATCGAGTTAAGGTTTGTTGTCTTCTAGAGGGTCCATCGCGTTACTTGCACTACTTAGAACGTCGTTAAACTACGGAAAAATCCAACACTTGGAAATCTCCCGACAGGGGGAAAATTTGGGTATTTATATCCGGTCGAACTTTTTAACATATTCTAAAAGTTATCCGGAAAAACACAAAGACGAAATTTGATACCCCGATCGAAACACCGAATCCCCAAAGCATCCCCAGAAAATTCAACTCTTGAATAATTATTAAAAATTCCCATAAAACTCAGCACCAGAAAAGAAGAATTACTGTGCAAACAAAACTGAGCAAAGTGAACAGTAGGCGGTGGAACCGCGGCAGTAGCCATGCTTCTTCCGCGTTTCCGCGGCTGTTTAGAGGCATCATGATCTCGTGTTTCACCAGATTTCTTAGATCTTCCTTCTGAATTTTTTAGGCATTTTTAATCTAGAAAAATCCACGTTTTCAGAAAAAGTCCGGAGAGCGTGTAAAAATTGCGGTTTCGGGTTCGATCGGACTTCAAATTCCGTCTAGACTTCGCCTAAGGCTCTAGCTAGGCTCTGATACCAGTGTAGGGTTCCTAGGCACTCTAGTGAGGTCTCACAAGGCATCGAACATGCCAATTTAAAATAAAAATGGTGCCGAGAAACCCTAGACTACGGATCGTTGCTAGAACTCTAGGCGAAAAGTAAACTAGTTAACACTTAACTACAAGGATATGGAAATTACAACCTTTGTAGATCCGGATATCCACCTCCACGGCTCCGCAACGAAGTCTCCTCGCTGTCCATGTCGAACCCCGGGCTCTAGCGTCGGCTTCATCGGAGAATGAACGGGCTTGGTCATCGACGACGATGCCGAAGATGATCTACGTCGAGGCATCGCTAGATCAAGCTCCTACTTCACAAAGTAATGAAACTTGTGAAGGAAACACACTCTACTACTTGGCAAGAGGTAGAGGATGAAGAAATAGGAGGTGGGTTCTCTTTAGAATTGGATTTCTCACTCTCAAGCTCAAGTTGCCATTGATGGCCTCAAGGTTTCAAACTTGAAGATGAAGAAGAAGATGAGCTAGAAAAATGATAAGTCCTTTTAAAATAAAAAGAAAAAGAAATACTTATCATAATTCTTACTAGGGTTAAGTGTAGAGAATAGACCATGGTTAATGGATGGGTTAGGGTTAAGCATGAGTCAAAGCTTCATGAAGCTTCAACTAAAAGACAAAGAAAGCCACCATTCTTTTTTTAAATCATTTCCAAATAAATAAAAGAACAAATAAATAAATGAATATCCAAAACCCTAATCAACACTTAACCATGGTTTTAATTCTTTACACTTAACTAAATAATCAAGTATCATCAAACATGATACAAGTATGTGCACGAAAATATATCACATATACAACTTGCACATCAAGTGAGAAAATCCATATAAAGTGAACCAATACTAGTTAATGCAAAGTAATATATCAAATATATAATTATACATTAAATCATTAAATCAACATTTGATTCAATGATCCGGTCATGTCGCACATAACCGACTAGTATTCAATGTATCGATTTATCGAATGAATGATTCGATAACTAGGTCATATCGAATATAACCAATCGAAACATTTATCGCGAGAATGAAATGCGGTATCACATACATGCATTATTCTCGGTCCTGCACATATCTCATATGCGCTCCTATTTCGTTTCGCTTGAGCCAGGAAACCTCTGTGTAGGACTCTAAAGACTCGTCAATACGCCGGTAGCAGATGATGATCATATCAAGCATCCACAAGCCGCAAGCGGTCTGCTAAACGTAACGGCCACCCGGGTATTGAGCGATCAGAAGATCGACGAGCTAGCCTGCTCACACTCCTGCGAATCCGACCAGTAACACTTACCGTACAGTCCGGTCTCTTCGTCTGATATGTCGCATATCAAGTCTAGGGGTGGTAAACGTCAGACCCCAATAACCCGATAAGTCGTGCCGATGTGAGGCTCATAACGGGTCGAGAAACTACTGGTAACACTTACCAGCAAATCTCTGATCAGCCCTGGCTAGGGACTTCCTTGCTACGGCCAATCGAGCACTGCGCAACATCA
The DNA here is from genome assembly GCA_030015575.1 of Agapanthus africanus. NCBI lineage: Eukaryota > Viridiplantae > Streptophyta > Magnoliopsida > Asparagales > Amaryllidaceae > Agapanthus > Agapanthus africanus. Next base: position 327,302,138 of record CM057349.1, on the reverse strand, counting down.
ACCCCAATACCGGGAGAGACGAAACCCCTCCTATCGCTCATTGCCTCCATGTGACTCGGGACTGTGCCCAAAGACCACCGTTTTGCACGCCCTCATGGACGTGGTAAGGTGGAGATCAAAGCACAGTGGGAATCACACAAGACTCTATGACGATCTCGGGTCTACAGACTAACCTGTACAAGTGTCACCTGAGAACTTGTCACGACCCGCAGGGTACGGAACGTGACTGGCACTTAAGTTTACGAAACGTCTAAAGACGTCCGTAAAATAAGTAAGCCAAAGCCCAGAAAACCAAACCAAAAAGCAAAAGAGTGAAGAAAACCCAATCAATTGAAAGCGAGTTTATCAAATAAGTCATGTAAAACCCTTTTAAAAAAACAATACCAATTTTTCCGAAAATTTCGGCAGAGTCTCCTTTGTAAATACTGGCCCCCAAAATGGGTACAACAAGAATAAATATGAATCCAACAAAATAGGGCATCCCCAAGCGGGAGCTAGCTCTTCGCCACAAAGCGGTCACAAATCCCACGCAATATAAAGCAACAACATAAGAAATAATCATAAGGAAGCATGAGAAAAGCAGCATGTCGGCTCAAGTGAGCTCGACCCCAAAATACAGCATAAAAGTTCACAAACCTCACAGTCTCATCTCTAGGTCAATATACAATAATACTGGTAGATACAGTAGATGGAGTGCTCTAGATACAAAGAATATACAAGGTGATGCAAAAATAATAATATAACCCACCTAAGAGCAAAACCTCGAGTCCAGGCAAAGGAGGCAAAAGAACAAGTGCGCCCGCCGCTACTGAACTGACGGAGCGGACCTGCAAAAGACTGTGGCACAACGGGGGTGAGTTGCCAACTCGTGAGTAATAAATAGCACCTACAAAGGCTATCGTATGCATGTACACAAGCATCCTAGCATCTAAAATACAGGTATGACTGGATGCACTAGCAGGTGTGTATACAACATCAGTGTACGAATATGTATGCAACATGAATATCTGAGGTCTCAATAGGTATATATATAAGAAACATTTTATCTCTTTTTGTTTTTGAAACTCTTTTAGAATGCCAGCATAATACTCAAAGAATCGACGAGAACCGGTGTCCAGCAACGACACCTAAAAGCTGTCTCAAATCTCATAAATCCATGTCATAGTGTCTCTGGCCTCAGCCATCCGGCTGACCCATCTCAATATCAATATCTCATCCTCTCGCGGCCCCGGTCGGTATCCTCTGGACATCCGCCGTGCCCAATGAAGTCACCGGTAGGTAATCCGCCCCCTGCCAGGCTCATCGTCAGCACCACGAGCTTCTTGCCCCGGGGTACCCTACCGGGCCCACCATGTACCCGTGACGGTTCCTCCACTCCTCGACACGGATCTCCAAAACCACAGCAAACTCATGGTGGACGACACTTACATCACTAGAAAACCGCAATTTACATATTTTAAAAATATAATAAGTTTAGAAATTTTGCGGCTTTCCCCCGAAATCCAGAAATATCATAAAATCTCAAGAAATCCTCATAAGTGCATATGCCAATGATAATGAATGCATATGGTGTCAATAATCAAGTTGCGATGTATGATTGATAGATTAGGCGTGAACAATTAATATGATGAAGTACATGCACATGAATAGCAATTCTACGATTTCATTTTAAGGAATTAAAGCAATAGCGTAAGTTTAAGTATCAATTATAGTAAAAGGGTTCAATTTAAAGGTTATCTAGTGTGGTGGCATGGCAATTACCAGGGTGTGTGTGTAAGCATGAATAGTGCCCGTGCTGCATATAAAAACCCTGGCAATGGTGCAGGTGTCCTATAACATGGTTTCGCATATGTATGTCAATATAATGCATGGATGCAGCAAATAATCATATAAGTATTTCACCCCTAATTACTAACATCACTAAGAATCTTGTAAGTTACTAAAACTATCGGGCAGCTTGCGCCATCCAACGATAGTCCCCCGTAGATGTTACATCTACTCACCGGAATCCCTGGCTAGCTGTGTCCAATCACCGCTTTCCCCTTTCGCGCCGCGTCTGACGTCTCCGCGACCGAACCTGGAATTTACATCAATACCAAACATAAGGTTACATATCAAGAATGACGCAAACCCCAAACGAAAATACTAGTGCTCACTAGCTAGGTACAACGTGCACAAGGTGCGCGGAACATACGCGAAAATCGCAAAAACTGCCAAAAATCGCCGATTTGGTCGCCCGGCAAAACTAAAACCCGACTACTCAAAAATCCGCACTCACGCATCCTAAACGTCATAGGAGATGCTAAAAATATCCCCAAGGTATCACAAATAATTCACCATTTAATTTTAATAAAAACCTAATAAGCACAAAACTTGCAATTTTGGTGCAAATATCGAAAATTAGCGATAAGGTTATCACAATCCAACACAAATATCCAACCACACAACTAGTTAGCCACAATCACATAAATTCAACTCATTTATCATGCTTCCAAAACCCATTTTCCATACATAAACCCTTTCTTGAATTTCCTAAAACAACAATTTACAACCAAAATCACACTTTTAAAATTTACTAAATTAGCATAGTTTAAAGACCACATAACAAAGTAACCTCTTAGATTAGGTTGTGTAGGAACTAGATAGCAAAATAATTTAATTAACCTAATAATGGTTTCTAAAACCCTAGTTCAATTCAAACCATTCACTTTAAAAAAAACAAGATTAGAAATTAGCAATGAAATTTAACACTAAAACAATTTCATTCAAGGAATCAAACCATAAGTATTTGAATGGGTCAAAATTATACTTCAATTTTTTTAGAGATCTAGCATGTGATTTGCCTCTAAGGATGGCTTCCTAGCTCCAAGATTCAAGCAAGAATGGCTAAGGATAAATGATAGCATAAGGATTTTGTTTGAATTTTTGAATAAATTGTGGATTTTGATGTGTTTTTTGATGAAATTTGAAGGGGAAAGTGAAGGGCAAAATGGGGACAGCAGCAGGTCAAGGTTGGCTGCTGGAAGGAAGTGGGGAGAGTGAGGAAATGGTGAAAAAAAAAGTCAAAGGTCAAGCCCATACCAATCACCCAAAAACCCATACCCAAAATAACATATTTAAAACCCTTTTCATATCAATTTCCTCATATGAGTACAAACAAAAAAGAAAGCAAGGAACTTCAAGACCTGCTGAAGGTGGGGCCGGCCTAGGGGGTGTGGGGATGAGTGTGAGTGGATACAAAGAGGTTTTATGCAAAAAGACCCCCCCCAAGTCCAAAATTGCAAGTTTTAGCTTAAAATTCATTAAATTTCGTTTTCTATAATAAAAATTAGTTAAAAATCAAAATAAAATACTAAAAATTTATGTTACAACTAGATTTTAATTAACATGATTTTAAAGCTTAATTTTAGCCCATTTAAATTTGTATTTATCGCTAATTTAATGTATTTTCTTACCGGCTTAAAATAATATAAAAAAATTGAAAAATAGGGAAAATTTTTTAAATGACCAAAATTTCATAAGTGACTCATTAGCTACTAAAAAAAAGCAATTACCTATCCATTTTAGGTATAATTAGCCCTAAACTGCAAAATAACAAAAAGACGGTTTTCGGAAAAATACCGAATTTTCACCGATTTTCAGGAAAACACCAAAACGACTTTTCAAGGCGCTACAATATTCCCCCCTTAAAGAAATTCGGTCCCCGAATTTAAAAAATATAGCTACGCGTACCTTCAAAGAGATGGGGATATTTCTTCCTCATCTCGCCCTCGGTCTCCCAGGTAACCTCCTCGCTGCTCGGGCTACGCCAAAGGACCTTGACGGTTGGTATAATCTTCGACCTCAACTTCTTCACCTGCCGATCCAAGATGGCCACCGACTGCTCTGCAAAAGAAAGGTCACGCTCTAGCTGGACTGTCGGGTGCTGAATCGCATGCGAAGGGTCGTGAAGGTACTTGCGGAGCATCGAAACATGGAAGACGGGGTGAACATCGGGAAAGCTGGGTGGAAGGGCCAAACGATATGCAACAGCGCCAACCCGCTCGAGGATCTCGAAGGGACCTACGAATCTAGGGCTAAGCTTCCCCTTTCGCCCAAAACGCATCACGCCCTTCATCGGAGAGACTTTCAGAAAAACATAGTCGCCAACTGCGAACTCTAATCTGCGACGGCGCCTGTCTGCATAGGATTTCTATCTGCTCTGAGCTGCCCTCATCCGGTCTCGAATCAAATGTATTTTCGCTGTCGTCTCCTCAACAAGCTGCGGTCCCAAAATACTGCTCTCGCTGAGCTCTGTCCAACAGACGGGCGATCTGCATCTCCTCCCATACAATGCCTCGAAAGGTGCCATCTGAATAGTATCCTGGAAGCTGTTGTTGTAGGAGAACTCCACTAGAGGTAAATGATGATCCCAGCTACCCCCAAAGTCTAAAACGCAAGCTCTGAGCATGTCCTCGAGAGTCTGAATGGTCCGCTCTGACTGTCCGTCGGTCTGCGGATGAAATGCTGTGCTGAAGCTCAAACGAGTGCCCAAAGCCTCCTGGAGTCTCTGCCATAGTCGGCTGGTAAACTGAGTGCCTCGATCTGACACGATACAAGTCGGTACGCCATGTAGTCGCACGATCTCGTCAATATAGAGCTGAGCATACTGAGCGAAACTGAAAGTCGTCTTCACTGGCAGGAAGTGAGCCGCTTTCGTCAATCTATCCACGATCACCCAGATGGAGTCGTACCCTCGACTGGTCCTGGGTAGACCCATAAAGAAATCCATCGAAATCTGCTCCCATTTCCACTCTGGAATGGGTAACGGCTGTAGCTCTCCTGCGGGCCTCTGGTGCTCGGCCTTGACTTGCTGACAAGTCAGGCATCTCGATACAAACTCCGCAATGTCCCTCTTCATCCCGTCCCACCAGTAGGTCTCTCTCATATCATGGTACATCTTGGTGGAACCGGGATGGACACTATACACTGATCGGTGTGCCTCCTCAAGAATGTCGCGCCGCAATCCATCAGCATCTGGTACGCACAGTCTAGATCCATATCGTAAAATCCCCTGATCGTCAACCACGAACTCGGAAAATCTGCCCTGTCCCATCTGTGCCATGATCTCTGAGCAACGGTCGTCACTGCGCTGTGCCTCATATATACGGTCAAGCAACTGAGGGCGTGCACGAACATGCGCGAGCTGTCCCCCTGTCTGAGTGAACTCGAACTCAACTCGGCTGTCGCATAACATCTGCCAATCTGCTGACGACTGCCTCTGCACTGCGCGCAAAAGGGATAGACTACCCCCGGGCCTCCTACTCAACGCATCTGCTACCACATTCGCCTTGCCTGGGTGATATAAGATCTCGCAGTCGTAGTCTTTCACCAACTCCATCCAACGACGCTGTCTGAGGTTCAGGTCTCACTGCTGAAATATGTACTTTAAGCTCTTGTGATCGGTGAATATCTGACACGACTCGCCGTATAGGTAATGTCGCCAAATCTTCAGTGCAAAGACCACTGCAGCCATCTCCAAATCATGAGTGGGGTAGTTCTGTTCATGCTTCTTCAACTGCCGAGAAGCATAAGCGATTACCCGGCTATGCTGCATCAATACGCATCCTAATCCCACTCGCGAAGCATCACAGTAGACAACAAATCCGCCTGATCCCGAAGGCAAAGATAATACTGGCGCCGTAGTCAAACATGTCCGCAGCTGCTGAAAACTGCGCTCGCACTCCTCCGTCCAGACGAAAGGAACTCCCTTCCGGGTCAAACCGGTCAAAGGTGCAGCTATACGGGAGAAGTCCTGAACAAAACGCCTGTAGTAGCCTGCCAGGCCTAGAAAACTACGGATCTCAGTAACCGATATAGGTCGGGGCCACTGCTGAACAGCCTCAATCTTCTTCGGGTCCACACAAATGCCGTCTCTCGTAACCACGTGACCCAAGAATCCGACGCTGTCCAGCCAGAATGCACACTTGGAGAACTTTGCGAACAGCTGGTGCTCCCTCAGAGTCTGTAACGTAATCCGCAAGTGCTGCTCGTGCTCCTCTCTGCTCCGGGAGTACACCAAGATATCGTCGATAAACACGATGATGAACAAGTCAAGATACGGCCTGAATGTACGGTTCATCAAATCCATGAATGCTGCTGGGGCGTTGGTGAGTCCGAACGACATCACCAAAAACTCGTAGTGGCCGTAGCGCGTGCGGAAAGCTGTCCTCGGTATATCCTCCTGTCGAACTCGCAGCTGATGGTATCCTGATCGCAAGTCGATCCTCGAAAAATACCCCGCACCCTGAAGCTGGTCGAACAAATCATCAATGCGCGGCAACGGATACCTGTTCCGAATGGTAACTTTGTTCAGCTGGCAGTAGTCGATACATAAGCGCAAACTTCCATCCTTCTTCTTGACAAACAGGACCGGAGCACCCCACGGAGAAACACTCGGTCGAATAAGCCCCTTATCTAACAAATCCTGCAACTGATCCTTCAGCTCTCGAAGCTCTGCCGGGGCCATCCGATAAGGCGGTATAGAAATAGGCCCCGAGCCGGGAATCAAATCAATGCAGAACTCAACATCGCGCTCAGGCGGTAGCCCAGGTAGCTCATCAGGGAAAACATCAGGGAACTCACAAACTACCGGGACCCGGTCCAACGGAACCTCTGCAGCTCAAGTATCACAAATACACGCTAAGAATCCCTAACATCCCTTTCGCAAGAGCTGACCAGCGCGAAGAGACGAAATTAAGCTGGGAAGGGTGACACTACGGTCTCCCCGAATAACAAGGACTGGCTCTCCCGGAAAGCTAAATATGACTGCCTTCTCACGGCAGTCCACCGAAGCATAACAAGTGGCTAACCAATCCATGCCCAGAAGCACATCAAAGTCCAACATATCGAGGAGAATCAAATCAACCGATGAATCCCTCTCCCCGATACGAACGGAACACAAACGAAATACAAAACGAGCGATAAACGACTCGCCTACCGGAGTAACAACAACAAGCGGATAATCTAACAACGATGACTCACGGCCCAACATCGGTGCAAAGTGTGTAGAGACGTACGAATGTGTGGAACCTGGGTCAAATAATACCCGGGCGTCGAAAGAACAAACTGGCAAGGTACCTGTCACAACGGCATTGGATGCCTGCGCATCCTGTGGTGTCAAAGCAAAAACTCGGGCCTGTCCTCCAACGATAGCGGGCTGACCTCGGCCTCGGCCTCTGCCTCCTCGTCCTCTCTGAACAGGACCGCCGCGTCCACGGCCTCTGGGTTCACCTAACTGGCGTGGAGCATCGCCTGTGGTAGGAAGTAGGGCTCTCTGTGGAGGGGGTGGCGATGGTGGTAGGGTCACATGCGGAACTGTCGCTGCTCCCTGTCATCTCGCCGGACAGTCTCTGACAAGATGGTGCAAACTCTCGCACCCAAAACACCCTGGCGACGGCTGCTGCCCCTGGGGATAAGAACCATATAACTGTCCCCGCCCAAATCCTCTGCCAGGCCTATCTCTCGGAAAGAATCTGGCGCGCTGCCTCTGAGACGGTACCTCGGTGCGAATCCTCTTCGGCCCAGAAACGGCCGAAGTCTGTGATATGCGTGCCTCCATCCGCAATGCCGTATCCATAGCAGCTGAATAAGTGTCGTAGTGCTGGGCGCCAATGGCAAGATATAGCTGGGCATCAAGTCCCTGTACGAACCTCTTCACCATCTTCTTCTCGGTATCCACCAAATACTGAGCATATCGGGATAACTGTGTAAACTGGATGTCATACTCAGACACCGTCATTCCAGGTGTCTTGACTAAGGCCTCGAAGCTACGAGCTCTGGCGTCACGAACGCTCTCTGGAAGGAAACGGGCTAGAAAGACCGCTGTAAACTCGACCCAAGTCATAGGCGGTAGACCTGCAGCTCGACCTCTCAAGACTGACTCCCACCATGTCTGCGCGAGACCCTCTAGTCGGAAACTCGCAAGCTCTACCCATCGATCATCCGAACATCTCAGCGAACGGCAGATCCTGGCTAAACTGTCAAGGAACGTCTGTGGGTCCTCCGCTGCCTCGGTGCCGGTGAATACTGGAGGTCTCAGCCTCATGAAATCCTGTAGTGAAACCGGAATGGCCACGGTGGTAGTAGTAGGAGCAAGTATCATGGTCGTCTGTGATGTAGTAGGTACGTCATCCGGCCTCGGTGTACGACTGGCTGCAACTAGGGATCCTACCATCTGACGTAGCTCCTGCATGCCTCCCATCATCTGTCGCAACTCCTCCATACCAGTCTCGAGCCTATCCATACGGCCTGGGGAAGGTGGATCGGTCTGTCCCTGCGGCGTAGGCATACCACCCTGCTCAGTCCTAGTCTCGGACGAGCCAGCTCGAATCTCGTCTCTGGCGGCAGCCCTCTATGCCCTCGTAGCCTTCGGCAGCATAGTGGCTGTTACAGGAAAACGGATAATAAGAACAGTGTAATAGAATCATAGGATACACGGAATTGAAGAAGGAATTTCAAGCAAGTATCCTAAAGTCACTTAGGCGGAGTACCGTATCGCAAGTATGCCGCGGACATACGCACGCTACGTTACCCTGCTTAAGTCACTTACTCCATCTACCAAGGGTCATCCTACACTCAAAAAGGTAAAACCTATCGCTTTGATACCAACTTTGTCACGACCCGCAGGGTACGGAACGTGACTGGCACTTAAGTTTACGAAACGTCTAAAGACGTCCGTAAAATAAGTAAGCCAAAGCCCAGAAAACCAAACCAAAAAGCAAAAGAGTGAAGAAAACCCAATCAATTGAAAGCGAGTTTATCAAATAAGTCATGTAAAACCCTTTTAAAAAAACAATACCAATTTTTCCGAAAATTTCGGCAGAGTCTCCTTTGTAAATACTGGCCCCCAAAATGGGTACAACAAGAATAAATATGAATCCAACAAAATAGGGCATCCCCAAGCGGGAGCTAGCTCTTCGCCACAAGGCGGTCACAAATCCCACGCAATATAAAGCAACAACATAAGAAATAATCATAAGGAAGCATGAGAAAAGCAGCATGTCGGCTCAAGTGAGCTCGACCCCAAAATACAGCATAAAAGTTCACAAACCTCACAGTCTCATCTCTAGGTCAATATACAATAATACTGGTAGATACAGTAGATGGAGTGCTCTAGATACAAAGAATATACAAGGTGATGCAAAAATAATAATATAACCCACCTAAGAGCAAAACCTCGAGTCCAGGCAAAGGAGGCAAAAGAACAAGTGCGCCCGCCGCTACTGAACTGACGGAGCGGACATGCAAAAGACTGTGGCACAACGGGGGTGAGTTGCCAACTCGTGAGTAATAAATAGCACCTACAAAGGCTATCGTATGCATGCACACAAGCATCCTAGCATCTAAAATACAGGTATGACTGGATGCACTAGCAGGTGTGTATACAACATCAGTGTACGAATATGTATGCAACATGAATATCTGAGGTCTCAATAGGTATATATATAAGAAACATTTTATCTCTTTTTGTTTTTGAAACTCTTTTAGAATGCCAGCATAATACTCAAAGAATCGACGAGAACCGGTGTCCAGCAACGACACCTAAAAGCTGTCTCAAATCTCATAAATCCATGTCATAGTGTCTCTGGCCTCAGCCATCCGGCTGACCCATCTCAATATCAATATCTCATCCTCTCGCGGCCCTGGTCGGTATCCTCTGGACATCCACCGTGCCCAATGAAGTCACCGGTAGGTAATCCGCCCCCTGCCAGGCTCATCGTCAGCACCACGAGCTTCTTGCCCCGGGGTACCCTACCGGGCCCACCATGTACCCGTGACGGTTCCTCCACTCCTCGACACGGATCTCCAAAACCACAGCAAACTCATGGTGGACGACACTTACATCACTAGAAAACCGCAATTTACATATTTTAAAAATATAATAAGTTTAGAAATTTTGCGGCTTTCCCCCGAAATCCAGAAATATCATAAAATCTCAAGAAATCCTCATAAGTGCATATGCCAATGATAATGAATGCATATGGTGTCAATAATCAAGTTGCGATGTATGATTGATAGATTAGGCGTGAACAATTAATATGATGAAGTACATGCACATGAATAGCAATTCTACGATTTCATTTTAAGGAATTAAAGCAATAGCGTAAGTTTAAGTATCAATTATAGTAAAAGGGTTCAATTTAAAGGTTATCTAGTGTGGTGGCATGGCAATTACCAGGGTGTGTGTGTAAGCATGAATAGTGCTCGTGCTGCATATAAAAACCCTGGCAATGGTGCAGGTGTCCTATAACATGGTTTCGCATATGTATGTCAATATAATGCATGGATGCAGCAAATAATCATATAAGTATTTCACCCCTAATTACTAACATCACTAAGAATCTTGTAAGTTACTAAAACTATCGGGCGGCTTGCGCCATCCAACGATAGTCCCCCGTAGATGTTACATCTACTCATCGGAATCCCTGGCTAGCTGTGTCCAATCACCGCTTTCCCCTTTCGCGCCGCGTCTGACGTCTCCGCGACCGAACCTGGAATTTACATCAATACCAAACATAAGGTTACAATCAAGAATGACGCAAACCCCAAACGAAAATACTAGTGCTCACTAGCTAGGTACAACGTGCACAAGGTGCGCGGAACATACGCGAAAATCGCAAAAACTGCCAAAAATCGCCGATTTGGTCGCCCGGCAAAACTAAAACCCGACTACTCAAAAATCCGCACTCACGCATCCTAAACGTCATAGGAGATGCTAAAAATATCCCCAAGGTATCACAAATAATTCACCATTTAATTTTAATAAAAACCTAGTAAGCACAAAACTTGCAATTTTGGTGCAAATATCGAAAATTAGCAATAAGGTTATCACAATCCAACACAAATATCCAACCACACAACTAGTTAGCCACAATCACATAAATTCAACTCATTTATCATGCTTCCAAAACCCATTTTCCATACATAAACCCTTTCTTGAATTTCCTAAAACAACAATTTACAACCAAAATCACACTTTTAAAATTTACTAAATTAGCATAGTTTAAAGACCACATAACAAAGTAACCTCTTAGATTAGGTTGTGTAGGAACTAGATAGCAAAATAATTTAATTAACCTAATAATGGTTTCTAAAACCCTAGTTCAATTCAAACCATTCACTTTAAAAAAAACAAGATTAGAAATTAGCAATGAAATTTAACACTAAAACAATTTCATTCAAGGAATCAAACCATAAGTATTTGAATGGGTCAAAATTATACTTCAATTTTTTTAGAGATCTAGCATGTGATTTGCCTCTAAGGATGGCTTCCTAGCTCCAAGATTCAAGCAAGAATGGCTAAGGATAAATGATAGCATAAGGATTTTGTTTGAATTTTTGAATAAATTGTGGATTTTGATGTGTTTTTTGATGAAATTTGAAGGGGAAAGTGAAGGGAAAAATGGGGACAGCAGCAGGTCAAGGTTGGCTGCTGGAAGGAAGTGGGGAGAGTGAGGAAATGGTGAAAAAAAAAGTCAAAGGTCAAGCCCATACCAATCACCCAAAAACCCATACCCAAAATAACATATTTAAAACCCTTTTCATATCAATTTCCTCATATGAGTACAAACAAAAAAGAAAGCAAGGAACTTCAAGACCTGCTGAAGGTGGGGCCGGCTTAGGGGGTGTGGGGATGAGTGTGAGTGGATACAAAGAGGTTTTATGCAAAAAGACCCCCCCCCAAGTCCAAAATTGCAAGTTTTAGCTTAAAATTCATTAAATTTCGTTTTCTATAATAAAAATTAGTTAAAAATCAAAATAAAATACTAAAAATTTATGTTACAACTAGATTTTAATTAACATGATTTTAAAGCTTAATTTTATCCCATTTAAATTTGTATTTATCGCTAATTTAATGTATTTTCTTACCGGCTTAAAATAATATAAAAAAATTGAAAAATAGGGAAAATTTTTTAAATGACCAAAATTTCATAAGTGACTCATTAGCTACTAAAAAAAAGCAATTACCTATCCATTTTAGGTATAATTAGCCCTAAACTGCAAAATAACAAAAAGACGGTTTTCGGAAAAATACCGAATTTTCACCGATTTTCAGGAAAACACCAAAACGACTTTTCAAGGCGCTACAGAACTGCCATCTGACGTGAGGTATAATACCATCTGGGAGTTCTCGGCGAGTCCGTCCAGTGTACCCAGTCTCCACTGAGCACCCGTACACCATCTCTGATGTCAAACACCAATGGATATGGGATCATCCATCGCCCATCTCATGGGTCGAGAAGCGTATACGCTAGTCTACTCTGGTATATAGATGCTCCGTCTCGATACACCCACGACTAGGGACCTTGAAGGATGTACTTATGGACTACCATGTCCCCACTAGTATGATCTGCATCACAGTCCAGGTAGTCAAGTACATATCCTAAGGGCTTTACCAACATGTAACTATAAGACAGTATAAAGAGACTAGTGTACATGTTAAGATAAAGAGTAACCAGATAGCATACTATCATATCGAGCAAGAAAGTCATCTCTATATATGTCCAAGCATCCAATATAATATACATCATCTGTACAATACTGGCCTCTAGGGCATACATACAACTAACATGTTATAGGCTGCTGGTTATATATTTGAGGATATATATTGATCGTATGACCTAGGATTGCGTCATACATGCGATTTCTATTCGTAGATGTTTTTCTATTCATGAGTTGGCAACTCACCCCCGTTGTGCCCCAGTTTCTTGCAGGTTTGCCGTACAGGTTTCATTACGGCTTTGCGGGTACAGTTTCGTTCGGGTGACTTTCTAGTAGGTGGGTTTATTTGTATCGTACCCATCATTATACATTGTATATTATTATTCAGTTGTATCTAGAAGTTCCATCAACCAAACATGTATTTATTTTGAGATAGAGACCAGTGATGTTATTCTTTCGACCTTAGAGTCGCGCGTTATATTTCTGTGGATTTCTTGTTGTTTTGAGTTTCCTTTTGAGTTTTGATCCTCGCCCTTGGCGTTGTATATTATATTGCTTATGTGGTTATGACCGTCGATTGACGAAGAGCTAGCTCCCGCTTGGGGATGCCTTTTATTGATTTCGTATACTATTCATGTTGTATCCCGTTTGGGAGCCAGTATTTACAAAGGAGACTCTGCCGAAATTTTCAGGAAATATTTGATGTTTTTAAAACTGCATAATTTGGCTTATGCTATTAAAACTACTTGATTTTAAATTGTTTTCCTTCACTCTACTACTTTTCTTGGTTTGGATTTCTGGGTTTTCGGCTTACTTAGATTACGTACGCCTCGAGACGTTTCGTAGTTTAAGTGCCGGTCATGTTCCGTACTTTCGGGACATGACATTACGGGGGTCCTGCTACCCGGATAGCGGGCTGGGGGTCAAGGGGGCTAGCAGCCCCCTTGCGGGGTGCAGGACAGCGCTCCGGCCTAAATTTTTTTTGAGGGGGGACAGTGTTGTGGAGTGTGTGTGTATCTGTACATAGATTTACATGTATATATATATAAAAGGGGAAAAAGTGCCCAAAGGACGCGTGGGGTCAGCGCCTTGAGCGCTGTGCGCTTAGGTGCTGTGCACTTAGGCGCTAGCGCGCCACGTGTCGGCATGTGGACGCTTTGCGCTTGAGTGCTGGGCGCTTGAGCGCAAGCGCGCCACGTGTCGGCACGTGGGCGTTTTACGCTTGAGCGCAGGGCGCTGGAGTGTAGGCATGCCACGTGTCGGCACGTGGGCGCTTTGCGCTTGAGCGCAGGGCGCTGGAGCACTTAGAGCGCTTGGCGCTCGAGCGCTAGCGCGCCATGTGTCGGCATGTGGGCGCTGGGTGCTTGAGCGCCAGGTGCTCAAGCGCTAGCGCGCCACGTGTTGGCACGTGGGCGCTTTGCGCTTGAGCGCTAAACGCTCGAGCGCTAGCGCGCCACGTGGGCGCTTGACGCTCAAGCGCTAGCGCGCCACGTGTCGGCACGTGGACGCTTGAAGCTTGAGCGCTGGGCGCCGGCGAGAAAAGGAGGCTTTTAGCCCCAGAAATTCTCGAAAGAGAAATCGAAGTTGAGTTAAACTCCTAAGATGTTTTGGGGTTGATGAAAGGGGTTCTTCTTCTTTCTCCTCTGGTTGCTGGATCTTGAAGATCAAGAGATATGAGATTTTAAAAATCTTTTCTTTTTGAGATCTAATGGAAGATCTGAGTTCCCCTTTATGGGTTTTGTAGTGAAAAACTATTTAGTTTTATAAAATGAAGAGTAAAACTCTTGATTTAATTTAAAACAAAGAAAAATGTTTTGGAACCTTGAGGAAGGAGAAAAGATCTCAGATCTAAATTTTTTTGGAGAGAGAAAAAAGTTGTGAGATATTTTCATTATCCTTGCCTTTATAGGCTATACACTTTACACATAGCCCCTTGGGCTTCACAAAATGGCATTTTGTCTATCCCATGGCTCATATGCCATTTCTTTTTGCACATAAGCCATGGGCTTTACAAAAATTTGGCTTTATGCCAATTTTTCTTACATTTATCCATAAAATAAAATAAAAGAAATACAACAAAATTATTTATTACAAAATTTTTATCTTGGCATGGGGGGAGGCCGGCCGCTTCATGTTCGGGCTCGACCCGGGCATGGGCCTGTAGGGTTCCTAGGCACCCCAAGGAGGTCTCACAAGGCATCAACCATGCCCATTTCAAAAAAAACGGTGCCGAGAAACCCTAGTGCACGGATCGTTGGCTAGAATTCTAGGCGAAAAACAAACTAATTAACACTTAACTATAAGAATACGGAAATACAACCTTTGTAGATCCGGTGCTCTACCTCCACGGCTCCGTGATGAAGTCCTCTCCGCTGTCCAAATCAAAATCCGGGCTCTAGCGTCGGCTTCATCGGAGAATAGGCGAGCTAGGTCGTCGATGTCCATGCCGAAGATGATCTACGTCGAGGCATCGCTAGATCAAGCTCCAACTTCACCAAGTCAAGAAACTTGTGAAGAAAACACACTCTACTACTTGGCAAGAGGCAGAGGATGAAGAAATAGGAAGTGGGTTCACTTTAGAATTGGATTTCTCACTCAAATACATCAATCACCATTGATGAAGAAACCTTTCTTCTTGTGAGGAAGAAGAAGAAGAAGATATATTATGATAAGTTTCATGTTAAAAAAGGATAAATTATATCAATACTTATCATAACCTAACTTTAGTTAAGTGTAGAGAATAGACCATGGTTTGCTTAAATGGTTAGGGTTAAGAATGAAGACAAGAAAGGTGACTAAGTCAAAGGTTCATGAATCTTCAACAAACAAACAAACAAAGCCACCATTCTTTCTTTATCTTATCCAAAACAAATAAATAAATAAATAAATAAATAAATAAATAAATAAATAAGATAATCAAAACACTAATCATTAACTTAACCATGGTTTAATCTTTACACTTAACCAAGTTAATATGTATCATCAAACATGATACAAACAAGTGCACAATAGTATATCACATATACAACTTGTGAACATCAAGTGAGAAAATCCATTTAAAGTGAACCAATACTAGTTAATGCAAAGTAATATATCAAATATATAATTATACATTAAATCATTAAATCAACACTTGATTTAACGATCCGGTCATATCGCATATAACCGACTAGTATCCAATGTATCGGCTTATTGAATCAATCCTCGATTCGATAACTAGGTTATATCGCATACAACCATTCGACACATTCATCACGAGAATAGAATACGGTATCACATACACGCATTATTCTCGGTCCCGCACATATCTCATATGCGCTCCTATTTCGTTTCGCTTGAGCCAGGAAATCTCTGTGTAGGACTCTAAAGACTCGTCAATACGCCGGCAGCAGATGATGATCATATCAAACACCCACAAGCCGCAAGCGGTCTGCTAAACGTAACGGCCACCCGGGTATTGAGCGATCTGAAGATCGACGAGCAAGCCCGCTCACACTCTAGTGAATCCAACCAGTAACACTACCGTACAGTCCGGTCTGATCGTCTTATATGTCGCATATCTCGCCTAGGGGTGGTAAACGTCAGACCCTAATAGCTCGATAAGTCGTGTCGATATGAGGTCTATAACAATTCGAGAAACTACTGGTAACACTTACCAGTAAATCTCAGCAACCCTGGCCAGAGATTTCCTGTTATAGCCAATCGAACACAGCGCAACATCAACTCCCTATACCGGGAGAGACGAATCCCCTCCTATCGCTCATTGCCTCCATGTGACTCGGGACTGTACCCAAAAACCACCGTTTTGCACGCCCTCTTGGACGTGGTAAGATGGAAATCAAAGCACAGTGGGAACCACACAAGACTCTATGACGATCTCGGGTCAACAGACTACTCTGTACCAGTGTCACCAGAGAACTGCCATCTGACATGAGGTATAATACCAGCTGGGAGTTCTCGGCGAGTCCGTCCAGTGTACCCAGTCTCTACTGAGCACCCGTATATCATCTCTGATGTCAAACACCAATGGATATGGGATCATCCATCGCCCATCTGTATGGGTCGAGAAGGTACACGCTAGTCTACTCTGGTATATCGATGCCCCGTCTCGATACACCCTTGACTAGGGACTTTGAATGATGTACTTATGGACTACCATGTCCCCACTAGTATGATCCGCATCATAGTCCAGGTAGTCAAGTACAGATCCTAAGGGCTTTACCAACATGTAACAGAGAGACAATCAGTATACACGTTAAGGTAAAGAGCAACCAGATAGCATACTATCATGTCGAGCAAGAAAGTCCTCCCTATATATGTCCCAGCATCCACTACAATATACATCCTATGTATAGTAATGGCCTCTAGGGCATACATATAACTAACAATCTCCCACTTGCACTAGGGCCATCTGTAGCAGTGGTTGTAGTATCTCATACTCAACCATCCCATGAAAGTCTCTCTCTGGGAAAAGGCCTTTGTGAGTGGATCCGCTGTGTTGTCCTCTGAGTCTGCTCTCCATACCTCGATCTCCTTAGAGATCAACCATCTTCATGATCAGGTGATACTGCCTTAGAATATGTCTGGATCACTGATGGGACAGACGTTCCTTGGCATAAGCCACAACACCATTGTCATACAATGGGAGGAACTAAGTTCATCTCATGAACTAATATACACCCAGATAGCCTCTTTGGTAGCATATTAAATAGCGATGTATCCAGCCTTAATCGTCTAGTATGTCTCGGTATCTAGCTTGGAACTCTTCCAACATACCGTCCCATTACTGAGGGTAAAGACAATGCCTGTGACTGACATTCTGTCGTTTTTATCACCCTGGAACCCTTCCAGTAATTCTCCTCAGGATCGATTGATACCATCTCACTACATCTAGTGAGTGTCCTAATATCCATTTAGATCTATCTTATAGATCCAAAACCCAGGATTTAGGAGGTATCACTTTGGTCCTATATGGAGAATCATTGTGATAATCGGAGATTGATCGAGCGTAGCATAGGAAACTCCTTCCCTATCAAGAGTATGTCATCTACGTACTCTACGAGGATCGTCACCATACTCCCTACTACCTTTTTGTTTATACAAGGTTCATCTACCATTTTGATGATGTCAAACTCTTTGACTACTTCATCAAAACAGACGTTCCAACTCCGCGATGCCTGCTTTATCCTATAAAACATCTTGCACACGTTTCCGCTGCTCCCACTGTCTACGAGGCCCTCTGGCTGTGTACTTATAGACTCCCTCTTCTAAAACATCATTTAGAAAAGCTGTCATGACACCCAACCACCAGATATCGTAGTCATGGTATGTAGCCGTGGCAAGTAGAATCTGGATGGACTTAAGCATAGATCCTTAGAAAAAGTTTCATCATGATCCACACCTGGTCAATGATGTAAACCTTTAACAAGTCTAGCTTTGAAAGTCTCAACTTTTCCATCTACACCAAGTAATCTTCTCAAGATATACTTGCTCCTGATGGGGATTTAACCCTTCAGATATAGCAACCAAAGTCCATACTTTGTTGGTGTATATGGATTCCATCTTAGATCGCTAAGCATCCAGCCATTCTTACAGAGTCTTACTCCTGATGGCCAGCTCGAAACTAATTGGGTCATCATCTTATGATGCAATCCTCGCTCCCACTGTCATAGAGAAACCAAAGTATCTCTCAGGTGGGTGAGGAACCCTACTAGATCGGTGGAGAGGCTGAGGTTCGTTGGAATCTATTGAATCCTTTGGTTCTATCAAATCATCAGCTGTAGCTTGTATAGCTGGAACTATTCCAGTTCTACATAACAGACCTTGCCTCGAGTTTGTCTGGATTATGCTTTTAGACATAGCCCGGACAACCCCAAATCTTAACCAACTTAAGATATGGGCTTTTCCCTTTCCATATCACATATGAAGTGGTAGGCACTGATTCGATTCGAACCCTATTCAATAGGTATGCAACTTCATAAGTGCATAACTCCCAAAAAGGAAATAGGAAACTCAGTAGTACTCATCATAGAGCACACCATATCACATAGGGTGCTATTGCTCCGCCCCGATATACCATCGTGTTATGGTGTATACGGAGGAGTAATGCTGAGAGAGAATCCCATTCTCCTTTAGAACAGACCAGGATTTCCGTGCTCAAGTATTCTCCTCCTTGATCTCATCAAAGGACATAATACTTATACCCGTATTTCGGTTCTCTACTTCTAACTTATATTCTGTGAATATCTCAGAAGGTTCGGACTTGTGTTTCAACAGGAACATAGGTCTGAATCTCGAGAGATCATCAGAGAATGCAATGAAGTATAAAGGACCGGTCTTGGCATATGCAGACAGGGGATCTTACATACATCATCATGTATCAATCCCAAGAGTTTACTAACTCTTTCTCTGTTTCCAATAAACAGAGCTAAGGTCATTATATCTTTGTGACATGACTCGCTAGTTTCATAAGATGTAAATCCAAACTGATTTAAATATGCATCTAAATGTAACTTAAGCAAGTCGGGTCGCATTGACATGACCTAGTATACAATGCCTCAAGAAGGAATCGTTTATTTCTGAACTCTTCCTCTTGTGTGTGTTCTGTATACTAAGAACTGTAGTTTGATTTAGAACGTTAATGCTTTTAGATAACGTGCCTGAACCGATCAACTTTTGATATAGGAAATGTTCAAAACATTATCCATCAATACAAAATTATATCCTTTCTTTATTAATAAAGAGAATGATATGATTTTGTATATCAGGTTCGGTATCTAATAACATTCGTTCAGAATCAATGTATTTGTAATACAGGGTGACAGTGACCAACAGACTTGGCTGCAACACTTGCGCCGTTTTCTGCCTCATGAAACTTATCACCCGTTCTCAGTTCTCTACCTTTCTGTAGCCCTATGTAACATATTACATATCTGGGATCCTGATCTGGTATCACATACCCAGGACGTAAAGGATACTGAGAAACAGTTCTGTATAATGAACACACCCGAAGATGATGCATCAGCATGCATTCTCTTCGTTTGGGCGGCACGGGAAATCTGGTATTCCCCAATTTCCTGCTCTGTCTTATAACAATTATAAGTTGGAGCGGGACCAACGTTCCCCAGCTCAGTATAACAAGCGGGTTCGGTCAAATATCCGTATTATTATCTTGATTAAGGCGTGATATGGTCGCTACCTGGAGAGAGAGAGAAGAAAACACTCAGCGTGCGCTCTTGCAAGAATAGATTGGTTATTATTTTATCTAATCAGGATGGCTCCCACTGCTTTTTATCAAATCTTCCTTCAAACCCTAAAAGGAAAGACTAGCCGGGATTAATTACACACTACAAGTTCGTCAATCTTTCAGCCAGGCCAGTGTCGGTACTTTGAGGGAGGTCCCCCGTGCTTTCGCACGAACCTAATTAATGTAAACCTCATTTTCCCAGAGGCGTAACCTCGTTAACACCTTTCTAGACACCTACTTGATCGGCTAATTGTAATGTATAAAACTCTCCCAGGAGTAACTCTTACTCGCAGCGGGTATCGGGATCCAACTATCTCATAGAAGGTATGCAATCTCATTGCAAATTTCAACACTTGAAATTCCCGATAATATTTTGCCCCTAGCGTCCTATGACCTTGACAGAGGTCAACAAACCATAGGCTGCTAGTCAAGTTCAACCCGTCATTTCCTGATTGAAGTAAACCCACCCGCACGACCCTTGACAGAGGTCAACAAGGTCGCACGACTACCCTAAATCAATCACATCATATGCTTATGCAGATAAGCACTAATCAGCTACCGCACACTACGCCTTGACAGAGGTCAACAAACGCAGCACGAATACTAACCAGTACATATCTGAAATGACGGAGGGCTACGACAGGTTTTTCTGAAAACCTATTGCGTAAAGAACTTGATATCGTTGTAGAATCAAATGATTTTTGAAATGGAGTGCTTTTGAGGCTTTTCTAGTTTTGCTAAAGGAGTCACTCCCTGTGAAGGGATCGTCGGTCCTTTCCTCGTCGAATGAGGTGCGGGATATATCATATATATCACTGTGCAAAGCAAAAACTCTTAAAAGCAATCAAAAGACAAACCGAGTGTGTAGCATCTGCCAGTTATTGCTAAAGGAGTCACTCCCGGTGAAGGGATCTCGGTCCTTTCCTTATCGAATAAGGTGCAGGATATATCATATATACCTCTGTGCAAAGCAAGAACTGTAGCTACCTGTTTTATTTTGAAATTCGATTCTACAACATCTTAGGTTTCTTTTATTTCATTAATCACATTAATGAAGTCCCATCATTTAAGTACCTAAACATCACAGATAAATACGACGTACACTTATGCCATCCGCATTCGCCTCGATGTCCCCTCGTGCACCGTTAGGTTAGGTAACTAACGGCAGAGCGGGGCAGGGCTAGCGCGGGTGTAAAACATAAGTAACGCCTATATAATATATCATATATACTATATACTGTATCTATCAAAGAACATCACATGATCACATCACAGATATCGCAGCAGAAGAATCATATGAAATATTGGATATACTAGGACGTCCGTGTTTTCAATACGAGCCAGTATAAAACACGGATTCCACGGTCGTGATGAATAGCCAAACCCACACCCCTAGACCCCTACGAGAGCGGCACGCAACCTTACCAATTCTAGAGTTAGGAGATCCGGACTCGACTCCTCGAGTTGGTCTCCCACTGGACTCCAGAACCCGGTTACTTGTGCTCCCCTCCTTAGGTCTATCCTAGTGCGGAAAAGTAAATAATATACAAAGGGTAACATCTTCCGCAACTTGGAAGTGCCCCAATAAAAGAATATTACATACAAGTTTTTACATGAATGAAAATGAAAAACACTCATCTCACATAAAAACCCCCGGCTATTCAAACACGACGATCCAATATAACATATCCAGCAACACATAACATCACATGTCATCAACGTAAGTAAATATGCGCATCCCAATTGTCGTTGACATATAGCAACGAAACCGGCGATATCACATATTACACTTACGGTCACAGAAAAGAAAGTGTAAAACTACAACAGTTGGAATCCGCAACCTGCATAGACATCGTATGCCTAATCAAATGAATTCCTTAGACATCGCATGCCTAATAATTATAAACCCCGCATTTTAGTCTCAAAATCGAAAACACTTTTCAATACCAAGTCGGGTAATTCAACAAGATTCCCGAAACCCTGATCGAATGCTCGTCGCAAACTTCAGTAGACGGCTGCACCCCCGATACCGTCGACGAAGTGCACCAAGGCGGAACACCGCTACCGCGAGCACCCGGACGGATGCTTTCGGCGACGGGGTTCTCCTACAGTCACTTGGTCGGGGCTATGGAGTGAGGCTGTCTATTAAGTTTACCCGGCGAGTATCCGCGTACGCTACGTGATTGCGACGGACTTTTGATCACGTCAAAATTCCGTGGCAACCGATCAAGTGAGACTAAACTACTATGTTTATAATATTCATTTAGTTATCTCATAACTTCTTGTGAATTCCAATTATTGTATCACATTCCAGATAAACAGAAAATGTTAAACTTTCCGATCGAACAATCGAACACCCAAGTTTTCCCGATACAATCCAACACATGAAATAAGTCTAACAACATTCAGTTCGTGCCTCAGTACCAACGGTCCAGCCGTAGAAGGGTCAGCCAACGCCTCACATGTGGCACGCCGTACTGTCCCAAACCCGAAGGTTCAAAGGGCAGTTCAAGACGGTCACATAATCGAGTTAAGGTTTGTTGTCTTCTAGAGGGACCATCGCATTACTTGCACTACTTAGAACATCGTTAAACCACGAAAAAATCCAACACTTGGAAATTTTCCGGCAGGGGAAAAGTTGGGTATTTATATCCGGTCGAACTTTTTAACATATTCTAAAATTATCCGGAAAGCCACATAGACAAAATCTGATACTCCGATCGAAACACCGAATCCCCAAAACAATCCCAGAAAATTCAACTCTATAATAAATATTAAAATATCCCAGAAAAACCAGCACATAAAACTAAGAATTACTGTGCAGAACTAGACGCACAAAACGACAAAATAGCCGCGGAACCGCCGCACAAGCCATCTTGTGCCGCGGTTCCGCCGCGCTACAGTGGAATTATGGACACGTGTTGCACAGTTATTCTTAGGATTCCCTGCTGATTTTTCTGCATATTTTTATTTTCGAAAAAAGCCAGATTTTAGAAAAAGGACAGAGAGCATTTTCCGGGTTGGGTTTTCAGTTCGTTCGGACTTCAAATTCCGTCTAGACTTCGCCTAAGCCTCTAGCTAGGCTCTGATACCACTGTAGGGTTCCTAGGCACCCCAAGGAGGTCTCACAAGGCATCAACCATGCCCATTTCAAAAAAAACGGTGCCGAGAAACCCTAGTGCACGGATCGTTGGCTAGAATTCTAGGCGAAAAACAAACTAATTAACACTTAACTATAAGAATACGGAAATACAACCTTTGTAGATCCGGTGCTCCACCTCCACGGCTCCGTGATGAAGTCCTCTCCGCTGTCCAAATCAAAATCCGGGCTCTAGCGTCGGCTTCATCGGAGAATAGGCGAGCTAGGTCGTCGATGTCCATGCCGAAGATGATCTACGTCGAGGCATCGCTAGATCAAGCTCCAACTTCACCAAGTCAAGAAACTTGCGAAGAAAACACACTCTACTACTTGGCAAGAGGCAGAGGATGAAGAAATAGGAAGTGGGTTCACTTTAGAATTGGATTTCTCACTCAAATACATCAATCACCATTGATGAAGAAAGCTTTCTTCTTGTGAGGAAGAAGAAGAAGAAGATATATTATGATAAGTTTCATGTTAAAAAAGGATAAATTATATCAATACTTATCATAACCTAACTCTAGTTAAGTGTAGAGAATAGACCATGGTTTGCTTAAATGGTTAGGGTTAAGAATGAAGACAAGAAAGGTGACTAAGTCAAAGGTTCATGAATCTTCAACAAACAAACAAACAAAGCCACCATTCTTTCTTTATCTTATCCAAAACAAATAAATAAATAAATAAATAAATAAATAAGATAATCAAAACCCTAATCATTAACTTAACCATGGTTTAATCTTTACACTTAACCAAGTTAATATGTATCATCAAACATGATACAAACAAGTGCACAATAGTATATCACATATACAACTTGTGAACATCAAGTGAGAAAATCCATTTAAAGTGAACCAATACTAGTTAATGCAAAGTAATATATCAAATATATAATTATACATTAAATCATTAAATCAACACTTGATTTAACGATCCGGTCATATCGCATATAACCGACTAGTATCCAATGTATCGGCTTATCGAATCAATCCTCGATTCGATAACTAGGTTATATCGCATACAACCATTCGACACATTCATCGCGAGAATAGAATACGGTATCACATACACGCATTATTCTCGGTCCCGCACATATCTCATATGCGCTCCTATTTCGTTTCGCTTGAGCCAGGAAACCTCTGTGTAGGACTCTAAAGACTCGTCAATACGCCGGCAGCAGATGATGATCATATCAAACACCCACAAGCCGCAAGCGGTCTGCTAAACGTAACGACCACCCGGGTATTGAGCGATCTGAAGATCGACGAGCAAGCCCGCTCACACTCCAGTGAATCCAACCAGTAACACTACCGTACAGTCCGGTCTGATCGTCTTATATGTCGTATATCTCGCCTAGGGGTGGTAAACGTCAGACCCTAATAGCTCGATAAGTCGTGTCGATATGAGGTCTATAACAATTCGAGAAACTACTGGTAACACTTACCAGTAAATCTCAGCAACCCTGGCCAGGGATTTCCTGTTATAGCCAATCGAACACAGCGCAACATCAACTCCCTATACCGGGAGAGACGAATCCCCTCCTATCGCTCATTGCCTCCATGTGACTCGGGACTGTACCCAAAAACCACCATTTTGCATGCCCTCTTGGACGTGGTAAGATGGAAATCAAAGCACAGTGGGAACCACACAAGACTCTATGACGATCTCGGGTCAACAGACTACTCTGTACCAGTGTCACCAGAGAACTGCCATCTGACGTGAGGTATAATACCAGCTGGGAGTTCTCGGCGAGTCCGTCCAGTGTACCCAGTCTCTACTGAGCACCCGTATATCATCTCTGATGTCAAACACCAATGGATATGGGATCATCCATCGCCCATCTGTATGGGTCGAGAAGGTACACGCTAGTCTACTCTGGTATATCGATGCCCCGTCTCGATACACCCTCGACTAGGGACTTTGAAGGATGTACTTATGGACTACCATGTCCCCACTAGTATGATCCGCATCATAGTCCAGGTAGTCAAGTACAGATCCTAAGGGCTTTACCAACATGTAACAGAGAGACAATCAGTATACACGTTAAGGTAAAGAGCAACCAGATAGCATACTATCATGTCGAGCAAGAAAGTCCTCCCTATATATGTCCCAGCATCCACTACAATATACATCCTATGTATAGTAATGGCCTCTAGGGCATACATATAACTAACATGGCCCACTGGATCTGGGCTTGGACCCACTTGGCTTGGGGTTGACTTTGATTTTGACTTGGTTAATCGGGGTGTAAATTTTTACCCCAACACGTACTTCATTATATTCACTGATCATCTCTCAAGATTCGGACATGTGTTCCTGTTGAAACACGAGTCTGAAACTTTTGAGAAATTCAAGGAATATAAGCTTGAAGTTGAGAACCAGACGGGTAGAAGTATTAAAGTCCTTCGATGTGATTGACGAGGAGAATACTTGCGCATGGAGTTCCTGGAGTTTCTAAATAGAGAATAGGATTCTCTCTCAGCTTACTCCTTCGTATACACCACAACACAATGGTGTATCGGGGCGGAGGTATCGCACCCTATGAGATATGGCGCGCTCTATGATAAGTATTGCTGAGTTGCCTGTTTCCTTTTGGGAGTTATGCACTTGAGAAGCTGCATACCTATTGAATGGGGTTCCAACCAAATCACTGCCTACCACTCCATATGAGATATGGTATAAGAAGATACCATCTCTTAAACGAGTTAAGATATGGGGTTGTCTAGGTTATGTTGAAAAGAAAAATCCGGACAAGCTCGAGGAAAGGTCAGTTCTGTATAAATTTGTTGGATATCCCGAACATTTGCGATGGTATATCTTTTACCTATCTGAGGAGCAAAAGGTGTTTTGTTTCTCAGCATGCCACCCTTTTAGAAAAGGAATTTCTTATGAAGAAATTAGTGGTCATGAGGTAGAACTGGAAGAAGTTCTAGCTAGACAAACTAACAGCTGATGATTTGGTAAAACCAAAGGATTCAATAGTCTCCAACGAGCCTCAGCCTCTCCTCGAATCTGGTAGGGTTCCTCATCCACCTGAGAGATACTACGGTTTTCTCGGTGAAGGTGGGAGTGAGAATTGCATCATGGTAGATGATGACCCAACTAGGTTCAGGCAAGCCATCACGATTGGGGACTCTGTGAAATGGCTGGATGCTATGCAATCAGAGATGGAATCCATGTACACCAACAAAGTATGACTTTGAATATTGCACCTGAAGGGGTAAAACTAATTGGGAGCAAATGGATCTTGAGAAGATTCTTGGTGTAAATGGAAAAGTTATGACTTTCAAAGCTAGACTTGTAGTAAAAGGCTATCGTTAATAACCAGGTGTGGTTTATGATGAAGCCTTTTCTCCAGTGGCTATGCTTAAGTCCATCAGGATTAAAGCACGCATCACGGAGTTAGAACATCTGTTTTGATGTGACGGTCAAAGAGTTTAACTTCATCAAAAAGGTAGATGAACCTTGTATATACAAGAAGGTTATGGAGAGTAAGGTTGTCTTCCACGTATTGTACGAAGATGACATACTCTTGATAGAAAATGATTTCCTATGCTACACTCGGTCAAGCTCCTCTTATCACGAGGATTTTCTATGGAAGATCTGGATGATACCTACTACATCTAATGGAATATGATCTATAGTGATATATCTAAGTGGATGTTGGGAATGTCCCAAATCCAGGTACATTAACACATACTAAAGGGGTTTAGTATGGAAGATTCTAACCGTGGTGGTTCGTCCACTTACTCATGAATCACTCTCTCCAAAAATATTGTCTCCCGAGACTGATTTGGAGAGAGCTCGCGTGCAAGGGATAACCTATGCTTCGGCGGTAAGCTCTATCATGTATGCGACGTTATGTACCAGACCAGATGTAGCTAACTTACTAGGTGTAGTGATCAGGAATCAATCGGATCTTGGGAGAATCACTGGACAGTTATGAAGGACATTCTTAAGTACTTAAGAAGCACTAAAGAGATGTTCTTGAGGTTTTGGTTACGGTGAACTCCGGTAGAAGTCCTTTACCAATTCGATCTTCCAGAGTGATAAGGCCGACTGAAAGTCAGTCACGGGCTTTGTCTTTACCCTCAGTGGAGGGACAGTATATTGGAAGAGTTCCAAGCTATACACCAAGGTAAACTAGACGATAAAAGCTGAATACATTTCTACCAACGATGCTGCCAAAGTGGCTGTCTCGGCATTTCTTGTTCATGAGATGAACATGGTTCTTACCATTGAGCGTACAATAACTGTTATTGTGACAACAATGAAGTTGTGGCTTTGGCCTAGGAACGCCGGTCCCATCAGCGATCCAGACATATTCTGAGACAAGTATCACTTGATCGTGGGAGATGGTCGATCTCCAGAGGATCGAGGTCAGGAGAGTTGACGAGAAGGATAACACGGCGGATCCACTCACAAAGCCCTTTCCCTAGAGAGACTTCTATAGGACGTTGAGTATGAGATACTACAACAAATGACCTTAGTGCAAGTGGGAAATTGTTAGTTATATGTATGCCCTAGAGGCTATTACTGTACATGCGATGTATATTGTAGTGGATGCTTGGATATATATAGGGAGGACTTTCTTGCTCGACATGATAGTATGCTATCTGGTTGTACTTTATCTTAACATGTACACCGACTGTCTCTCTATTATATGTTGATAAAACCCTTAGGATGAGTACTTGACTACCAGGATTATGATGCAGATCATACTAGTGGGGACCAGGGTAGTCGGTAAGTACATCCTTCAATTGTTCCTAGTCGTGGGAGTATCGAGACAGGGCATCGATACTCCAGAGTAGACTAGCGTATACGCTTCTCGACCCATATGATGGGCGATGGATGATCCCATATCCATTGGTGTTTGACATCAGAGAAGGTATACGGGTGCTCAGTGGAGACTGGGTACACCGAACGGACTCGTCGAGAACTCCTAGATGGTATTATACCTATCGTCAGATAGCAGTTCTCTGGTGACACTGGTACAGGTTAGTCTGTCGACCCGAGATCGTCATAGAGTCTTGTGTGATTCCCACTGTGCTTTGATTTCCACCTTACCACGTTCAAGAGATCGTTCAAAATGATGGTTTTTGGGTACAGTCTCGAGCTACATGGAGGCAATGAGCGATAGGAGGGGATTTCGTCTCTCCCGGTATTGGGGGTTGATGTTGCGCTATGCTCGATTGGCCATAACAGGAAATTCCTGGCCAGGGTTGCTGAGATCTACTGGTAAGTGTTATCAGTAGTTTCTCGAACCATTATGGACCTTGCATCGGCATGACTTATCAGGCTATTGGGGTATGGCATTTTACCACCCCCAGGATGTGATATGCGACATATCTGACGAAGAGACCGGACTGTACGGTAGTGTTACTTGATGGATTCGCAGGAGTATGAGCAGGCTTGCTTGTTGATCTTCTGATCGCTTAATACCCGGGTGGCCGTCACGTTTAGCAGACCGCTTGTGGCTTGTGGGTGACCGATATGATCACCACCCACAGCCGGCGTATTGACGAGTCTTTAGAGTCCTACACAAAGGTTTCCTGGCTCAAGCGAAACGAAGTAGGAGCAAATATGTGATATGTGCGGGACCGAGATTAATACGTGTATGTGATATTGTATTCTATTCTCACGATATGTGATATAGGTCGGTTATATGTGATATAACCGGGCTGTCGAATCAAGTGTTGATTCGACAGGTTGATACATTTGATATTAGTCGATTGTATGTGATATAGCCGGATTATTAAATCCAGTGTTGATTTAATAATTTAATGTATAATTATATATTTGATATATTATCTTACATTAACTAATATTAGCTCACTTAAGATTTCTTTTTCTCACTTGTGTACACTTAGTATATATGTGATATATATTAATGTACATTATCTTGTGTCATGCTTGATGCCACATGCTACATGGGTGTATGAGACTCACACCATGCATATAATAATGTGAGGTTATGTTTATTTAAAGTAAATCAAATTAGTTGGAAATTGTCACATGGTTGAAGCTTGTAGAAGCTTGTGGAACCATTGACCAAGTCCACTCATTTTGTTTTACTTGAAGATATTTATTAACCCAACCATTATTGTTTACCCATGGTTTAGTCTCTACATGAGTTAGTATATGATACTAACTCACCCATGGTTGATATTCTCACTCATTAATATATTCACATTTCATCTTCTTCCTCATCTCCAAAAAGCTTTCTAGCTTCATGAGAGGTGAAGAAATATAGTGAGAAAATTATTTATAAAGTGAGCAAAATTCCTACTTCATCAACCTCTTCTCTACTAGCTATTTAGATTGGATTATTTCTTCACCCAGTTTATCACTTAGTGAAGATGTAGCTTGAGTTAGTGTCTCCTCGACGTAGATCATGTTCAGTCTCGAAGACTTCAAGCAAGCTTGTTCATTTCACCTTGTGGAGCCTCACTAGAGTCTGGGAGATCACTACTTGGAGCGAAAGGACTACTACACGGAGCTATTGAAGTGAAGGACCGATCTACAAAGGTTGTATTCTTTGTTCACTTAAATGTAAAGATGTTTACATGCCTGTTCGTCTAATTCTCTAGTTTAGATTCTAGCGTTTGGGTTCTTTAGTGCGCCAATTTTTTGAAAACGGCATGGTCGATGCCTCCCAAAACCCAGCGGCCGTCTAGGGAACTCAGCAGTTCTAACTACTTGCTGACTAGCTAGTTAAGGTTTAAGTGGCTATGTTACCAGTGTAAGTCGATGTCGCATACCCCGCGGGTTCGTGGGGAGGTGGAATACACAAAAAACAATTTTTCAAGACTTTGCAACATCGACCAAACAACCAAGATCGTTCAGAAACCCTAACTAGCTATACTACAAAGAGGTTCTAACTACTCGGTAAGAGTTTTATACCTCTATAGTTCAAGTCCTTCAGGTCTTCTTCACCTCTTCTTAAGCTCCTAGATGGCTTGAATCAAACTCGGTCGTTGGCCTCCTCGTTTCGAAGATGATCCACCCGAGAGTCTATGGTTCAAGCTTCAACCTCAAGAATGAGGTAACTAAGGTATCTAGTTTGCTAATCTAGATATCTTAAGAGATGTAGAGAGATGATTAAAGTATTTTATCTCAAGAACTCTAGGATTCACAACACATGTGAGGGTTAAGGCTTGAGGAAGAAGGAGAAGAGGAAAAATGGAGAGAGAAAGTGCAAACACAAATGAGCTTGGTCTAGAGGCAAGTGGGGAATGGCTAATTCATTCACAATAATCAAGCATGGAATATTTTCAATAAAAAATAATCAACCATGCTTGAATAGTAAAGTTAAATGAATTAGCCATGCCATAAATATCTCCATTTTTCACCTCATTAATCTATTTCCAAAAATAGATAAATGCAATAATGAGGTATCCCCTTCTAAAAGCATCTCTTATGAAATTACAAGAATGCCCTCATCGTATATACATACCCGTATTCGTACTACAAAAAATACGAATACAATGAGATAATAATAATCCAATAATATAATACCAGAATCTGGCTTAAACCAAAACCCACTAGTATTATCCGTCCGAACAACATCCGTGTAGGTAGTGCACGTATATGATCGGAACCTTGCACGTAAAACCATACGACCTCTACATCGTTTCGCCTGAACCAGGAAAACCCTTTGTATGGGACTCTAAAGACTCAACAATACGCTGGCAGTGGTTTAACCACAAGTCTGTCAGTGGCACCAGCTGTACGTAACGGCTACCCAGGTACTTATCGAAAAGAAGGCTGACAATCGAACTCATCTGAACCTCTACTGAGCTTGTCCGTGACAATCTCCGTGCAGTCCGGTCTGTTCGTCTGAGAGTATCGCATGCAAGGTCTAGGGGGTGGAAAATGTCAGACCCCTAATAAACTGACAGGTCGTGCCGGTGTGGCTCAAGACCATCCGAGAATCTACTGGTCCAACTACCAGTAATTCTCAATCCGCCCTGACCAAGGACTTATGGTGTTGGCCAACCGATCACAGCGCGCTCCCTATACCAGGAGAGACGAATCTCCAACAGTCGCTCACTGCTTTCATATGGCTCGGGATTGTACTTAACTAAAACCTACTTGCATGACTCGGTAGAGCCGTGGTAGGGTAGTAATCAAAGCACAGTGGGAACTCACACGAGATAAATGACGACCTCAGGTTGACAGACTATCTGCACTAATTTCACCAGAGAACTGCTATCTGATATTAGGTATAATACCTGTTAGTTATATGTATGCTCTAGAGGCCATTATTGTACATATGATGTATATTATAGTGGATGCTTGAACATATATAGAGAGGACTTTCTTGCTCGACATGATAGTCTGCTATCTGGTTGCTCTTTGCCTTAACATGTAGACTTGTATTGTGATACTGTCTTGCTCTCACATGTTGATAAAGCCCTTAGGATGTGTACTTGACTACCAGGACTATGATGGAGATCATACTAGTGGGGTCAGGGTAGTCCACAAGTTCATCCTTTAATTGTTCATAGTCGAGGGTATATCGAGACAGGGCATCGATATTCCAGAGTAAACTAGCGTATACGCTTCTTGACCCATATGATGGGCGATGGATGATCCCACATCCATTGGTGTTTGACATCAAAGATGGTATACGGGTGATCAGTGGAGACTGGGTACACTGAACAGGACAAGCCGAGGACTCCTATGTGGTAGTATACCTATCGTCAGATAGCAGTCCTCTGGTGACACTGGTACAGGTTAGTCTGTAGACCTGAGATCGTCATAGAGTCTTGTGCGTCTCCCACTGTACTTTGATTTCCTCCCTACCACACTCAAATGAGACATGCAAACAGGTGAATTTTGGGTACAGTCCCGAGTCGCATGGAGGCAATGAGCGATAGGAGGGGTTTCGTCTCTCTCGGTATTGGGGATTGATGTTGCGCCGTGCTCGATTGGCTATAACTGGAAGTCCCTGGCTATGGCTGCTTATGAGATTTACTGATAAGTGTTATCAGTAGTTTCTCAAACCATTATAGGCCAGACATCGGCATGACTTATCACGTTAGTGGGGTCTGACGATTTCCACCCCTAGACTTGATATGCGACATATCAGACGAAGAGACCGGACTGTACGGTAGTGTTACTGATAGGATTCATGGAGACCGTGGAAAAGCTTGCTTGTTGATCTTCATATCGCTCAATACCCGGGTAGCCGTTATGTCCAGCTAGTACCGCTGACGGCTTGTAGGTGATTGATATGATCATCACCTACTGCTGTCGTATTGACGATTCTTTAGAGTTCCCTGGTTCAAGCGAAACGAAGTAGGACACATATGTGATATGTGTGTGGGCCTGATTAAATACGTGTATGTGATACCGTATTGTAATCTGGCAGTTATCTGTTATTGGTTCGGTTATATGTGATATAACCAGATTGTCGAATCAAGTGTTGATTTGATAATGTGATACACAGATAAATGATATTAGTCGGTTGTATGTAATATAACCGGATTATTAAATCAAGTATTGATTTAATAATGTGATATATATTATATATGATATAATTATATCTTAACTAATATCATTAGCTCACTAATTATTCTTCATTATAAATATATTAATATATATGATATATATATATATTAAGCATGGCATATGAATTTCTATTTTGTGAAAATAGAAATGGGGTGGAAAATGAGAGCATGGTTGCAAGCATGGGATTTATACTTGTTTATTCATCTTGACTCACTATTCAAGCATGGTTGCAATTTTATATTGCTAATTCCATGCTTGAATGAGTGAGGGGTCAAGAGTTTCCATTCATTCTAGTTCATTCTCAACACTTAGCCATTTTTCATGAGCTGCACCCAGGGTTGCTCTCGAGCTTCTTCTTCTTCCTCAATTTCCATAGTTCAAGTTTCAACCCTCACATGTGATGTGAACCATGAAGCTTGAACACAAACTTGTGAGCTTCTAACATCCTCTACTTCACCATCCTACACTTGAATAGCGATCGAGTGTAGCGTGTTTCCTACGCTAAAGAGTTTAGTGTAGAGGTAGCTTGAGTTGGAGGGACTTCGCGTGGATCATCTTTGGCACAAAGGTCAATGGAGGAAGCTCGTCCAAAACCTCAAGTGGAGCCTAGTGGAGTCGCGGGACTACTAGACGGAGCATGTGAAGTGAAGGACTTGATCTACGAGGGTATAGCTTTATTTCACTTACTATAGTTTTAGTAGATATCAAACTATAACCCTAATCACCTAGCTAAATATCTTGTTAAGTCTAGCCTAGCGCCATAAAAATTTTGATTTGGCATGCTTGATGCCTCTTAGACCCCTTGCTGGTTGTAACACCCGAGTTCATTTATACCAATTCCAGTTCTCATATTTCTTATTCGTGATATTTCTTGATTTATCGTGTTTGGGTGCGAATGGTAGTTTACATTTTACATTGCATTCGACCCGACCCATTTGCTTGAACCTGCTTGATTCTTATCTATAGATTACCTTGACTTGTTGCATGGACAAGTGCATCTCATGATTAGTACATACTGGTATTTTTATCTAGTGTCGCATCTTTTATCATATTACATTCTAGGTCACAGAAAATAATTTAAAATTGCTTTTCATAGCCTACATGATACCTCTAACCCCGTGATAGCATCCGCGCATCTTGTTCCCATCCCGTTCAGTGAAACGGACGTGTTTGGATGGCTACGCGTATGCACGTGCATCCGTTCTTGGGGGTACGCATTTTCGTTACCTGAGTACTTGTTTTAAAATTTGGACGTCGCATATATTTTTTATATTTTTAATATGAATTTTTAGATCCGACCCGGAAGTGTTTTGGAGTAAGTTTGCATTTGTCAAAATCTCAAAACGGACTAATATTATATTCTTTATATATTTATAAACTATTAATATAATTTTAACTAAAAAAATATTATTTTATCCTTATACTGTTAACAGTTAGATTTTATATTTGTATATATATTATTATTTTAACTAAACAAATCAAATTTTTAATGAATTCTCTCTCTCTCTGTGTATCTCTCTCTCCCCCTCCCTGTATCTCTCTCTCTCTATTTATATTATATATATAATTTTCTATATATTTAACCCATACTTCCCCTCACGTCCTTTTCTCTCTCCCCATCTTCTTATTTTCCTTTTCTCCCGCCGCTTCCTCATGAAACCCAAGCCCTAACCCACGCCTTCGCCCGCGTCGCCGTTGCTGTATCATCCTCGCCTGCACACACCGCCTCACCGTTTTAACCAACCTCTACTCCAAATCCAACGACATCGATCACAAGTACCTCGTAGATCGCGAACTCGGCCGCGGCGAGTTTGGTGTCACCTACCTCTGCATAGATCGCGACACTCGATAGCTCCTCGATTACAAATCGATCTTGAAATGGAAGCTCAGGACTCAGATCGATGTGACGATGTGAGAAGAGAGGTGGCGATCATGAAGCACTTGCCGAAGAATCCGAGCATTGTGAGCTTGAGAAGCGTGTGAGGATGAGAGTGCGGTACTTTTGGTGATGGAGTTGTGTGAAGGGGGTGAGTTTTTTGATCGGATTGTGGCAAGGGGGCATTATACAAAGAGAGCTGCTGCGGCGGTGACGAGGACTATTGTTGAGGTAGTGCAGCTGTGTCATAAATCATGGAGTGATTCATAGGGATTTGAAGCCGGAGAATTTTTCTCGTTGCGAATAAGAAGGAGAATTCGCCGTTGAAGGTGATTGATTTTTTTTGGGCTGTTCATCTTTTTTAAGCCTGGTGAAAAATTCTCTGAAATTTTTGGCAGTCCATACTACATGGCTCCAGAGATACTAAAGCGCAATTATGGGCCAGAAATAGATATTTGGAGTGCAGGAGTCTTTCTATATATTCTTTTGTGCGGAGTTTCCCATTCTGGGCAGGGGGTTGCACTAGCCATTATTCAAGGTGTTATTGATTTCAAACGAGAACCTTGGCCAAGCGTTTCTGAAAGTGCCAAGGATTTGGTGCGGCAGATGTTGAAGCATGATCCCAAACTTAGACTCACTGCGAAGAAAGTATTGGCTATCGCCAGAGATGTACGTGACGCCGACGATCCAGACGACATACCTGAATTGCGTGATCACTCTCGTGCGTTATTTGGAACCGTTCCGTATACCGTGCGCGCGTCGCGACATTTCGCCGACGTAGGACGTACCGTACAAATCCGTTTCTTGATCCGTCTAGGCAAGTAAAACTTACTACATGCTACTTAATTTATTATATATACATTTGATGGCACATTAAACCTGCAGTTTAACTTTAATACCATGATTTCCCTTTTACATGTTCGATGTCACGTTATATCATTTTAGTTTCAAAACTTGAAACCTACCCGTTGCTTTACTTTATTAAACTTATTAACCACGTTTATATTTTAATCACATAATAAATAATTACCTAGCTTATGGTACCCTTTCTATAGTTTACTCTATTGGACACCCATGTGCATTCTTGACTTTTTTTAGTTATAATGGTATCTATTGAACCTATTATACATATCATTACATCTCTAGATTATGTAATACATGTTAACATGATTCTAACATCCATATTTGTATACTGTAGTTAAGTAATGATAACCGAGCCTCGATATAAATTAATCTGTACCTATTTGCATATCATGTTCCAGTTTATTGTTCTGACAGTACCCGTGCTTGTTTATTTATAACCATGATTATGCTAGTTGACTATGAGCACCCACATGATATCTTGCACACCCTGACATAACTGGCTACACATATTACTTGACCCGACCTGGTACCGTACAACTTTTGACATAACGTGACACCTTTATCTGTTACCTGGCTTGACTTGATGTACCATGGTCTTACCTGTTACCTGATCTTGTGTCTAATGCCAAAAAACATAACCTGTAGTCCTTACGGACCGTTCATGTTGTCTATCCAGACAAACCTGCACCTACCTGATCCTGAGTTGGCATTAGTTCTTGATTACTTAATACCTGGCTTGAACACATATAACTTGGGGGTATGGGGAAATCAATGATGAAATCCTGACTTGTAACTCGACAGTTACTTGCTTATACTGATCAGTTTTAGAGGCTAGGCCCGCCTCGGGATGCTGCTGCTGACATCATTCATCTTTACCCTTTTCCTTTTAGTGCCTAGCGGCACGTCTCGGTTTCAACCCGAGAGTCTTAGACTGTGGTCCCGGGCATGCACGAGATACTATTGAGTTACATCAATGATTCATCAAATTGATTTCAAAGACTTGAGATTAGTTAACCCAATAGACCAGTTTAGATTACTCATTGCACACTACCCTTCACTGTCCTGATTTATATTGCTGTTACACTTGCTTTACCCTTTATGATCATACTTGCATGTCTTTCTACCCTGTTTATATATTATTGCTTGATGTTATGACGCGTTGACGTCTGGGTTTTGCATGGCCCAGATCCTCCACCTTTGTTGCAGACGGATCAGGAGTTTTGCCGCTGTTAGACCGAGCGGTAAGGATCCTGTTGGTATCCGGCCTTACTTTCCAGGTGTTTATTTGATCCTTTGCTTCCGCATACTATATTATTTCTTGATTCATTTATTCTGGCTCATGGACATGTACTAGATAGTTTAGTTTACTTTCCTGTTCTTGATATCTCTATAGCCGTAATGTGACTGTGGAGGGATTTTTCCTATCCACAGGTAGCATAGTTGGCTATGTCACGTGCCCATCTTAGCGTACTCTGGGAAGCGGGGCGTGACATGGTTCTTTTGGTATCAGAGCCATAGGATATAGGTTAATCGGGTTTGATTCTTTTGTAGTTGGGTATTGGACCCAATACACGAATCAGAATACTTGTGATTAGGAACATGTCCTGCCACCTTGTTATCGTGATTCTTGAATCATATCTTTCCCTTATCCTTTGCCTTGACGATATGCAAACCACTTTGCATCTCGACTTGAAACCTTTTGGTTCACCATTGTTTCTCCCTGTTTCTTGATTCTGATACTAGGATTTGGGCGACTTGAGTGGAGTTATGTAATTGTACCCATGAATTGCAGCATGGTTACAATGCGGTACTCTATTTAAGTAACTTAGAGTCCTGGTCTTGATTCACTTCCTTATTCCATGATCGTTATATTACCTTGCTTCTCTCGGTTTCATTGCTTACCAGTTATTGTTTCATTGCCAGCTTGAATCAGGTTTACCGTGATTGATCCTCTTCTATATCTTGACTTCGGATGAAGTCACCCCAGTATCTTACTTATTCTTGTTTTTCCCCGCATTAGGATTATTCAATCCTGGTGCATCCCTTTGTTTGTTGTTGTCTTGGGAATGGATTTTCGCGGCACTTTCCACGCTCATATTGATTGTAAGGAAAGGAAAGTGATTCTCCAGATTTCCGGACATCCGGAGTTTGTTTTGCTGGAGGAAGCAGTTCTGTTGTGCCAATCGAGTTTAGGGCTAGGCCGACAAACAGTGTTCTTTCGTCGATGGAAGATATTATGAAAGAAGTGCCGGCTATAGTTCGAGAATTCATGGACGTGTTCGAAGACATCTCGGGTTTATCGCCAAAACAAGATGTGGAGTTCGCGATCGATCTTATTCCTGGTGCAGCGCCAATCTCAAAGGCGTACTATCCGATGGCACCAGTGGAGTTGGAGGAAGTATAGAAGCAGTTTACTGAATTGCTAGAGAAGGGTTGAATTCGCAGCAGTAACTCACATTTGGAGCGCTCCAGTTGTTCTAGTAAAGAAGATGATGTCACAAGGAGGATGTGCATCAATTATCGAGAATTAAACCGGGTGACTATTAAGAACAAGTACCTGATCCCTCGCATTGGCGAATTGCTCGAGCAGCTTAGTGGCGCGAGGGTATTCTCGAAGCTGGATTTGCAATCCGGATATCATCAGGTCCAAATTAAATCAGAGGATGTTTGTGAGACGGCGTTCAGAACTCGGTATGGACATTACGAGTATTTAGTGATGCCCTTCGGAGTAACGAATGCACCGGCGATATTCATGGACTTGATGAACCGAATCTTTTTCATCATTCTTGGACCAGTTTATAGTGGTGTTCAACAATGATATTCTAGTCCACTCGAGGAGAGTAGAAGAGCATGCAGAACACTTG
Organism: Agapanthus africanus; assembly: GCA_030015575.1. Lineage (NCBI taxonomy): Eukaryota > Viridiplantae > Streptophyta > Magnoliopsida > Asparagales > Amaryllidaceae > Agapanthus > Agapanthus africanus. The sequence goes on along the minus strand of CM057349.1, from coordinate 327,264,153 downwards.
AAGATCGCACTGCAGACATTGAGGCAAGGAAGATTGTATGCTAAGATGAGCAAGTGCGAGTTTTGGCTTGAAGAAGCGAAGTTTTTGGGCATGTCGTGTCTGGGGATGGAATCGCCGTTGATCCCGAAAAAGATTGCAGCAGTTCGAGATTGGCCGATTCTGAAGAATGTTGCGGAGATAAGAAGTTTTCTTGGACTTGCAAGATACTACGGAAGGTTCGTGGAGAATTTTGCTTGTATAGCAGAGCCTCTGACCAAGCTTACGTGCAAGGAAGTACCATTTGTGTGGAAAAATAAGTGTGCGTCATCTTTTGAGGCGCTGGAGCAAGGGTTGTTGACCGCTCTTGTTTTAACCGTGCCAGACAGTTCCGGAGGATTGGTGATTCACAGCAACGCATCTGGAAAATGATTGGGATGTGTTTTGATGCAGCATGGGAAGGTTATAGCTTACGTATAGAGACAATTGAAGACCCATGAGAAGAATTACCCAACTCCTGACTTGAAACTAGCAGCAGTGATGTTCGTTTTGAAGATTTGGAGACACTACTTATTGGGCGAAAGGGTCGAAATATTCACCGATCACAAAAGCCTAAAGTACGTGTTCACTCAGAAGGAGCTTAATATGAGGCAGCGTAGATGGTTGGAGCTGATGGCTGACTACGATCTTGATCTTGAATACCATCCGGGGAAAGTTAGTGTTGTGCCGGATGCGCTTAGTCGGTTGCCAGCAATTCAGACGTTGACTGCACAGAAAGAACTTATTGAAGATTTCGAAGATTTGACTTGGAGATTGTGCTACCGCATTCTTCGGGACAGTTGATGCTGCTGCAAGTACAGTCGTCGTTGATCGAGGATATTCAAGCAGCGCAGTCACAGGATCCAAGTTTCCAGAAGTTTCGAGAACAGGTTGAAGCTGGACTTCGAACGGACTTGTTAATTCATGAAGATGGTTCGTTGCGATATGGTAGCCGTTTGTGTGTGCCAAAAGGAGACATCATGAAGAACTTATGAAGGAGGCGCACAATTCATCATATTCCATACATTCAGGAGGCACGAAGATGTATCGAGATATACAACAACATTTCTGGTGGGAAGGCATGAAACGGGATATTGCCGTTTTGTGGCAAAGTGTTTGGTGTGTTAGCAAGTTAAGGCTGAATATCAACGGGTTGCTGGTTTATTGCAACCACTTCCGATCCCTCAATGGAAGTGGGAACATATAACCATGGATTTCATGACAGCTCTACCGCAGAGTCCAAAGGGCAACAATGAAGTTTGGGTGATTGTTGATCGATTGACCAAGGCAGCTCATTTCATACCATTTCGAGTTGGTCGATCAACAGAAGCTTTGGCAGAGCGGTACATGCAGGAGATAGTAAGAGTGCATGGAGTACCGGTAAACATCGTGTCCGACCGTGACACTTGTTTCTTATCACACTTTTGGAGGAGCTTACAGGAAAGTTTGGGGACTCGATTGAAGTTTAGTACAGCTTATCATCCCTAGAAAATGGCCAGTCGGAGAGAACGATCCAAACTCTTGAAGACATATTGAGAGCTTGCATGTTAGACTTCAAGGGTTCATGGGAGGATCATCTACATTTGGTGGAGCTTTCGTACAACGACAGCCCCCAGGCGACTATTCAGATGGCTCCATTCGAAGCTTTATATGGTCGCAAGTGTTGTTCACCTGTTTGTTGGGACAACGTTGGTGAACGAAGGTTGTTGGGACCAGATTTGGTTGTGCAGACAGTCGAGAAGGTTAGCAATATCTGGAATCGTATGAAGGCAGCGCAAGATCGGCAGAAGAGTTGGGTCGATACATCGCGAAGACCTCTAGAGTTCGCTGTTGGTGATCTAGTATTCTTGAAGATACCATCGACTAGAGGGGTGATCCGTTTCGGAAGTCGAAGAAAGCTTAGTCCTCGATTCATTGGACCTTTGAGATCTTGGAACGTATTGGAGAAGTGGCTTATCGTTTGGCGTTACCGCAATCCCCGGCGAATGGTCGTGACGTGTTTCTCGTACCTCAACTCCATAAGTATGTTCGAGATGAAGTACACATGCTGGACCATTCAGAGCTGACTGTATGAGAAGATTTAGCCTTTGAGGAACGACTGATGTCGATTGTGGATCGAAAGGAAAAGGTTCTTAAGAACAAGGTTATCCCTCTCATACTTGTTTCTTGGGGAAATCGCTCGCATGGAGAATCAACTTGGGAACGAGAAGATGAAATCCGATAGAAGTTTCCATATCTAATCTTGTAGTTTCTTGATTGGTTATCTTTTCTTTTTCTTGGAATTTCGAGGATGAAATTCTTTTTGTAGTTGGGTATAATGTGAAACCCGAGTTCATTTATACCAATTCCAGTTCTCATATTTCTTATTCGTGATATTTCTTGATTTATCGTGTTTGGGTGCGAATGGTAGTTTACATTTTACATTGCATTCGACCCGACCCGTTTGCTTGAACCTGCTTGATCTTATCTATAGATTACCTTGACTTGTTGCATGGACAAGTGCATCTCATGATTAGTACATACTGGTATTTTTATCTAGTGTCGCATCTCTTATCATATTACATTCTAGGTCACAGAAAATAATTTAAAATTTCTTTTCATAGCCTGCATGATACCCTTAACCCCGTGGTAGTATCCGCGCATCTTGTTCCCGTCCCGTTCAGTGAAACGGACGTGTTTGGATGGCTACACGCACGCACGTGCATCCGTTCTTGGGGGTACGCATTTTCGTTACCTAAGTAATTGTTTTAAAATTTGGACGTCGCATATATTTTTCATATTTTTAATCTGAATTTTTAGATCTGACCCGGGCGTGTTTTGGAGTAAGTTTGCATTTGTCAAAATCTCAAAACGGACTAATATTATATTCTTTATATATTTATAAACTATTAATATAATTTTAACTAAAAATATATTATTTTATCCTTATACTGTTAACAGTTAGATTTTATATTTGTATATATTATTATTTTAACTAAACAAATCAAATTTTTTACGAATTCTATCTCTCTCTATATATATCTCTCTCTCCCTCCCTGTATCTCTCTCTCTATTTATATTATATATATAATTTCCTATATATTTAACCCATACTTCCCCTCACGTCCTCTTCTCTCTCTCCATCTTCTTATTTTTTTTTCTCCCGCCGCTTCCTCATGAAACCCAAACCCTAACCCACGCCTTCGCCCGCGTCGCCGTTGCTGCATCATCCTCGCCTGCACACACCGCCTCATCGTTTTAATCAACCTCTACTCCAAATCCAACGGCATCGATCACAAGTACCTCGTAGATCGCGAACTCGGCCGCGGCGAGTTTGGTGTCACCCACCTCTGTATAGATCGCGACACTCGACAGCTCCTCGATTACAAATCGATCTCGAAACGGAAGCTCAGGACTCAGATTGATGTGACGATGTGAGGAGAGAGGTGGCGATCATGAAGCACTTGCCGAAGAATCCGAGCATTGTAAGCTTGAGAGGCGTGTGAGGATGAGAGTGCGGTACTTTTGGTGATGGAGTTGTGTGAAGGGGTGAGCTTTTTGATCGGATTGTAGCAAGGGGGCATTATACCAAGAGAGCTGCTGCGGCGGTGACGATGACTATTGTTGAGGTAGTGCAGCTGTGTCATAAATCATGGAGTGATTCTTAGGGATTTGAAGCCGGAGAATTTTTCTCGTTGCGAATAAGAAGGAGAATTCGCCGTTGAAGGCGATTGATTTTTTTGGGCTCTTCATCTTTTTTAAGCCTGGTGAAAAATTCTCTGAAATTGTGGGCAGTCCATACTACATGGCTCCAGAGATACTAAAGCGCAATTATGGGCCAGAAATAGATATTTGGAGTGCAGGAGTCTTTCTATATATTCTTTTGTGCGGAGTTTCCCCATTCTGAGCAGGGGGTTGCACTAGCCATTATTCGAGGTGTTATTGATTTCAAACGAGAACCTTGGCCAAGCGTTTCTGAAAGTGCCAAGGATTTGGTGTGGCAGATGTTGGAGCATGATCCTAAACTTAGACTCACTGCGAAGAAAGTATTGGCTATCGCCAGAGACGTACGTGACGCCGACGATCCAGACGACATACCTGACTTGCGTGATCACTTTCGTGCGTTATTTGGAACCGTTCCGTGTACCGTGTGCGCGTCGCGACATTTCGCCGACGTAGGACGTACCGTACAGATCCGTTTCTTAATCCGTCTAGGCAAGTAAAACTTGCTACATGCTACTTAATTTTGTTAGTTATATGTATGCCCTAGAGGCCATTACTGTACATAGGATGTATATTGTAGTGGATGCTGGGACATATATAGGGAGGACTTTCTTGCTCGACATGATAGTATGCTATCTGGTTGCACTTTACCTTAACGTGTACACTGATTGTCTCTCTGCTACATGTTGGTAAAGCCCTTAGGATGTGTACTTGACTACCTGGACTATGATGCAGATCATACTAGTGGGGACATGGTAGTCCATAAGTACATTCTTCAAAGTCCCTAGTCGTGGGTGTATCGAGACGGGGCATCGATATACCAGAGTAGACTAGCGTATACCTTCTCGACCCATATAGATGGGCGATGGATGATCCCATATCCATTGGTGTTTGACATCAGAGATCATATACGGGTGCTCAGTGGAGACTGGGTACACTGGACGGACTCGCCGAGAACTCCCAGATGGTATTATACCTTACGTCAGATGGCAGTTCTCTGGTGACACTGGTACAGAGTAGTCTGTTGACCCGAGATCGTCATAGAGTCTTGTGTGGTTCCCACTGTGCTTTGATTTCCACCTTACCACGTCCAAGAGGGCGTGCAAAACGGTGGTTTTTGGGTACAGTCCCGAATCACATGGAGGCAATGAGCGATAGGAGGGGATTCGTCTCTCCCGGTATAGGGAGTTGATGTTGCGCTGTGTTCGATTGGCTATAACCGGAAATCCCTGGCCAGGGTTGCTGAGATTTACTGGTAAGTGTTACCAGTAGTATCTCGAATTGTTATAGACCTCATATCGACACGACTTATCGAGCTATTGGGGTCTGATGTTTACCACCCCTAGGCAAGATATGCGACATATCAGACGAACAGACCGGACTGTACGGTAAGTGTTACTGGTTGGATTCACAGGAGTATGAGCGGGCTTGCTCGTCGATCTTCTGATCACTCAATACCCGGATGGCCGTTACGTTTAGCAGACCGCTTGCGGCTTGTGGGTGTTTGATATGATCATCACCTGCTGCCGGCGTATTGACGAGTCTTTAGAGTCCTACACAGAGGTTTCCTGGCTCAAGCGAAATGAAATAGGAGCGCATATGAGATATGTGCGGGACCGAGAATAATGCGTGTATGTGATACCGCATTTTATTCTCGCGATGAATGTATCGAATGGTTGTAAGCGATATAACCTAGTTATCGAATCGAGGGTTGATTCGATAAGCCGATACATTGGATACAAGTCGGTTATATGCGATATGATCGGATCGTTAAATCAAGTGTTGATTTAATGATTTAATGCATAATTATATATTTGATATATTACTTTGCATTAACTAGTATCGGTTCACTTTTAAATGGATTTTCTCACTTGTTTGTGCACATTGTATATATGATATATTTTTTGTGCACAAGATTGTATCATGTTTGATGATACATGCTAGTTTGGGTTTGTGTAAAGAATTAAACCATGGTTACTTAAGTGGTTAGGGTTTCATTTCCTTTTCTCATTTATTTATCTATTTATTCTTTTTGGAAAAATATTTTGCATAATGCAAAATGGTGGCTTTCTTTGGATGCATGTTGAAGCTTCATGAAGCTTTGACCAAGTGACCATTTTGTCTCCATGCTTAACCCTAACCATTCCCACTAACCATGATTTATTCTCTACACTTGACCATGGTTGGTAGATGATAAGTATTATTATTATTTTCATTTTACTTAATACTTATCATATAATCTTCTTCTTCTTCATCATCTTCTACTTGAAGAAACCTTGACTTCATCAATGGTGATTGATGATAAAGAGTGAGAAATCCAATTCTAAAGTGAACCCACTTCCTATTTCTTCATCCTCTACCTCTTGCCAAGTAGTATAGGGTGTTTCCTTCACAAGTTTTCATGACTTGGTGAAGTTGGAGCTTGATCTAGTGATGCCTCGACGTAGATCATCTTCGGCACGAAGCCGACGACCTTGCCCGCCCATTTCTCCGATGAAGCCAACGCTAGAGTCCAGGATTGCATTTGGACAGCGGAGAGGACTTCATCACGGAGCCGTGGAGGTGGAGGACCGGATCTACAAAGGTTGTATTTCCGTACTCTTAGTTAAAGTAGTTAACTAGTTGCTTTGTCGCCTAAACTTCTAGCCAACGATCCGTATTAGGGTTTCTCGGCACCGTAATTTTTGAAATTGGCATGGTTGATGCCTTGTGAGACCTCCTTAGTGTGCCTAGGAACCCTACAAATTTATTATATATACATTTGATGGCACATTAAACCTGCAGTTTAACTTTAATACCATGATTTCCCTTTTACATGTTCGATGTCACGTTATATCATTTTAGTTTCAAAACCTGAAACCTACCCGTTGCTTTACTTTATTAAACCTATTAACCACGTTTATATTTTAATCACATAATAAATAATTACCTAGCTTATGGTACCCTTTCTATAGTTTACTCTATTGGACACCCGTGTGCATTCTTGACTTGTTTTAGTTATAATGGTATCTATTGAACCTATTATACATATCATTGCATCTCTAGATTATGTAATACATGTTAACATGATTCTAACATCCATATTTGTATACTGTAGTTAAGTAATGATAACCGGGCTTCGATATAAATTAATCTGTACCTATTTGCATATCATGTTCCAGTTTATTGTTCTGACAGTACCCGTGCTTGTTTATTTATAACCATGATTATGCTAGTTGACTATGAGCACCCACATGATATCTTGCACACCCTGACATGACTGGCTACACATATTACTTGACCCGACCTGGTACCGTACAAATTTTGACATAACGTGACACCTTTATCTGTTACCTGGCTTGATTTGATGTACCATGGTCTTACCTGTTACCTGATCTTGTGTCTAATGCCAACAAACATAACCTGTAGTCCTTACGGACCGTTCATGTTGTCTATCCAGACAAATCTGCACCTACCTGATCCTGAGTTGGCATTAGTTCTTGATTACTTAATACCTGGCTTGAACACATATAACTTAGGGGTATAGGAAAATCAATGATGAAATCCTAACTTGTAACTCGACAGTTGCTTGCTTATACTGATCAGTTTTAGAGGCTAGGACCACTTCGGGATGATGCTGCTGACATCATTCGTCTTTACCCTTTTCCTTTTAGTGCCTAGCGGCACGTCTCGATTTCAGCCCGAGAGTCTTAGACCGTGGTCCCGGGTATGCATGGGATACTATTGAGTTACATCGATGATTCATCAAACTGATTTTAAAGACTTGAGAGTAGTTAACCCAATATACCAGTTTAGATTACTCATTGCACACTACCCTTCACTGCCCTGATTTATATTGCTGTTACACTTGCTTTACCCTTTATGATCATACTTGCATGTCTTGCTGCCCTGTTTATATATTATTGCTTGATGTTATGACGTGCTGACGTCTGGGTTTTGCATGGCCCAGATCCTCCACCTTTGTTGCAGACTGATCAGGAGTTTTGCCGCTGTTAGACCGAGCGGTAAGGATCCTGTTGGTATCCAGCCTTACTTTCCAGGTGTTTATTTGATCCTTTGCTTCCGCATACTATATTATTTCTTGATTCATTTATTCTGGCTCATGGACATGTACTAGATAGTTTAGTTTACTTTCCTGTTCTTGATATCTCTACAGCCGTAATGTGACTGTGGAGGGATTTTTCCTATCCACAGGTAGCATGGTTAGCTATGTCACGTGCCCATCTTAGTGTACTCTGGGAAGCGGGGCGTGACACTGGTGCTAGGGTATGCTTCATGGTGTCAGAGCGTAAGCTAAAAGATTAGACGATGTAATTAGAATCATGAAACCGAAACAACTCCGAAACTGTGCCATGAAAACCTGTTCTTTGTCGTTTTTAAAATGTCCTCTAAAAATTTTTTAAGCAACTGCAGAATGTTATATGTGATACAACTAGGACATTGAAAAAATTCGAGATCATTTCGACGGTTTTGAACCGGCGACTTAGCCAAATATTCCGGCCTGGCCGGTCCCCCATGCTCTGAATGGTCTCATACTTTTGGGTGTTCTTGCTGCTAGGGTTTTGGTTTTTCAGGTATTATTTGATTAGTCCAAAATTTCATGAGATGTTAATTTGGTAAGGGACTAATACGGAGTATTTCGTAATCGTAATTGTTGCATCGTTTTGGGTTTTAATTTGATATGGATGTAGTAGTAAGGATCCGTATTTAATTGGTTTTTTAAAACTAGTTAGTGTTTGTAAATCTAGCGTTTTAGTCTCGGTAGATCGATTGCCACGAAGTTTCGATTCGGATCGAAACTCCGTCGCAATCGCGTATCGTATGTGAATAGTCACCGAATAATTTTACTAGATAGCCTCGCCCCATTGCCCCAACCAAGTGACCGTAGGAGAACCCCGTTGCCAATAGTACCCACTCGGGTGCTTGCGGCGACGGTGTTCCGCCTAAGTGCACTTGGCCGACGGCATCAGGGGTGCGGCCATCTACTATAGTTTCTGACGCGTATTCGATCAGGTAGTCGGGAATCTTGTTGAATTACCCGACTAAAATATTGAAAATAGTTTTTAATATGAGACTAAAATGCAAGGTGTATAGATTAGGCATGAAATTCGGAATATGAGATATTCCGGGTTTATGATGTCTAAGGATATGCGGATTCTAATTATTGCAGTTTTACATTTATTTTCTGTGACCGAAAGTGTAATACATGGGGTATTGATCAGTCGAAAATAATGTATTTTTAACACGGCAATTTCCCTAACATTTGCACTCATTTAGAAGTGTTCGGTATTCATATTTCACATATTAGCAAATCAGTCGTAAAATATCAGATTTCATGTATTAGACTTTTAAACCGACACTTTAAGGGAAATTAACCGCATTTCATGGCATCGCATCATTTCTGTATTTGCGCAACACTTGTCTTGAGTCTGTGCAGGAAAATACGGAAGAAAAACAAAAGAGCTGATCAAAAATTACGCCAACTTCATGATTTCAGATCTGGTAGCATTTCAGAAGGAGATATTAAATTCAACATATACAATAAAGGCCCATACATCAGCCCAAGCCTGTACCAGAAAGCCAGAGCCATGAAGACTCCAAAGCGCCGCGGATCCGCGGCGGGAGCTTGCTTGCGCCGCGGATCCGCCGCATTATTGCCACGTCAGCAGATAAATTTTTGGGCATAATTCTTCTCCCAGGGCCCACATTCATTTCTGATACGTCAAATTCCATAATTCTCCAGAAGCTACTGCCAGATCAGCAAAGAAGATTAAGCAAGGCTAATCCTAATTAAGCTTCTAATTAATCCTCTTCTAGAAGCTCCCTCCTAACTAATCACATCTAGAAGCTTCTCCCCTAACTAACTTTTGGAGGGAAATTTGAATTTCTTCAACAAACTTTAGGAGGGAAACTTAGAATTTGAAATCCTAGATCTAGGGTTTAGATGTCTATAAATAGAAGCCTAGACCTAGGGTTAAGGGATTATTCAATCTTTAGGAATCTTTTAGTTAGCTAATTCGCTCTTTCATCATCTTCTTCCACAAGTCTAGTGACAAGGCTTGTGCGAAACCCTAACCCTAATTCCACTCCAAATTCAAGATCTTGAGTACCAATCAAGCGAGAAGCCTTCAACCTTTTAGGAGCCGAGCCGATCTTCAATCGGGCAAGTGATCCAAGCCGATCCGCGACCCACGGAGACGAGCGAAGCCAAATCGACGATCGAGTTCTTCCTCTTGTAGTTCTTGAGCGAATGTAACTAAATTGTTGATATAAATAAAAGGTGAAATTCTTTTATCTTGCTTTCTTTTAATTCTTGCATCATGATTAGATCTCAATGTGTAATTGTAGTTCTTGTTGTGATGTTTGAGTAATACTCCGCTCGTAAAGGAGCCGAGACGATCAATAGAATGATGATGTAACAAATCTTTAAACGATTCTTGAGTCCTACGAGTTTTGTAAACCCTAGTAAGTTCAAGAATCGATGACCTAGTTTCGTTGCGATGCTTTCTTGATTGTGATCGCTCGAAATTAGGGATCTACGATCGTTTCTTGAATTTACTAGAGGCTAGAAATGAATGATATCGATGAAAGAACAAGGGATAAGATGAAACCCTAGTTTCATAAGAAATCCCTAATTCTTGATCCATCATCATCGATCTAGTATCAATTCATCGAAGGATAAGAATACGTAATTGTAAGATTACATCACATCTATAGATCCGATCGATTCCTACGAGCCTCATTTCGATTTTTGATATTTGGTTGGAAAAATCATCAAACTATCAATTCTTGATTCTATCTTTTTCTTGTTATTAGATCTAGATTTTCTAATTCTTGAACTTCAAATATAAATCATGAATTGTTTTGTTTTCTTTTCTTTAAAGTTTCAACTCATCTAATTCAAAAGACGAACGATTACACTTTCCCTGTGGACGATCCGCACTCACTAACAATCTACATCCGACACCGTAGTTGATTGCGGTCAAATAATTTTTGGTTGTGATTTCTATACAATTTTCATACTACACAAACTAGAATTCTTTCCAATCAAATGGCGCCGTTGCCGGGGATAGTGCGTTAATTGTTCGTATTTTGAAATTTGAGTTGAAAATTTTATTCCATCTAAATTTTGTGATCAAAATTCGTGCAAACACTAATACGTGTGTTGTGATTTGATTGCGAGGAAATCTGGAATCATTGGAGCTGTGGAAATTTTTTTCTGAAACATCCAGAGAGCTGTGTAGGTGAACAGAAGCTTGTGTACAAATTTTTGTGCACTGATCCCAACATACCGCGGCGGAAGCGCGGCATTAGGGCTCATCCGCGGCGGATCCGCCGCAGTTTTAGCTCCCCTCTGCATAAATTTTGCTCTGTAAGTCTCTAACTTTCTTATCTCTCCCCTCATCTGCTCCAATTAACACTTTGCTGCAGGATTCTTTGCAAATAATCACAGCGCGCAAAAGCAAAATAAAAATTTGTGCGTGTTTTTGATTCTTGGTTGTTTGCATATTAATACGGAAAATTAAGGGGCACGACCAAATCCAGATTAGGTGGGGAGTTCATTACCCTTCCTAGGCCCCGAAAATCACAAACTTGCATCCGCATTTACCCTCATTAATTAAAAAATATCTAGAGATGATTCTAAGGACCGTCGCGCTCAATTAGGACAAGAGAAGGCCGTGGGTAATTCATTGCTTATCCGCGTTTTCTTGTGGTGTCTAAGGCGAGTGTGTCTAAGGCTAGTGGTTTTTAATTAGGCCCACTACTTACGTAGTGGAGTACCTTCCCACTTACCTGGCACTTATCCGGCCACAGGGGGACAAAGAGGCAGTGGAGGATTCTATCCTGCGACTTGTCTTTTGGCAGTTAGGAGCGGTCTAGAGCCGGACCTAGGTGACCACTAGATTCTAGGGTTTTTGTGTGTTGCATTTGTTGTGTTGCATCATATTTTCAAAAATCCGTATTATTTTTCAAAACAAACACCGCATTCATTCTCCCCTAATTATAAATTCACGCTGCCACTTGTACTAACCCTTTTTAGTACAAGATAGGCTGGACAACGGGATTCTAGTGCCTGTTTAGTCCGCGTCCCCTGATCGACCCAAAAGTCGGTATTTCTACATTTACCTTTTCTTTACCCACCACCACACCCACATCGATGGATCCACCTCCATCGAACTTCTTTTCCACTACTCTGCCACCGTTGGTGCGCAGAATCCACCTCGCATCTCTCTCCAAGAGAGATGCTATCCTACACGAGGCCCACTTTCCACCTGTCTTTCCATTCCACCAGCCAATGGGGAAAATTTTCAAATAAAACCCCAATACATCAACCTTCTACCAAAATTTCACGGTCTCGAGTCTGAAGACGCATACGTGTTTATCACGAAATTTGAAAATGTATGCGCAATGATGGGTACTTCACAGCTTTCTGTGGATGCTTTCCGTCTACGTCTTCTCCCATTCACCTTGTGCGATTTAGCCGAGAAGTGGCTATATAACACTACCGCACATTCCATTTCAAATTGGGACGAATTCGTCAAAGCATTCCTGAAGAAATTCTACCCACATCAAAAGACAGCTCGAGTCCGTAGCGAAATCTATCACTTCACCCAGCTTCCAAATGAAACATTTTCAAAATGTCTTGAACGTTTCAAGGATCTGTTAGTCCAATGTCCACATCACGGCATCCCGAAATGGGAATTGTGCCGAATCATTTATGAGGGCATTACTCCTTACACAAGACAGACCCTTGAATCAATGTGTCAAGGCAACTTCATGACTAAAGATGATGGGGAAGCTTGGAATTTTTTAGAAAATTTCGCTGAAAAATCTTTACAGTGGGAGGGTGTGAGTCAATCGTCTAGGGATGGCAATGATATTTCCATAGGAGTTAAAGCTGACATTGCAGCTATCAATAAGAAACTCGAGAATATGGAAAATAAATTTTTAGCCGCCACCCTAAATCAAATGTCACTCTCCAAAACTGTATGTGGCTGTTGTTCTGATCCGTCTCACTTGACGGAAGAATGTCCGTTTCAAGGTCATGAGCATACCAATGCCGCATTTCAAAGACCTAGAAACGATCCATTCTCCTCCACATATGATCAGGGTTGGAGGAATCACCCTAATTTTGCTTGGAACCAATCACAATCTCAAAACACGGTTCCAAACCCGAATCAATTCCAAAGGGTCCCTCCACCACAACAGCAACCACCACAATTGAGTCAGCACCCCTTTCAAGCACAAAATTTTCAAAATCCGGTCAATACTTTTGCACCATCTAGTCCTTTGCAGTTGACCGGGACGGATGAATCCTATTCATTTGCACAATGCATGAATTTGGTCTTAACAAATCTCATGCAAGTATCAGCTGAAATAAAAACTTCTGTCGATTATATAAAGAAAAACTCTGCGTCCCAAAGCGAGAGTATTAAATCGATGGAAGAAGAAATTGCACGTTTAAAAGCTGAAATGAGTGCAAGAGAGAAAGGAAAACTTCCAGCTCAACCTTTACCCAATCCTGGCTATTCACATCCTGTGGATGCAATCACGTTGAGATCTAGAAGAGTGCTTGACACTCACGTTGGGGAAGAGTTTGATGATACTGAAAAATCAATCAATAACACCCCGGCTGAGACCTTTCCTCACACACACCCTTCTAATTCTGACCCCAGTTCTTCTACCCCACCACCTTCTCACGAGCCTATTCTTCGTTTCCCAAAAGGCTCGCCACTTCAGCCCACCTCTGTTACCCCTCCACGGACGATCCCCACTTCTATTCTGGGATCGGTTCCACAAACACTTCCTTCTCCTATGATGGACCCAGCGCTTATTGCTAAAGCACCTTATCCTAATCGGTTAAGGGCTAACACCCCGAGTCCACATATGGAGAAGATTATGAACATTTTTAAGCAAGTAAACACCAACATCCCTCTCCTAGATGCCATCCAACAAGTTCCGTCCTATGCGAAAACTCTTAAGAACTTGTGCACTAGGAAGAGGAAGACTCAAGTGCCCAAGAAGATTTTCATGGAAAAAATAATAGACACGGCTTTCCCCCAACAATTACCGAGGAAACGTAAGGATCCAGGATATCCTACTATTTCCGTTTCTATTGGGGAAAAACACATTAACCGTGCTCTACTAGACCTTGGCGCTAGTGTTAACTTGCTTCCATACTCGGTTTATGAGCAATTAGGAATCGGAGAGTTGAAGCCAACCAATTGCACTCTCCTGATGGCTGACCGATCAATCACCAAACCTAGGGGTGAACTGGAGGATGTGTTAATAAAAATCGGGGAATTTATATTCCCTGTGGACTTTATTGTAATTGATACACAGCCTGTAGCGAACCCACGGAATCAAATTCCGGTGATTTTAGGTCGCCCCTTTTTGGCCACTTTCAATGCAATAATCAACTGTCGCAACGGTTCTATGACCCTATCTTTCGGGAATAGGTCAATAGAACTAAACATTTACAAGTTGGGAAGTGTACCCTCCAAACCTACTGCTCAGGTATGTACTGTCGACTCAATGGATGTCGACAGCAGCGAATTTGATGATCCTCCTGATACCGATCTAGACTCTTTTCATACGTTATTGTTTGACCCAACTATGTATCATACACATACGGACTCTTCCACCGAGATATCCGGGTCAACAAATAACACTGATTATGAACTGCTTTTAGAGTCTGAAGACCACCCCGCACTTTGTGATGATATTATTCATCGGGGTATAGATGGAACTTTTGAGGAGATCTTCGCTGATGAACTCGCATTTTTGAATGACACGGGTGTTGAGATGAATCATCTTCCAATCACTGAAATTGAACCTCCACCCCTTCTTCTGAACTGTAAAAAGAATGCGAGTAATCCATCACATTCACTGCATCGTCTCTCCAATACGAGACGCACACACATTCTATTCCACCACTTACCTTTTCCCCACTTCTTCTTCCACCAACCAGAGCACTGCATTGATAAAATTTTCGAATGGTTGGTGTTGATATTCGGTCTTTGCAAAGCTTGGCATCGACCACTGATTTTTGACCCCCTCATATGATTTTCAAAGATTAACATTGCATAACTCAAGTTTGGGGGGGTATGTTTTTCTGGCTCTTGAAAAGAAAATTTTTACAAAATGATGAGCCAAAAATAAGTTTTGGGAAGTTCTTCACTTATATATTTTGCCCCCACTAATAAATTCCTCCCAAGCTTACAGGTTTTTGAGATTTAGCAGATGGCAACAGTAAGGACACTGTTGAAAACAAGTTTGGGGGAGGTTTGTGCTTATTTTCGCATCATTTGCATATCATTAGCATAAGCACAAAACATTTTTTCAAAACCTATAAAAATTTAAAAATTTTCAAAACTATAAAAATATTTTTGTACATAAATAAGATAATGAAAGTTTAGATAGTGAAAAATTTCATCCATAAGATTAGAAAAATTTAAGAAAATTAAGAAAATTAGAAGTTTTCTTATACGAACTAGTAATAAGTAGTCATGAGCCGTTGTCCCAAGGGTTAGTAAGATGAAGGAAGTCACTAATCTGAGGATAAAAATAAGTCTGAAAAATAATTTCTATTCTGGAAGCCAAACATTTTGAACGTTGATACCCTGCTATTCGCACATACACACGTCTTGAAGCCTGGGATAGTAGAGGATACCTTGAAATGCTCTTGTCTTAAAGCCGAAGTATGAAGGAAATAAAAAAAAAGTGAATAAAAATATATAAAGTGGTGAGAAAAATGGACACTGGTTTTGTTATCACCAAGGGCAATAAAAATGTATAGCAAGGGTGCCTCTTCATCTAGTGCCCTAAGGCCAACTGGTCTGGGAGTCACTGCTATGTCTGAGGTGGTGCAAGACGAGGAAAATACACCAAATAAGCAAGCACATGAGTAATCGGTCGGTTAGTACCTCAGGAAGTATTAACGGTCGCATGAAAGTGTGTGAGCAATCTTATCTAATATTCATAATTCAAAAAGTACTGAGGCTGATGGGCAAGAGTATGATAGCTTGAATTGAATTCTCCGGGTGTAGGGATGTCTTTACACACACGCAGGGTTATATGATCGATGTTTGGAAGAAAGATAGGAATGAAGAATAAGACGATGTTTTATTGAGGGAGGACGTGATTTCTGACATCTTTTCATGACCATTAAGATAGGGCTCATGACAACCGAAAAGCTAGCTTAGTTGGAAACCCTAATTTTCAAGGCTT
The DNA here is from genome assembly GCA_030015575.1 of Agapanthus africanus. NCBI lineage: Eukaryota > Viridiplantae > Streptophyta > Magnoliopsida > Asparagales > Amaryllidaceae > Agapanthus > Agapanthus africanus. The sequence goes on along the minus strand of CM057349.1, from coordinate 327,248,205 downwards.
TTCTTTTACGATTCTCTTCTTTAAATGTAATATTCATGATCTTCCTTTTATTATTGGATTTTGTGGGTGCAATCCACTGAAAACCCTCAGGAGACAACACTCCTCCTACTAGGGACACCTAGAGGTTTAAAGGCTTGTTGCACGTGCTCAGTGCAATCGTGTTGCCTACGAAAGTGTGCTAGTTAGTTTTTCTCTTTCTTTATTTTCTCCTTCTCTTTTTAATAAAACATTCGCTCGAGACGATCGAAATTAAGTTTGGGGGTATTTGATCAGTCGAAAATAATGTATTTTTAACACGGCAATTTCCCTAACATTTGCACTCATTTAGAAGTGTTCGGTATTCATATTTCACATATTAGCAAATCAGTCGTAAAATATCAGATTTCATGTATTAGACTTTTAAACCGACACTTTAAGGGAAATTAACCGCATTTCATGGCATCGCATCATTTCTGTATTTGCGCAACACTTGTCTTGAGTCTGTGCAGGAAAATACGGAAGAAAAACAAAAGAGCTGATCAAAAATTACGCCAACTTCATGATTTCAGATCTGGTAGCATTTCAGAAGGAGATATTAAATTCAACATATACAATAAAGGCCCATACATCAGCCCAAGCCTGTACCAGAAAGCCAGAGCCATGAAGACTCCAAAGCGCCGCGGATCCGCGGCGGGAGCTTGCTTGCGCCGCGGATCCGCCGCATTATTGCCATGTCAGCAGATAAATTTTTGGGCATAATTCTTCTCCCAGGGCCCACATTCATTTCTGATACGTCAAATTCCATAATTCTCCAGAAGCTACTGCCAGATCAGCAAAGAAGATTAAGCAAGGCTAATCCTAATTAAGCTTCTAATTAATCCTCTTCTAGAAGCTCCCTCCTAACTAATCACATCTAGAAGCTTCTCCCCTAACTAACTTTTGGAGGGAAATTTGAATTTCTTCAACAAACTTTAGGAGGGAAACTTAGAATTTGAAATCCTAGATCTAGGGTTTAGATGTCTATAAATAGAAGCCTAGACCTAGGGTTAAGGGATTATTCAATCTTTAGGAATCTTTTAGTTAGCTAATTCGCTCTTTCATCATCTTCTTCCACAAGTCTAGTGACAAGGCTTGTGCGAAACCCTAACCCTAATTCCACTCCAAATTCAAGATCTTGAGTACCAATCAAGCGAGAAGCCTTCAACCTTTTAGGAGCCGAGCCGATCTTCAATCGGGCAAGTGATCCAAGCCGATTCGCGACCCACGGAGACGAGCGAAGCCAAATCGACGATCGAGTTCTTCCTCTTGTAGTTCTTGAGCGAATGTAACTAAATTGTTGATATAAATAAAAGGTGAAATTCTTTTATCTTGCTTTCTTTTAATTCTTGCATCATGATTAGATCTCAATGTGTAATTGTAGTTCTTGTTGTGATGTTTGAGTAATACTCCACTCGTAAAGGAGTCGAGACGATCAATAGAATGATGATGTAACAAATCTTTAAACGATTCTTGAGTCTTACGAGTTTTGTAAACCCTAGTAAGTTCAAGAATCGATGACCTAGTTTCGTTGCGATGCTTTCTTGATTGTGATCGCTCGAAATTAGGGATCTACGATCGTTTCTTGAATTTACTAGAGGCTAGAAATGAATGATATCGATGAAAGAACAAGGGATAAGATGAAACCCTAGTTTCATAAGAAATCCCTAATTCTTGATCCATCATCATCGATCTAGTATCAATTCATCGAAGGATAAGAATACGTAATTGTAAGATTACATCACATCTATAGATCCGATCGATTCCTATGAGCCTCATTTCGATTTTTGATATTTGGTTGGAAAAATCATCAAACTATCAATTCTTGATTCTATCTTTTTCTTGTTATTAGATCTAGATTTTTTAATTCTTGAACTTCAATTATAAATCATGAATTGTTTTGTTTTGTTTTCTTTAAAGTTTCAACTCATCTAATTCAAAAGACGAACGATTACACTTTCCCTGTGGACGATCCGTACTCACTAACAATCTACATCCGACACCGTAGTTGATTGCGGTCAAATAATTTTTGGTTGTGATTTCTTTACAATTTTCTACAAACACAACGGAAAATATTTACAATCAGGTATCCCAAATCTCGTTGCTATATGTCAACAGAATTTGGAATACGCATATTTACTTACGTTGATGATATGTGATTTCATGTGTTGCTGGTGATATGTTTTATTGGATCGTCGTGATTGAATAGCTGGGGTTTATGTGAGATGAGAGTTTTTCAATTTTCATTCATGTAAAATTTGTATGTAATATTCTTTTATTAGGGCACATCCGGATTGAGGATGATGTCACCATTGTTGTATATTATTTACTTTTCCGCATTAGGATAGACCCAAGGTGGGGAGCATAAGTAACCGGGTTCTAGGGTCCAGTGGGAGACCATCTCAAGGAGTTGAGACCGGGTCTCTTAACTCTAGAATTGGTAGGGTTACTTGCCGCTCTCGTAAGGGTCTATGGGATATGGGTTTGGCTATTCATCACGACTATGGAATCCGTGTTTTACATTACTGACTAAATTTAAAACACGGAAATCCTAGTATATCCAATATTTCATATGTTTCTTCTGCTGCTTGGTTATGTGATGTTGATCATATAACTGCGTGAGACGAATGTGATATTATATATATGATATATAATAAACGTTGCTTATGTTTTACACCCGTGCTAGTCCTGCCCCCACTCTGCCGTTAGTTAAGTAACCTAACGGTGCATGACGGGGCTCAGTGGCGGATGCGGATGGCATAAACGTACGTTCTATTTTCGTTTCACTTTTCTGTAAAGTTTAGGAAACATTAATTGATGGGGTTTCATTAATGAGATTAATGAAAAGAAAGAAACTTAAAGATGTTGTAGAATCAAATTTTCAAAAAGGGTAGCTCTAGTTTTTGCTTTGCATAGCGATATTCCTAATAGAATATCCAGTACCTCATTCGATGAGGAAAGAGCCGAGATCCCTTCACTGGGAGTGACCTCTTTAGCGAAACTAGCAGATGTTACAACCCACTCGGTTTTGTTTTTGATAGCCTTTTTAGTTCTTTCTTTGCATAGCGGTATTGCTTGTAGAATATCCAACACCTCATTCGATGAGGAAAGAGCCAAGATCCCTTCACCGGGAGTGACCTCTTTAGCAAAACTAGCAAAACCCTCAAAAACACTCCTTTTCAAAATCACTCGATTATGCAAGGATATCAAGTTCATTATGCAAAAGGTTTTCTTAAAAGCCTTTCGTAGCCCTCCGTCATTTCAGATAAGTAGTATTTAGTATTCGTGTTACGTTTGTTGGCTTTCGTCAAGGCGTAGTGTGTGGTAGCTACTTACTGCTTATCTGATGCATATGATGCGATTGGATTAGGGTAATCATATGACTTTGTTGGCTTTCATCAAGGGTCGTGCGGGTGGGTTTAATTCTATCATGAAATATACGGGTTGAACATGACTAGCGGACTATGGTTTGTTGGTTTTCGTCAAGATCATAGGACGCTAGGGGCAAAATATTATCGGGAATTTCAAGTGTTTAAATTTGCAATGAGATTGCATACATTCTATGAGATAGTTGGATCCCGATACCCACTGCGAGTAAGAGTTACTCCTGGGAGAGTTTTACACATCACAATTAGCCGATCAAGTAGGTGTCTAGAAAGGTGTTAAAGGGTTAAGCCCCTGGGAAAACGAGGTTTATTTTAATTAGGTCCGTGCGAAAGCACGAGGAACCTCCCTCAAAGTACCGACACTGGCCTGGCTGAAAGATTGGCAAAATTGTAAGGTGTAATTAATCCCGGCCAGTCTTACTTTTTAGGGTTTGAAGGAAGATTTGATAAAAATAGTGGGAGCCATCCTGATTAGATAAGATAATAAACCAAACTAATCTTGAAAGAGCATACGCAAAGTGATTATCCTCCTCTCTCTCCTGGTAGCGACCAATGAAATGCCTTAATCAAGATAATAATATGGATATATTGACCGAACCGACTTATTATACTGGGCTAGGTTATGCTCTATCTTATGATTGTCATAAGTCTGAGCAAGGAATAGGGGAATATTCAGATTCTCACGCCACCCAAACGAAGAATAAGCATGTTGATGCATTGTCTTCGGGTGTGTTCGTTACCAAGAACTGTTTCTCCGTTTACTCTACGTCCTGGGTATTAGATACCGGATCAGGATCCCACACATGTAATTTGTTACATGGGTTATAGAAAGGTGGAAAACTGGGAAAGGGTAATATGTCTCTAGTAGTAGAGATGGTGCAATTGTTGCAGCCAAAGCAGTTGGCAAATATCACCTTGTGTTACCAACTGGTAAGACAATGATTCTGAGCGACTGTTATTTCGTACCAATAATATTGTGAATATTTTCCTGAATCAAGTGTTGATTGGGTAAGGTATGCTGTATAACAGTATACATGTTCTGAATCAAACAACGATTCTAAACGTATAGAACACACACAAGAGGAACAATTCAGAAATGAACGAAGTCTTCTTGAGGCAATGTAGACTGGGTCATATCGATGAAACAAGACTAGCTGAAGTTTCATAAGGATGCATATTTGAATCCGTTTGAATTTACATCTTATGAAACTTGTCGGTCATGTCTCAAAGACTAGGTGACCAAATCTCCGTTTACTGGAAACGTAGAAAGAGCTACTGAACTCTTGGACAGATACATAGTGATGTATGTGGTCATATGTCTACATATGCCAGGGATGGTTCCACATACTTTATTACATTCACCGATGTTCTCTCAAGATACGGACATGTGTTCTTGTTGAAACACAAATCTGAATCTTTTGGGAATTTCAAGGAATATAAGTACGATGTTGAGAACCAGATGGGTACAGATATTTAAATCCTTCGATATGATCGGGGAGAAAAATACTGGAGAATGGAATTCCGAGACTATTTAAAAGAGAATGAGATTCTCTCTCAGCTTACTCCTCCGTATACACCACATCACAACGGTATATCGGGGTGGAAAAATCGCACCCTATGAGATATAGTGTGCTCTATGATGAGTATTGCTGAGTTGCCTATTTCCTTTCAGGGACATGCACTTGAGAAGCTACATACCTATTGAATAGAGTTCCGATCAAATCTGTTGCCTACCACTCCATATGAGATATGGAATGGGAAGAGACCATCTATTAAACGAGTTAAGATATGGGGTTGTCCGGCCTATATTGAAAAGCAAAATCTGGACAAACTTGAGGCAATGTCAGTTCTGTGCAAGTTTGTAGGATATCCCAACCACTTGCGAGGGTATATCTTCTACCACACCGAGAAACAGAAGAAGTTTTGTTTCTCGACATGCACCTTTTTAGAAAAGGAATTTCATATTGAAGAAATTAGTGGCAATGAGGTAGAACTGGAAGAAGTTCCAGCAACGCAAACTACAACTGGCGTTTTTTGGAACCGGAGGATTCAATAGTCCCTGACGAACCGAAGCCACTCTGCAGACCTAGTAGGGTTCCTCATCCACTTGAGAGATACTATGGTTTTCTCATAGACGGTGGGAGCGAGAATTGCATCATGGAAATGATGACCCAACTAGTTTTGAGCAGGCCATCACAAGTGGAGACTATGTGAAATGGTTGGATGCTATGTGATCTGAGATGGAATCCATGTACACCAGCAAAGTGTTGACTTTGCATATTGCTCCTGAAGGGGTAATACCCTTCGGGAGCAAGAGGATCTTTGAGAAAGATAATTATGTGTAAATGGAAAAGTTGAGACTTTCAAAACTATGCTTAAGTCCATCGGGATCCTACTTGCCATTGCTGCATACCATGACTACGAAATCTGGCAGACTGCACGTCAAAAATGTTGGAGATAGTGCCCTCAGAGTCAATTATTAGGTCACAGGTACGTGATTGTAATGATTGAGGGAGGACCTATCCCGGTAGGACAGTCTTGCTCGAGATGATAGTATGCTATCTGGTTTACCTTTATCATCGTGTACTGCTTTAGATGACCTGACACGTCGCTATTACACGTTGATAGAGCCCCTAGGATTCTTGCTTGACCACCAGCAGTATGAGGGCGATCATATAAGTGGGAGCTGGGGGTCTATAAGCTTTTCCTTAAAAGGTCCCTAGTCGTGAGAGTTTCGAGACAGGGCATCGATTCTCCTTAGTAGACTAGTGTATACAGTCGAGACCCCGACGAGGGGCGGTGGCCGGTCTCACAAGCCACTGGTGTCAGTTGGATCACCTAAGATGTATACAGGTGCTCATTGGGTTATGAGTACACCGGACATGACTCGCCGGGAACCTGCTAGTTGGTCATATACCAGACGTCAGATGGCAGTTCCCTGGTGACATGTGTGCAGGTTAGTTCATCGACCTGGGGATCGTCATTTGTCTTGTGTGAGTTCCCACTGTACTTTGATTACTACCCTACCACGGCTCAAAGGAGTCGTGCAAACAGGTTTTAGTTGGGTACAGTCCCGAGCCACATGGAGGCAGTGAGCGTATCTTCAGGGGTTCGTCTCCCCCGGTATTGGGGGTGAGGTCGTGCTGTGTCTAGGAGAGCCATTACACAAAGTCCTTGGCCAAGGCAAGGAGATTTACTGGTAGGTATTCCAGTAGTATCTCAGGGTGTTCTGGGCTACACTCCGACACGACTTGTACCGCTTTTGGGGGTCTGACTTTTACCAACCCCCTAGGCCCGCCATGCGATACTCATAGACGAACGGACCGGACTGCACGGATATTGTCACTGACAGGCTCAGTAGGGTTGTCAGGCTGAGTTCACTCACAGACATCCCTTTTAGTCAGTACCTGGTAGCCCGTTACGTATTGGCTTATACCTCTGACGTGCTAGTGGTTAAATCCACAACCAAGGTGTTGACGAGTCTTTAGAGTCCCCCACATTCAGTTACTCAGCTTTCGGGCGAAAGGTTGTAGAGGCCGTATGGAGATATGGCAAGGTCCGATCAGATACGTGCGGTATTGCACGGATCAGGATCGGACAGTTTGTACTATAGGCCGTATGGTTATATGGCAGGGTTCGATCAGATACGTGCGGTATTGCACGGATCAGGATCGAACGGATATTACTAGCCGGCTTTGGTTTAAGCCGGATCCTAGTATAGTACAGTGTAGATTTTGTCTCATTGCATTTGTATTTCGGTCGAAATACAGATGCGGGTGTGTATGCACAGTATCGGGGTTTTCCTGTAATTTATTACGGGACCAGTTTTCTGGAGTTGCCAGTTTGCTTTCCGTTTCGGCCGATTTCCATTGTTCCGTTCATTGGCCGAAGATTGGTGGAGGAGGGTTTATTTGCATTGTTGCAAATAGACTTTTGTGGAGGGGGTCCTTGCATATCATCATGTCATGATTTTAGCACCATCCATTGACTTGCTTGACTTCATACTTCATGATGGCTTGACTTTGTTAGCATCATGGTTGTTGATGATGGTTGTGTGGAGTGTTGGCATTGCTTTGTGATCATGGTTGATTATGATAACCATTCCTCTCTCTTTTTCTTGCATGATTGATATGGTCACCTCCCCCTTGACTTTTCCCTCTTTTTTTGATATACATGGGCCGGCCATCCCTTGTGGGGGTTGATTGATTTTTGGTGTGGCATTTTTGGTTCTCTTCATGCTCCAAAAATCACACAACAAGACTCTCCAAAATTCCAAGTTCTTCTTCCTCCACAAAAAGGCAACTCCATAATCCCAAAATGAGACATGCAATCCACATTATATTCTACAGCAAATCTTGGGTACGTCGAGTAGCCGGCTTCGTCCCCGAGTTGCCTCGGCATTGAGGTGGGAGCCCGTAAACAAAGTAGGCTATATGGTGCACTTCCGGCGACGAGGAGGAGACGGGACTTTTCCGCAGGAGATCGGGACCATGACGAGAAGACCGGAGGACTTGGATCGTCGGTATATCTCTAACCCATCTTCTAGTTAGCTTAGACTTGTTAATGGTTACGATCCGGGTGTTTAGTGCGCGGTGGTGCCGGTTTGCTAAGTCCGCAAAATTTAAGTTTATCACCGCTTCCGCATTCCGCCGTCGGTTTGACGGCCGGGGCGCCACCGTGCACTTACAGTGGTATCAGAGCCTCGCCATTAACTTCGTCTAGCTTTGTGTAATGTGTTTTTCGTTTCCGATCGAACAAAATCCCGAAACCGCATTTTTCATGCACATCAGTTTCTGTCGAATTTTTTTTGAGTCCAAAAATTTTTCAGGTTGCCTCAGAGTGATGTGCAGAGAGTTCTAAGAATACTGCAAAATTTTGGTGAAGTGATGATTCCGTACGACCGCGGAAGGGCGGCCTAAGCCCCTCATTGGCCGCGCTTCCGCCGCAGGAATAAGACTTCACTTCATCAATTTTTTTCAGTGGGCTTGTGGGCTTAAAATATGGGTTTTGGAATATTAAATTTGGGCCCAGAATTTCTTTAACTGCTACAGTATTGCTTGGGGGCCCACTTGTTAAAATTTGATTGATCGGATATTTTAAACACATTTTTCACAGTATTTACATTATATCTGCGACCGTGAATGTCACTTGATCGGTAAATCCGGTCTAACTGCTATAGCCCGGTTAGACGGATTTGCGAACGTGACTTTCACGTTGATGTTTTGTTTTTGCTGTGATGTTGCGGATCGGTCGTGGGGGATAGCCTGGATGCAATGCTAGTACAGTTCTGTTGTATTATGTACATTTGATATTGCGGGGCGAGCGTCCGACTTGTGGACTGCCGTCACTGCCAGTTTGTATTATTATTTTGGGGCACGACCTGGTTGCGGTCGATGTACCCGGTGTATGTATATTTTACTTTCTGTACTAGGATTGCCCCGCGGAGGGGTGCACGGATAGCCGGGTTCTGGAGGGCAACAAGCCCGCATCTCATGGCATTGAGACGGAGGGGGCTTCACTCTAGGATTGGCGGGCTATTCGCCGCACTCGTAGGGGGTACAGGTTGACCCAGGAGGGGTGCCCAAGTTACCGGATTCCGTGAAGTGCTGGGTGGTCCATTCACGTTGCTGAAGGGGGCTGCCTCGCTTCAGGTTTTGGCGGGTAACTTGCCGCGCCCGTAGGGGTCTAGGATCTCATTGCACAGGCTATCCACACGACCAGGGGAACGTCGGGTTTCAGCAGTGGCTCTGTGAAACCCGGGGATCCCAGATATCTGTATTGTTTCTGTGATGCTGTACATTTCTGTGATGTTGCATTTTATTCACGCCTTAAGCGAAATACTATATATTGGTATATATATTAGTAGATGTCGTATATGTTTTGCATCCGCGCTAGTCCAGTCCCCGCTCTGTCGTTAGTAAGCTAACCTAACGGGTAATGACGGGACCCAGTGGCGAATGCGGATGGCATATACGTACATCAGTATATTTTCGTTCTTTGTGGTGTGATCAATTGATGGGACTGCGTTGATTCGGATCAATGCAAGTTAAAAACAAACCTAATCTGATGTTGTTGGAACATTTTTCAAAAAGCTGTTATTGCAAGGACGTTCACTTTTGTTTTGCATCGTGGTATTCAGTTGGAATATCCTGCTCCTCAGTCGACGAGGCAAGGGCCGAGATCCCTTCACCGGGAGTGACCCCTTGGACAAAAGGTTTGCGTCAGGGCATTAACTTCACTATAGCCGATTACTTTTGCTTTGCACCGTGGTATTCAGTTGGAATATCCTGCACCCCATTCTACGGGGAAAGAGCCGAGATCCCTTCACCGGGAGTGACCTCTTTAGCAGCGGTTTTCGTCACTATATTTTCAAAAAGCTATCCGTTCCTTCGACGATATCAAGTTCATTACATTAAAGGTTTTCGCCAGAAACCATTCGTAGCCCTCCGTCATTTCAGTTAAATATTCGGTAGTATTCAAGCTATGTATTTTGACCTCACGCCAAGGCATAGTGTTTGGTAGCTGCCGGTTATTTATCTGTTGCATAGATAGATGCGTTGGTTTGGGACAGTCGTACTACTATTTTGGCCTACGTCAAGGGTATGTACGGGTGGGTTCAAATTAACCTGGATAATGACGGGCAGAACTTGACATGTGACTTATGATATTTTGACCTCACGCCAAGGTCATAAGAGCATGGGGCAGAAATCACATCGGGAGTTTCAAAAGAACTGAAACTTGCCAGATATGCGCATACCTTCTGGAGTGTGATAGCATGAGCGGATTCCGTCACGTTATCATGCGATGATAGTTGGATCCCGATTCCCACTGATGAGTTAGTTTACTCCTTGGGTAACCCCGACTAATTCTTCTTTCAGGTTTGGAGGAGAATTTGAGGTACAGTGGGAGGTTTCCAGATTAGATAAATTGGTGACCATTCTGATCTTGGTTAGAGTGCACGCTGAGTGTTTCTTTTCTCTCTCTCTTTGGCAGCGACCATTGACCTGACCCTAAGACTATGACTCAGTGACCAAGTTGACCGAACCTTCTTAACACTGGCTTTTGGATTGTCAGAGTTGCAGACCTCATTGCCACTCCTACTTTTACCCTTTTCTCCAGGACACCCCGTATTGCTACGAACGTCCACTTCCATTGGACAAAACCATCGTATGGTTAGATACGAACTCGAAAGAATTTATTCGAGGATGGTTTCAGGTTCTGGAGAAAACGGATAGGACTATTCAGTTGTCTTTTCCTTTTACCTTCTCTCAGGTTACGAGTACTCCTTGGTTTAGGGGTAGTACACCTATTACGCAAATTGGATTGTCTTCTTCCAAACCTTAGGCTGGTGCCGACCGGTAGGGAATGAAGAAAACCAATTAGCATAACGATGGTGTGCAGAACGTATTAGGTTAAGACAGAGAAAGGGATTAGTAAGAGGGCAAAGTAAATTGCAACAGATATTCACGACCAAACCAAATATTTCGTTACCACTCCCACATCACCTTTGTATTTCTCCAGGACACTCCGTATCACTACGAAGATCCACAGTTTATTTGGATACTCCATCGTATGGTTATATACGAACTCGAATGGAACTTGTTCCAGTTCGGGGATGGATTCTGGTTCAGGAGAAATAGGAATAAGGTTTATTCGGTTGTCTTTTATCTTCACCCTCTCTCATTGCGAGTGTTCCTAGGATTGGGACAGTACACCCATTATGCTTATTGGATAGTCTTCTTCCAAACCATAGGCTGGTGCCGAACGGTAGGGAAGGAAGAAAACCATTTGGCCTAAAGGGGTGTACAGAAGGTAAAGACTAAAGACATATGAAGGGATTTGGAGAGGTGGCAAAGAACTATACGGTTACAGTCGTGAATCTGGAAGAGGCATTACTAGGAATACCAGGATACCCCAACGAAACATTTCAATGTTTCAGTTTCACTGTGTACTATTAAAAGAAAACTGATTTCCCGATTAGACACTTACTCCAGGGTATGTATTTACCAGGTATGATTCTCACATCTGTATGGTTTTACAGATGATGAGTGGGAGTAAGTTATTGGGAATTGGGTGATTATCCTCATTATATCGGGATTCGTTGTAATCGGTGATATTTGAGGAAATCACCTGGGCTGTTTGCCGGTCGGCAAATATTTGGTTTTGAATATCCGCTGTTATGAACCAATTTCAAATTGATATATCTGTACGTCTATTTTCATAGAGTGAGATATACCTTTCTGAAATTATGTCTACGACATTTACCTATATCAGTGGATGGTTAGGTAAGGAGCATTAAACAGCGGTGTAATTCTTCTTAACCATAAGTACAGTTTTCAACCTACGACACACAGTGAATGAGTTATCAGACTCAAGGGACTTATACAAAGGATTGTATGTTGTCCAGGGTCCATTAGGACAGAGGGGTAGGTCCTCTTACTATATTCGGTTTACTTATGACTTCTATAGTTTTTAGACAGGTGTTTCGTGGAAACACAGGGTCCGAATTTGGAGAAGTTATAGGTATTTGAATAGAGTAGAGAACCAGGTATAGCAAGTATCGGGATTCTTCAAAGAGATCGAAGATGTAGATACTTGTGTGTGGTATTCAGTTGATAGTAATGATAAAGAGATCTTGCTTCTCTTTCAGGTTACTCATAATTGGAAGTATTCCTAAGTTGAGTAACGCTGATCGGCCTCCTTCCATTTAGTTGACATGCGTTGGGGACAGCTGCATGATTTGAATCTGGTTCAATTAAATCAGTGCCTCTGTTTCTATATTGGATATAGAACAGTTCATATCTTAACGATGTTAAGGTACGGGGAGTTGTCCGGTTTATGATTAAAACCAGACACTGGACAACTCAAGGCACGTTTCTGTAATGGCTGTTTGTGGGTTGACCCAGGCTATGACGAGGGTTGACTTTCTACCATCTGGATGAACAATAGCGACATTGTTCTAGACTCGCCACAGTTTTATTAAAGATGGATTTTTTCAAAAAACAGTAGTGGGAGTATGGTAGAACTGGAAGTGATTCCAGAACCACAAACGATTACTGAAGATTTGATAAGGAACCTAAAGATTCAATCTGAATTGACATTCCATTGGCCACTCCGCAGATAAGGTGGGTAACTTCAGGCACCCGAGAGGCACTACGGTAGCCTCAAGGACGGTGACAGGGAAGTTCTTGTTTACCCACAATTGCCATTACTGTTGTTCCAGGTTACGAGACCCGGCGGGAGGATGAGTATAGCGTCGTTCTAAACCAGTTTTAGAAGTGTACGTCTATATGACTCTGCCAGAGGGTTGTCGTAGTCAGTGGGAGCAGCGGAAGCATTGGTGGACAGGTTGCTTATGTCTATTTATAGACTAAGAGCAGATGTAGCGGAGATAGATCATCTATTTCTGACGTGACAGTCATGGGTTTGACTTCATCAGAATAGGGGATGGATCTGTTAAGAAGGTAGTAGGGTGTGATATCCTGGTATTTGGATGACATACACATAGTAGGAAAAGAAACTCCTACACTACGATCGGTTATACTTTGGTCGTCACACAGTTGTTTCTCCACAAAGGAAATGGATTTTATATCAGACATACTGGTTACTAGATCTATGGTTTTAGATCTAGATTTGGGTGGTTTCCCAATCAGGGTACTTGACAGCATTCTAAGAGTATTTAGGATGGACGACTCCTGGCACGGTAGTGTACCTGCAGGTAATGGAGTCACCCTCTCCAAAGGTGTCTTACAGACTAAAGGGGAGAGGGACGGGCATGATTGGCAGATCACTTGCTCAGGCAATTGAGTCAATCGTGAGATGTCAAGTACCACACCAGATGTTGTTCTTGCACTAGATGCAATAAGCTGACATTAGTCCAATCCTGGAGAAACAGTCGGAAGCAGTTTTAGAACATAAGTGGATGTTCTAGGGATATGATAACGACAGCCTCATTCGGGAAACAGTTATCATTCCAGGCTTCCAAGGTGACATGGACGACAAGGAGGTTGTCAGAGTTATAGTTTTCCTTCTGATGAGGGGCAGTATTTTGGACAGGTGGTCCAAGGCAATACTGAGGGAGGCATGGCGCGCAGGATACTGATTAAGTTCTGTTGACGATACAGTCTAAGAAGTTTGGATTTGGAGTTCATTTATGAGCTAGGTCCCATCAGACATCCAGACATATTCTGAGACAGGTATTGCTCTTTTCGGGAGATGGCCTTCTCCGCGAATTTGAGATATAGAGAGACATAGAAAGAAACAACTTAGCGGATCCACTCACTGAGGCTATTCCTCGAACGCAATAGTTCCGCAAACGAGCTTTGTGAGACTGACTAGTAGAGGAGTTGGATGTTCGGTATCACACGGGCTGTGAGTATGCGACATCGCAATAATTAGCCTTGAGTGCAAGTGGGAGATTGTTGGAGATAGTGCCCTCAGAGTCAATTATTAGGTCACAGGTACGTGATTGTAATGATTGAGGGAGGACCTATCCCGGTAGGACAGTCTTGCTCGAGATGATAGTATGCTATCTGGTTTACCTTTATCATCGTGTACTGCTTTAGGTGACCTGACACGTCGCTATTACACGTTGATAGAGCCCCTAGGATTCTTGCTTGACCACCAGCAGTATGAGGGCGATCATATAAGTGGGAGCTGGGGGTCTATAAGCTTTTCCTTAAAAGGTCCCTAGTCGTGAGAGTTTCGAGACAGGGCATCGATTCTCCTTAGTAGACTAGTGCATACAGTCGAGACCCCGACGAGGGGCGGTGGCCGGTCTCACAAGCCACTGGTGTCAGTTGGATCACCTAAGATGTATACAGGTGCTCATTGGGTTATGAGTACACCGGACAGGACTCGCCGGGAACCTGCTAGTTGGTCATATACCAGACGTCAGATGGCAGTTCCCTGGTGACATGTGTGCAGGTTAGTTCATCGACTTGGGGATCGTCATTTGTCTTGTGTGAGTTCCCACTGTACTTTGATTACTACCCTACCACGGCTCAAAGGAGTCGTGCAAACAGGTTTTAGTTGGGTACAGTCCCGAGCCACATGGAGGCAGTGAGCGTATCTTCAGGGGTTCGTCTCTCCCGGTATTGGGGGTGAGGTCGTGCTGTGTCTAGGAGAGCCATTACACAAAGTCCTTGGCCAAGGCAAGGAGATTTACTGGTAGGTATTCCAGTAGTATCTCAGGGTGTTCTGGGCTACACTCCGACACGACTTGTACCGCTTTTGGGGGTCTGACTTTTACCAACCCCCTAGGCCCGCCATGCGATACTCATAGACGAACGGACCGGACTGCACGGATATTGTCACTGACAGGCTCAGTAGGGTTGTCAGGCTGAGTTCACTCACAGACATCCCTTTTAGTCAGTACCTGGTAGCCCGTTACGTATTGGCTTATACCTCTGACGTGCTAGTGGTTAAATCCACAACCAAGGTGTTGACGAGTCTTTAGAGTCCCCCACATTCAGTTACTCAGCTTTCGGGCGAAAGGTTGTAGAGGCCGTATGGAGATATGGCAAGGTCCGATCAGATACGTGCGGTATTGCACGGATCAGGATCGGACAGTTTGTACTATAGGCCGTATGGTTATATGGCAGGGTTCGATCAGATACGTGCGGTATTGCACGGATCAGGATCGAACGGATATTACTAGCCGGCTTTGGTTTAAGCCGGATCCTAGTATAGTACAGTGTAGATTTTGTCTCATTGCATTTGTATTTCGGTCGAAATACAGATGCGGGTGTGTATGCACAGTATCGGGGTTTTCCTGTAATTTATTACGGGACCAGTTTTCTGGAGTTGCCAGTTTGCTTTCCGTTTCGGCCGATTTCCATTGTTCCGTTCATTGGCCGAAGATTGGTGGAGGAGGGTTTATTTGCATTGTTGCAAATAGACTTTTGTGGAGGGGGTCCTTGCATATCATCATGTCATGATTTTAGCACCATCCATTGACTTGCTTGACTTCATACTTCATGATGGCTTGACTTTGTTAGCATCATGGTTGTTGATGATGGTTGTGTGGAGTGTTGGCATTGCTTTGTGATCATGGTTGATTATGATAACCATTCCTCTCTCTTTTTCTTGCATGATTGATATGGTCACCTCCCCCTTGACTTTTCCCTCTCTTTTTGATATACATGGGCCGGCCATCCCTTGTGGGGGTTGATTGATTTTTGGTGTGGCATTTTTGGTTCTCTTCATGCTCCAAAAATCACACAACAAGACTCTCCAAAATTCCAAGTTCTTCTTCCTCCACAAAAAGGCAACTCCATAATCCCAAAATGAGACATGCAATCCACATTATATTCTACAGCAAATCTTGGGTACGTCGAGTAGCCGGCTTCGTCCCCGAGTTGCCTCGGCATTGAGGTGGGAGCCCGTAAACAAAGTAGGCGATGTGGTGCACTTCCGGCGACGAGAAGGAGACGGGACTTTTCCGCAGGAGATCGGGACCATGACGAGAAGACCGGAGGACTTGGATCGTCGGTATATCTCTAACCCATCTTCTAGTTAGCTTAGACTTGTTAATGGTTACGATCCGGGTGTTTAGTGCGCGGTGGTGCCGGTTTGCTAAGTCCGCAAAATTTAAGTTTATCACCGCTTCCGCATTCCGCCGTCGGTTTGACGGCCGGGGCGCCGCCGTGCACTTACAAAAAATCGCTTTTCTAAATGGTGATTTAGAAGAAAGCTTGTATATGACACTACCAGAGGGCTTTGTAGACAATGGAAGCAGCGAAAGCATATGCAAGCTGCTTAAATCCATCTACGGGTTAAAGCAGGTATCGCAGAGATGGAACATCTATTTTAATGAAGTTGTCAAAGAGTTTGACTTCATCAAAAAGGTAGATGAACCATGTATAAATAAGAAGGTTGTAGAGAGTATGGTTGTCTTCCTCGTATCGTACGCGGATGACATACTCTTGATAGGAATGGGTGTTCCTATGCTACACTCGGTCAAGCACCTCTTATCACACAGGTTCTTCATGAAAGATCTAACTGATGTCTCCTACATCTTAGGGATATAGATCTATAGAGATATATCTAAATGGATTTGGGATTGTCCTAATCTAGGTACATAGATACCATGCTAAAGGGGTTTAGTATAGATGATTCTAAGCGTGGTAATGTACCCGCTTGTTAAGGAATCACTCTCTCCAAAGAGATGTCTCTTGATACTGATTTGGAAAGGGCTCGCATACAAGGGATATCCTATGCTCAGGCAGACGGGTCAATCATGTATGCGATGTTATGTACCAGACCAGATATAGCTTACTCATTAGGTGTAGTGAATAAGTATCGAAAAGATTTTTGGGAAAACTACTGGACAGCTGAAGAACACTCTTAAGTGCTTGAGAAGGACTAAAGAGACGTTCTAGGTGTATGGTAACGGCATACTCCAGCTGGAGTTCTTTACCGATTCGAGCTTCCAAAGTGATAAGGACGACTGAAAGTCAGTCTCGAGTTTTGTCTTCACCCTCAGTGGAGGGATGGTATGTTGGAAGGGTTCCAAGCTATATACCGAAGCAGACTCATTGATAGAGGCTAATTACATCGCTACCTGATTCGATCGGAAGAGTGTGTGTTGTGTAACCGCAATCAGAACGGTGTCGCGTGTAGCTAGACCGAGGTGAGTACGGGTCGTCCTCTGGGAAACGTTGAATCTTTTACTCTTACTTTAGATGTGTTGAGAAAGAGAGGAGGGATAAAGAATTTTGAAGAATGGTTTCTAGATCTACGTTAAGCAAGAATGCAAAAATATAGATCTAGATTATTTTAGGGATGTAGTTACTATAATAAGGGGGCTTGTAGGGTTCGTTAGGATTTAGTAGTCATGGACGATTAATTAAAAGTTACCCTTTTTATCCTTTAATAGATTTAAAACTAGAACGACGGTGATGCGTGTAGATTAGGGTTTCTAAAGGGAAAAGGAATCCCACTCTTAACCCTTATCTCGACACGGAACTCCGTTCATATCTAGCCTTTACCAAAACAATCATTAATCTAATCTCTAATCGCGGTCGGGACTAACAATGAATTGTTAGCGCGCCCGATTAGGATGTTAATGATTCTTTTGATAAAGTTCATAAACTTTATAGGACTTAAAAAGGGTTTAGGGATGTTCATCATCCATTAGCCTACCCTAATCCTACGAACCCTAACAAGCGGAGAATTACTCGCGCATGTTGGGAGAAAAAGAGATGGAGAGAAAATGCATAATTAAACTACGAAGAAATAGAATAAGAAAAAGAAAGCTACCTTTATTAATCAACAATATTCATTACACTTTGATTCCTTAGAAAATGATTACAAAGACTAGTTTGCTTCTCGATCTCTTCCAAGGAGGTAGACGAACAGTTGATGATCAGTCTGGATGCGTGAGCCGTCTTGGACTTCATGATCTCTTCGACTTGATGATTTTTCTAAGAGGCTCTCGGTCTTTATTTATAGTCCCAAAGCCAGAAATTTAGATGCCTAAATTGGAGAATGGTAGTTAAAATCCCACCAGAAAAATGCCAGCCCCTAACTCCACTTCCACACGGCGGATCCGCGGCCACAAGGGGCTCTGGCCGCGGATCCACGGCCAGATGATTAGGTCCGTTGATCAAATTTCTGGGGCTGGCTCGTTGTGACATTTGGCTATCTCTGGAGGCTTTGGAACTTGAAAATCTTCTCGTGGTTACTGCCAGACTTGGTCTCTAAGTTTTGCTTTCTTAATTAGGCAAGTTTCCTTTAACAACTTGATTTCTTGGAAAATTCTGCACAACAACTTGGAAAAATTCTGCACAACAACTTAAATAATATTTAGTAGACTTTGTTCTACTAGGATTTGGTCAATGATATTATTTGAATACATTTTCCTACCAAATGCTAATTATAATATATCAACACATGGAAAATAGTATTTTTACAGATAAACCCTCATATGTATCATATATTATAATAAACACTTTTTCTAATATAGAAATAGTAGGAAAATGTAATAACAAATGTGCGGTTTTATCAACTGAACAAATACCTCTAAACTTATCTTTGATCGTCCCGAGCAAACTAGTTTATTCAAGAGAAGGAGAAAAAAGAAAGGAGAAAACTAAGCACACTTTCGTAGGCAACACGATTGCACTGAGCACGTGCAACAAGCCGTTAAACTTCTAGGTGTCCCTAGTAGGAGGAGTGTTGTCTTCTGAGGGTTTTCAGCGGATTACACCCACAAAATCCAATAACAAAAGAGAGATGGTGAAATTTACATATAAAGATAAGAATCATAAAAGAAATACTTTGAAAATTTAGATTTTCCAACTACACTAGCTTTTCAGTTGTCATGAGCCCTATCTTAATAGTCATGAAAAGATGTTAGAAATCACATCATCCCTCAATAAAACATTGTCTTTATTCTTCATTCCTACTTTTCGTCCAAACATCGATCATATACCCCTACGTGTGTGAATAGAACATCCCTACACTCGGAGAATTCAATTCAAGCTATCATACTCTTGTCCATCTACCTCAGTACTTTTTAACTTGATGAATATTTATGGATTTGCTCACACATTTTCATGCGACCGTTAATACTTCTTGAGGTACTAACCGACCGATTACTTATGTGCTTGCTGATTAGGTGATAGTATTTTCCTCGTCTTGCACCACCTAAGGCTTAGCAGTGACTCCCAAACCAGTTGGTCTAAGGCACTAGGTGATGAAGCACCCATGCTATATTTTTTTATTGCTGCCTTGGCGATAACAAAACCAGTGTTCATTTTTTCTTTTCACCATTTTTATATTTTCTTCATTTTTTTATTTTCTTCGTACTTTGGCTTTTAGACAAGAGCATTTCAAGGTATCCTCTACTATCCCGAGTTTCAAGACGTGTGTAAGTGCATATAGTAGGGTATCAACATTCAAATATTTGGCTTCCAGAATATGGACTATTTTTCAGACTTATTTTTATCCTCAGATTAGTGACTTCCTTCATCTTACTAACCCTTGGGACAACGGCTCATAACTACTTATTACTAGTTCGTTTAAGAAAACTTCTAATTTTCTTGGTTTTCTTAAACTATTCCTATCTTTTGGATGTAATTTTTCACTTTCTACTCTTTTGTTATAAAAGAAAATTTTTAAATTTTTTGAAAATGTTGTGCTTATGCAAAGTATGATGCAAATTATTGCGTAAATAAGCACAAACCTCTCCCAAACCTGTTTACAACAGTGTCCTCACTGATGCCATCCGTTAAGCTCAAAAAGCTGTAGACTTGGGAGGAAATTATTAATGGGGGCAAGAATATATGAAAGTGAAAATCCTCCCCCAAACTTATTTTTGGCTCACAATTTTGTAAAAATCATTTTCTTTCAAGAGCCAAAATATACCCCCCAAACATGAGTTAAACAATGTTAATCTTTTAAAATCACATGAGGGGGTCAAGGTTATTGGTCAATGCCAAGCTTTGCAAAGACCGAAGGTCAACACCAACCATTCAAAAAATTTATCGATGAAGTACCAAGGTTGGTGGAAGAACATGTCACCTTTCGACGTGAAGAAGTGGGGAGGTGATAAGAGGTGTAATGGAAAAGGATTGCGTCTCAATTTGGAGAGACGGCACAGTGATAGTAATGATGGATTACTCGCATTATCATGATTGTCCAGAAGAAGGGGTGGAGGTTCAATTTCTTTATCTTGGAGTTGATTCATCTTAACACCCGTATCTTTTAAAAATGCGAGTTCATCGGCGAAAATTTCCTCAAAGCTTTCATCGATACCCCGAAGAATAATGTCATCAGGAAAAACAGGGTGATCGTCAGACTCTATGAAAAGTTCCTCATCAGCGTTAGATGTTGACCCGGACAACTCGGTGGAAGAGTACATGGTTGGGTCAAACAACAACATATGAAACGAGTCAGTATCATGAGGTTGATCAAATTCGCTGCTGTCGACATCCATTAATTTGACAGAACACACATGAGTATAGGGTTCGGAGGGTTCACTTCCCAACTTGTAAATGTTAAGCTCAATTGACTTCTTTCCAAAGGATAGGGTCATAGAGCCGTTTCTACAATTGATTACTGCGTTGGAAGTGGCCAAAAAGGGTCGACCGAGTATCACCGGGATTTGATTGCGTGGGTTTGCTACAGGTTGTGTATCTATAACGATAAAGTCCACAGGGAATATGAATTCCCCGACTTTGATTAACACATCCTCTAGCTCACCCCTTGGTTGGGTGATAGATCGATCGGCCATCTGAAGAGTGCAATGCGCAGGTTTTAACTCTCCGATCCTTAATTGCTCATAAACAGAATACGGAAGCAAGTTAACACTAGCACCTAGATCGAGTAGAGCACGGTTGATATTTTTACCCTCAATGGAAATAGAAATTGTAGGACTTTCGGGGTCCTTTCGTTTCTTGGGTAGTTGTTGTGTAAAAGCAGTGCTCACATTACTCGCAAGGAAAACTTTTTTAGATACTTGAACTTTTCTCTTCCTAGTGCACAAGTCCTTTAAGATTTTTTCATAAGATGGGACTTGTTGAATAGCATATAGGAGAGGAATATTCATGCTAACTTGCTTAAACATTTCCACAATCTTCTCCATTTGCGGGTTAGGTCTGTTGGCCCTTAATCTGTTTGGAAATGGAGCACGATTAATAAGTTTTGGGTCCAACGTTTGTGGAGAAGACTGTGGGGACGGATTCGATCCCAAAATTGGAGTGGGGATCAACTTAGATAGATTTGGTGAAATGTTCGAGCCTTGGGGAAAACGGAGAATAGGCTCGGATGAAGGTGGGAGACTAAACGAATTAGGGGAAGAAGAAGAAAAGCTGGGGTATCAATGGTGTCACTAACATCAAATTGCTCACCTACTCGGTTATTCAGCACTCTCCCCGATCTCAACGTAGTAACGGCATTCACATTATGATTTTGTGAATGGCCAGGATTCGGTAGGGGTTGAGATGGGAGTTTCCCTTTTTCTCTCGCACTCATTGCGGCGTTCAACTGTGCAATTTGGTTTTCTATTGATTTAATACTCTCACCGTGGGAGGAAGAGTTTTTCTGTATGGTATCAATAGAAGACTTCATCTCAGCCGACAATTGCATGGAATGTTTCATGAACAAATCCAAAGTTTGCGCAAGTGAAGAGTTGTCAGTACCGGCCACTTGTGGTGTAGAAATGTTGGCCGGATTTTGGAAATTTTGTGACTGAAAGGGAAGCTGACTTTATGGTTGTGGTTGCTGTGGAAGAGGTCTTTGATAATTGCTTTTTTGGTTTTGGTTCCAAGCAAAGTTAGGATGATTCCTCCATCCTTGATTGTACGTGGAAGAATAAGGGTCGTTTCTAGGTCGCTGCTGAAAAGCAGCATTAGTTTGCTCGTGACCTTAAAACAGTGCATTCATAGGACATTCTTCCGTTAAGTGTGAATGATCTGAACAGCAACCACAGACGGTTTTGGGAAGCGTAACCTGATTTAGGGAGACTGATGAGAATCTGTTCTCAATAGCGTCGAGTTTCTTTTGCATCGCTGCCATTTCGGCTTTCACTGTGATGGAAATATCGAGCTGGTGAACACCTCCCCTAGATGAAGGTGGTCATACGCTTTCCCACTGCAAAGTGTTTTCTGCAAGATCTTCCAGGTATTTCCATGCTTCACCGTCATCTTTAGACATGAAATTGCATTGACACATTGTTTCAAGTATCTGTTTTGTCGCTGGATTAATACCCTCATATATAATCCGACATAAATCCCATCTATTGATTCCATGATGAGGACATTGGACAAGCAGATCCTTGAAACGTTCAAAGCACTTCCAAAAGGGTTCATTGGGAAGCTGGGTGAACTGGTTGATCTCGCTCCTAATACGGGCAGTCTTATGGTTTGGGTAAAACTTCTTAAGAAATGCTATGACGAATTCATCCCAATTAGTGATAGAGTGTGCGGCAGTATTGTAAAGCCATTTTTCTGCCAAGTCGCACAGTGTGAATGGGAGAAGACGCAAACGCATAGCATCGACAGTCAACTGTGAAGTACCCATCATTGCGCATACGTTCTCGAATTTGGTGATGAAAACGTAAGCGTCTTCCGACTCAAGCCCGTGAAATTTGGGCAGCAGATTGATGTAGTGGGGTTTAATTTCGAAATTATCCCCGTTAGGTGGTGGAAGAGATAGACAAGTGGGAAGAGGACCACGGATAGGATAGCATCTCTCTTGGAGAGAGATGTGCGGTGGATTCTGCGCACCTACGGGCGGTGGCAGCGTGGTGTTATATATTGATGGAGTGCCGTCCATTTCGGTCGTGGTGTGTGGTGGGGGAAAAGAAGATGAAGAAGTACCGACTTCGGCATCGATAGCAGGAACGCGGACAAGACGGGCACTAGGATCCCGTATCCAGCCGAGCATGCACTAAGCGGGTTTAGTGCAAGTGGCAGCGCGTGTGTGATTTAAAATTGGTCTGTTTTGAAAAAAGTAGGACTCAAGACAAATCACTCTAAAATGCACAAACAACCCTAGAACTAAGGTTACCTAGGTCAGTCTCTAGACCGCTCCTAGACTTCCAAAGGACAAGCCGTAGGATCAATCCTCTACCACCTCTTTACTACTCTTGTGGCCAGGTAAGTGCCAGGTAAGTGGGAGGTATCCGCTATACGAATCACCGAAAATAGCGGGCCTAATTAAGTAAACCACTTGCCTTAGACACACTTGCCTAGGCACTACAAAAGTAATGCGGATAAGCGATAGATTACCCACGACCTTTCTCTGTCCTTAATGAGCGCGACAGTCCTTAGAGTCTGGTCTAGATATTTTTTAAATTAATGTAGGGTTGATGCAGATGCTCTATTTGTGATTTATGGGGCTTAGGAAGGGTGATGAAATCCCCACCTAATCTGATTTGGTCTTTTCCCCTTAAAGTCCGTATTAAAATATGCAAAACAAAACCAATTACAAAACTTTTGCAAAAAGATTTTTGAGCGGCGCTATTTTGCAAAGAATCCTGCAGAAAATAGATTTTATTAGATTTGAGAGAAGAGAGGAGGAGGTTAGAATCTTACCAGAGAAGACTGAAGCCCTAGATCACCTACACTGCCGCGCTTCCGCCGCCGATGCACCTCCTTTGCCGCGCTTATGGATCAGTTGATGAAATTTTTTCTGTGGCCTCCTGTACTCTTCTGGATCTCTAAAAATGTCTCTGTCTCCTGTTTCCTCAAGTCTGTGACTCCAGATCTCCTTGCAAAATTTACACACAAATCGTTAAATATGCAATTTGCAGTTTTGTTTTAATTATGATATAGATCAGATAAGAATTCAACACAAATAATAAGAATAAAAATTACGCACGTATCCCCGGCAACGGCGCCATTTGATTGGATCGGAAGAGTGTGTGTTGTGTAACCGGAATCAGAACGGTGTCGCGTGTAGCTAGACCGAGGTGAGTACGGGCCGTCCTCTGGGAAACGTTGATATCTTTTACTCTTACTTTAGATGTGTTGAGAAAGAGAGGAGGGATAAAGAATTTTGAAGAATGGTTTCTAGATCTACGTTAAGAAAGAATGCAAAAATATAGATCTAGATTATTTTAGGGATGTAGTTAATATAATAAGGGGGCTTGTAGGGTTCGTTAGGATTTAGTAGTCATGGACGATTAATTAAAAGTTACCCTTTTTATCCTTTAATAGATTTAAAACTAGAACGACGGTGATGCGTGTAGATTAGGGTTTCTGGAGGGAAAAGGAATCCCACTCTTAACCCTTATCTCGACACGGAACTCCGTTCATATCTAGCCTTTACCAAAACAATCATTAATCTAATCTCTAATCGCGGTCGGGACTAACAATGAATTGTTAGCGCGCCCGATTAGGATGTTAATGATTCTTTTGATAAAGTTCATAAACTTTATAGGACTTTAAAAGGGTTTAGGGATGTTTACCATCCATTAGCCTACCCTAATCCTATGAACTCTAACATGCGGAGAATTACTCGCGCATGTTGGGAGAAAAAGAGATGGAGAGAAAATGCATAATTAAACTACGAAGAAATAGAATAAGAAAAAGAAAGCTACCTTTATTAATCAACAATATTCATTACACTTTGATTCCTTAGAAAATGATTACAAAGACTGGTTTGCTTCTCGATCTCTTCCAAGGAGGTAGACGAACAGTTGATGATCAGTCTGGATGCGTGAGCCGTCTTGGACTTCGTGATCTCGTCGACTTGATGATTTTTCCAAGAGGCTCTCGGTCTTTATTTATAGTCCCAAAACCAGAAATTTAGATGCCTAAATTGGGGAATGGTAGTTAAAATCCCACCAGAAAAATGCCAGCCCCTAACTCCACTTCCAAGCGGCGAATCCGCGGCCACAAGGGGCTCTGACCGCGGATCCGCGGCCAGATGATTAGGTCCGTTGATCAAATTTCTGGGGATGGCTCGTTGTGACATTTGGCTATCTCTGGAGGCTTTGGAACTTGAAAATCTTCTCGTGATTGCTGCCAGACTTGGTCTCCAAGTTTTGCTTTCTTAATTAGGCAAGTTTCCTTTAACAACTTGATTTCTTGGAAAATTCTGCACAACAACTTGGAAAAATTCTGCACAACAACTTAAATAATATTTAGTAGACTTTGTTCTACTAGGATTTGGTCAATGATATTATTTGCATACATTTTCCTACCAAATGCTAATTATAATATATCAACACATGAAAAATAGTATTTTTACAGATAAACTCTCATATGTATCATATATTATAATAAACACCTTTTCTAATATAGAAATAGTAGGAAAAATGTAATAACAAATGTGCAGTTTTATCAACTGAACACTACCAATAATACTGCCAAAGAGGTTGTCTGGATGAATAAAGTTCATATGATGAACTTGGTTCCTACCATTAGGCATCCAGTACTTGTGTATTGAGATGACAATGGAGCTGTGGCTTTGACTTAGGAACCTCGGTCCCGTCAGCGATCCAGACATATTCTTAGACAGTATCACCTAATCAGGGAGATAGTTGTGTAGGGTTCCTCTTGACGATAGAAAGGTTTCGTGAAGCATCGTCCATGCCATTTTTAAAATTTTTGTCGTTTGAAGAACCCTAAACTAGAATCGTTAACTAGAGAATCATACGAAACGAAATGTAAACTACTTTACATCTAAGTGATAACGGAATACAACATTTGTAGACCGGTCCTTCACTTCAATAGCTCCTTGTAGTGGTCCCTTCGCTGCGATCGTGGAACTCCCGGACTCTTGCATGGCTTCTCAAGGTGAAAGGATGAACTTTCTTGAAGTCTTCGAGGCCGAAGATGATCTACGTCGAGGAGACACTAACTCAAGTTACTACTTCACTAATGAGAGATTAGTGAAGCTAACACCCTATACTGAAGTGCTAATCTAGTAGAGGATGATGAAGTAGGAAGTGGGCTCACTTTAGTTTTATTTTTCTCGCAATATTTTCTCACTTGAACAAAACCTAGAGAGCTCTTGAACTTTGAAGAAGATGATGAAGTCAAGAGATGAGAATGAACTAATGAGGTGAGAGAATCAACCATGGATGAGTTTGTATCATATAGCCAACTCATGTAGAGACATAACCATGGCTAAATTATAATGGTTAGGTTAATAAATATCTTAAGTAAAACAAAACTAGTGGACTAAGTCAATGCATCCATAAGCTTCTACAAGCTTCATGCATGTGGCTAATTATCCACTAATTTGGAATTACTTTAAATATTAAAACCCTACATTATAATTAGTATGGTGTAAGTCTCATACACCCATGTAGTGTGTATCAACAACTATGACACAATATAAAACGCAATTAATATATATCACACATATATATTAAGTGTGCACATGTGAGAAAATAAATGCTTAAGTGAGCTAATATTAGTTAATGTAAATTAATATATCAAATATACAATTATACACTAAATTATCAAATCAACACTTGATTTAATAATCTGGCTATATCACATATAACCGACTAATATTAAATGTACAAACTTATCGAATCAACACTTGATTCGATAACCCGGCTATATCACATATAACCTACCGATACAAATATCGCGAGAATAGAATACGGTATCACATACTCGTATTATTCTCGGTCCCACACATATCACATATGTGCTCCAACTTCGTTTTGCCTGAGCCAGTAAAACCTTTATGTAGGACTCTAAAGACTCGTCAATACGCCGGTAGTAGGTGATGATCGCATCAAGCACCCACAAGCCATCAGCAGTACTATCTGGACGTAACGGCTACCCGGGTATTGAACGATCAGAAGATCAGCAAGCAAGCCCGCTCTAACTCCTGCAAAAGCCTGTCAGTAACACTACCGTACAGTCCGGTCTCCTCGTCTGATATGTCGCATAACCAGTCCAGGGATGGTAAACGTCAGACCCCAATAACCGATAAGTCATGCCGATATGAGGCTCATAACGGGTTGAGAAACTACTGATAACACTTACCATTAAATCTCTAAATCAGCCCTGGCCAGGGACTTCCCTGTAATAGCCAATCGAGCACATCGCAACATCAACTCCCAATACCGGGAGAGACGAAACCCCTCCTATCGCTCATTGCCTCCATGTGACTCGGGACTGTACCCAAAAAACACCGTTTTGCACGTCCTCTTGAATGTGGTAAGGTGGAAATCAAAGCACAGTAGGAATCACACAAGACTCTATGACGATCTCGGGTCTACAGACTAACCTATACCAGTGTCACCAGAGAACTACTATCTTACGATAGGTATAATACCAAATAGGAGTTCTCGGCAAGTCCGTCCAGTGTACCCAGTCTCCACTGAGCACCCGTATACCATCTCTGGTGTCAAACACCAATGGATATGGGATCATCTATCGCCCATCTCATAAGTTGAGAAGCGTACGCTAGTCTACTCTGGTAAATCGATGCCCTATCTCGATACACCTACGACTAGGAACATTAAAGGATGAACTTATGGACTACCATGGCCCCACTAGTATGATCTGCATCATAATCCTGGTAGTCAAGTACACATCCTAAGGGCTTTACCAACATGTAACTATAAGACAGTATCAAGAGACAAGTATACATGTTAAAATAAAGAGCAACCAGATAGCATACTATCATGTCGAGCAAGAAAGTCCTCTCTATATATATGTCCAAGCATCCAATATAATATACATCATATGTATAATAATGGCCTCTAGGGTATACATACAACTAACAATCTCCCACTTGCACTAGGGCCAGCTGCTGTAGTATCTCATACCCAACATCCCGAAAAGTCTCTCGAACTGTATCTGGGGAATGGCCTTCGTGAGTGGATCCGCTGTGTTGTTCTTCGTGTCAACTCTCCTGACCTCGATCTCCTGGCGATCAACTATCTCCCAGATCAGGTGATACCGCCTCAGAATATTCCTGGATCGCTGATGGGACCTGGGTTCCTTGGCCAAAGCCACTGCTCCATTGTTATCACAATACAAAGGTATTGGATACTCAATTGATGGAACCACTCCAAGTTCAGTTATGAACTTCTTCATCCAGACAGCCTCTTTGGCAGTATCGTTAGTAGCGATGTATTCAGCTTCCACCATCGAGTCTGCCACGGTTTCCTACTTGGAACTCTTCCAGCATACCGCCCCTCCATTGAGGGTAAAGGCAAATCCCGAGTGTGACTTAGAGTTGTCCTTATCACTCTGGAAGCTCGAATCGGTAAAGGACTCCACTTAGAGTTCTCCGTTACCATACACCAAGAGCATCTCTTTAGTCCTTCTCAAGTACTTTAGAATACTCTTCACAGCTGTCCAGTGACTCTCTTCAGGATCCGCTTGATACCTACTCACTACACTTAGTGAGTGTGCTACATCAGGTCTGGTACACAGCATCGCGTACATGATAGAGCCTACTGCTGAAGCATAGGGTATCTCTTGCATGCGAGCTCTCTCCAAATCAGTCTTGGGAGACATCTCTTTGGAGAGTGTGAGTCCTGAGATCGTGGGTAGAAACCCACGCTTGGATTCTTCCATACTAAACCTCTTTAGTATGGTGTCAATGTACCTGGATTAGGACAATCCCAATATCCGTTTAGATCTATCTCTATAGATCTTAATCCCCAAGATGTAGGAGGCATCCCCTAGATCTTTTATTGAAAATCTTTGTGATAAGAAGAGCTTGACCGATTGCAGCATAGGAATGTCATTTCCTATCAAGAGTATTTCATCCACGTACAATACGAGGAAGACAACCTTACTCTCTGCCACCTTCTTGTATATACAAGGTTCATCTACATTTTTGACGAAATCAAACTCTTTGATAATGACATCAAAACAGATGTTCCAACTCCGTGATACTTGCTTTAACCCGTAAATGGATTTAAGCAGCTTGCACACCTTTCCGCTGCTCCCGCTGTCTATGAAGCCCTCCGGCTGAGTCATGTACACGTACTCTTCCAAATCACCATTTAGAAAGGCGGTCTTAACATTTTGCCAGATTTCGTAGTCATGGTATGCAGCAATGGCAAGTAGGATCCGGATGGACTTAAGCATAGCCACTGGAGAAAAGGTTTCGTTATAATCCACACCTGGTCTTTGACGAAAACCTTTTGCAACAAGTCTAGATTTGAAAGTCTCAACTTTTCTATCTACACCAAGTTTCTTCTTAAATATCCATTTGCTCCCAATGGGTTTTACCCCTTCAGGAGCAACTTCTAAATTCCATACTTTGTTGGTGTACATGGATTCCATCTCAGATCGCATTGCATCCAGCCACTACATAGAGTCCCCACCCATGATGGCCTGCTCGAAGCTAGTTGGGTCATCATCCTCCATGATGCAATCCTCGCTTCCACCATAAATGAGAAAACCTTAGTATCTCTCAGGTGGATGAGGAACTCTACTAGATCGGCGGAGAGGTTGAGGTTCGTTGGGAACTATCGAATCCTCTGGTTCTACCAAATCTTCTGTCGTAGTTTGTATAGCTGGAATTTCTTCCAGTTCTACCTCCTTCCCATTAATTTGTTTCAAAAGAAAACCCTTTTCTAAAAAGGTGGCATGTCGAGAAACAAACACCGTTTGTTCTTCGGAATGGTAGAAGATATACCCTCGCAAATGTTTGGGATATCCTATAAACTTACACAGAACTGACCTTGTCTCGAATTTGTCCAGATTTTGTGTTTTCACATATGCCGGACAACCCCATATCATAACATAATTGAGATATGGTCTCTTTCCTTTCCATATCTCATATAGAGTGGTTGGCACAGATTTGGTGGGAACCATATTCAATAGGTCTGCAGCTGTCTCCAGTGCATAACCCAAAAAGAAAATAGGTAACTCAGCAATGCTCATCATAGAGCGCACCATATCTAATAGGGTGCGATTCCTCCACTCCGATACACCTTTGTGCTGTGGTTTATACGGAGGAGTAAGCTGAGAGAGAATCTCATTCTCTTTTAGATAATCATGGAATTCCGTGCTCAAGTATTCTCCTCATCGATCAGATCGTAGGATTTTAATACTTTTACCCGTTTGGTTCTCGACTTTGGATTTATATTCTTTGAATTTCTCAAAAGCTTCAGACTTGTGTTTAATCAGGAACACATTTCCAAATCTTGAGAGATCGTCAGTGAATGTAATGAAGTACGAAGAACCATTCCTGGCATGTGTAGACATAGGACCACATACATCACTATGTATCAGTCCCAGGAGCTCACTAGCTCTTTCTCCGTGTCCTGTAAACGGAGTTTTGGTCATCTTGCTTTTGAGACATGATTGGCAAGTGTTATAAGATGAAAATTCAAACGGATTCAAATATCCATCCTTATGCAACTTAGCCAGTCGTGTCGTATTGATATGACCTAGTCTACAATGCCACAAGAAGGATTCGTTCATTTCTGAACTCTTCCTCTTGTGTGTGTTTTGTCCATTAAGAACTGTAGTTTGATTTAGAATGTATATGCCATTATTTAACGAGCCTGATCCAATCAACTTTTGATTCAGGAAGATGTTCATAATATTGTTAGATATATGTATGCCCTAGAGGCCATTATATGTATAGTGGATGCTTGGACATGTATATATGATTTTAGATGACTTTCTCGTTCAACATGATAGTATGCTATCTGGTTTACTTTATCTTGACATGTTGATTTGATCATGCTTTTATTCATTTGCACATGTTGATAAAGCCCTTAGGATATTTGCTTGACTACTGTGACTATGATGCGGATCATACTAGTGGGGCATTTGTAGTCTATAAGCATATCCTTGAACTGTTCCTAGTCGTGGGTGTATCGAGACGGGGCACCGATATTCCAGAGTAGACTAGCGTATACTATTCTTGTCCCATATGATAGGCGATGGATGATCCCATATCCATCTGGTGAGGTGACACCAAAGATTGTATGCGGGTGCTCAGTGGAGACTGGGTACACTGAACGGACTTACAGAGAACTCCTATGTGGTATTATATCTATCGTCGGATAGCAGTTCTCAGGTGACACTGGTACAGGTTAGTCTGTAGACCCAAGATCATCATAGAGTCTTGTGTGTCCTCACACTGTACTTTGATATCCACCCTACCACGGCTCTACTGAGTCGTGCAAATAGGTGGACTTTGGGTACAGTCCCGAGGCACATGGAGGCGATGAGCGATAGGAGGGGTTTCGTCTCTCCCAGTATTGGGAGTTGATGTTGTGCTATGCTCGATTGGCTATAACAGGAAGTCCCTGGCCAGGGCTACTGAGATTTACTGATAAGCGTTATCAGCAGTTTCTCGATCTGTTATGAGCCATACACCAGCATGACTTATTGAGTTATTGGGGTCGACGATTCCATCCCTAGACTCGATATGCAACATATTTGACGAGGAGACCGGACTGTACGGTAAGTGTTGCCAGTTGGCTCGACGGGAGTTTTGACAGCTTCGCTGGTTTTCTTCTGATCGCTCAATACCAGGGTGGCCGTTACGTTTAGCTGACCGCTTGCGGCTTGTAGGTGTTTGATATGATTATCACCTACTGCTGGCGTATTGACGAGTCTTAGAGTCCCACAATAAAGTTTCCTGGCTCAGGCGAAAAGATGTGGTGTGCATATGAGATATGCGCGGGGACCCGATTAAATACGGATATGTGATACCGTATATTAATCGGGCATTTTCTATTGGTTGGGTCGTATGTGATATGATCGGTTTGCAAAATCAAGTGTTGATTTAACAAATAACTTTTGGATTAATTCTTTAATTAAACCCTTTTTTTCTATTTTTCTATGCATGCATGTATGCACATGATGATGTACATGGACACATACATACATACATAGTATCATGGTTGTTGATACATATTTAGTGGCAATGCAAGACTCATATTGTAGTAATTATTTATTTATTTATCATTTTGATAAAAAGAAAGGATAATTCACTCACGGTTGATGTTTATCATCTTTGACCATGTTGGATATATGTATGCCCTAGAGGCCATTATATGATAGTGGATGTATCTATACATGTATATATATTCAGTATGCATTCTTGCTCGACATGATAGTATGTTATCTGGTTCTTCTTTATCTGACATGTTGACTTGATCATGCTTATTATTCACTCATACATGCTGATAAAACCCTGAGGATATTGGCTTGACTGCTCTGATTATGATGGAGATCATACTAGTGGGACATCTGTAGTCTATAAGTATATCCTGGAAAGTCCCTAGTCGAAGGTATATCAAGACGGGGCATTGATATACCAGAGTAGACTAGCGTATATGATACTAGACCCATGCGATGGGTGATGGATGTTCCCACATTCATCGATGTTTGACATCAAGATCATATACGGGTGCTCAGTGCTGACTGGGTATACTGGACGGACTCACCGAGAACTCCTATATGGAATTATATCTATCGTCGAATAGCAGTTCTCAGGTGACACTGGTACAGGTTAGTCTGTAGACCCGAGATCGTCATAGAGTCTTGTGTGTTCTCCCACTGTACTTTGATTGTCACCCTACCACGGCTCTACTGAGTCGTGCAAACAGGTGGCCGTTGGGTACAGTCCCGAGACACACGAAGGCAATGAGCGATAGGAGGGGTTTTCGTCTCTCCCGGTATTGGGAGTTGATGCTGTGCTGTGCCCGACTGGTTATATCAGTAAGTCCCTGGCCAGGACTGCTGAGATTTGCTGATAAGTGTTATCGGTAGTTTTTCAATCTGTTATAGACCATTCACCGGCACGACTTATTGAGTTATTAGGGTCGACGTGACCATCCCTAGGCTCGATATGCAGCATATCTGACGAAGAGACCGGACTGTACGGTAGTGTTGCCGGTTGGCTCGACGGGAGTTGCAGCAGGTTCGCTTGTTTTCTTCTGATCGCTCAATACCCGGGTAGCCGTTACGTTTAGCTGACCGCTTGCGGCTTGGGGGACTTGATATGATCATTACCCTCTGCCGGCGTATTGACGAATCTTAGAGTCCCACAAAGGAGTTACCCAATCCAGGCTAAAGAGTTGTGGTGCGCGTATGCGATATGCGCATGCACCCGATTAAAATGTACGTATATGATATCGGACATTGATCGGGCGGCCTTCTTTTGGTGGGGTCATATGAGATATGACCGGATTGATAAATCAAGTGTTGATTTATCATTTAACCATTAGTTTTCTCACTTAAAACCTTTCATGGACATGATGGATGTATGCATATGTGTATATGTTTCTTTCTTTCTATCTAGTTTCATGCACATGTGGATGTGCATACATGCATACACACATACACCCATCTATCATGGTTGTTAGCACATGGAAATGGTGGCAATATAAGACTCACACCATAGATTAAGTGATGGTTTTTTATTTAATTTTGGATTTAAAACAAATTGAAAAGAAAAGGATAATCTTTGTTAGCTTCTACATTCTTCTTCTAACCTAACCATGTTCACCTACCTCTAACCTTTGGTTATCCTTCTCTTTATCATTTAAAACTCAAGTTAATTAAACCCTCCATCACTTAATCATGGTTAGTGGTAAGAAGGAATAAAATATAAAAGGTTATATTTTATTTCTTTTTAGAGGGTCATCTTTTTATCATTCTACACTTGCTAAAAAGAAAAGCCACCATCTTCATCCTCCTTCATCATTTGCTCTCTAGGTTTTTCTAGTGAGTTAAACACACTCAAAGAAAGGTTTTTGAAGTGAGATTCCAAACCACAATATCATTCTATGCAAGTTTAGCCAACTTGCTTAGAGTGTTCTCTTCGGTTTTACGAAGTTGCAAGCTTGGATGGAGAACTCCGTGGTGGATCGTCGTGGACGTAAGAGGACTTCAAGAGGACCTTCTTCCAACACCCAAGACACCAAGGAGTCCAGCGAAAGGGAGCTGCAAAGGTTGTAGTCTCAAAACCCTAGTTTGATTTGCTTTTTCATTCGAAACCCTAATTTTCTAGGATCGATTCCATTATATGTTCGTTTAGCACCATAAAAATTTAAACTTTGGGACATGTGATGCTTCAAAACTCATCATAGGGTGCTAGACTAACCTAACATTGGTATCAGAGCCGACCTAGAACATTAGGCAACCTTTTTACGAAGTTAAAACTCCGATCGAACCGAAATACGGTTTTTTAGGGTGCTCTCTGGAAATTTTCTAAAATTTGACATTTTTCAGAATTAAAAATATGTAAAAATATCAGCAGGTAAAACTAAGGATTACGGTACAAAAATTTTCCAATGAACTGTGATAGTTGCCGCGGAAACGCGGTCTAAGCTTTCTTAGGCCGCGGTTCCGCGGCCGTATATATATGAATTATTGGATAATTTTTCCCTGTAATTTTTGAATCTGCTTGTATAAGTTTTTGGATATTTTTAATCTGTATTTAGTTTTGAAAAATTCTGGAGATGATTATGGACTCGTCGATTCGATCGGAATTTTCATTTCGTAGTTTTTCCGGGTAAATAAGAAAGTATTGAAGTGTTTGAACGAGTATCATTTGCTCACTATTCACGGGGTTCAAATGCTTTGGAGATACGTGCAAGTCTTTTTGTGGTGGTCCCTCTAGAAGACAACAAACCTTAACTCGATTATGTGACCGTCTTGAACTGCCCTTTGAACCTTAGGGTTTGGGGCAGTACGGCGTGCCACATGTGAGGCGTTGGCTTGACCCTTCTACGGCTAGACCGCTACTACTGTGTCACACTCCAGGTGTTTGAACTCTGCTCAAGTGTTGGGCTTTAGTGAATCCTGGGTATTTGATCGTTCGTTCGAAAACTTCAATACTGTCTGTTTATCCGGAATGTGATGCAATGTGTGGAATTCATATTACTAGACATGAAATACAGAATATGTGATATTTCGCATTTGTGATGTCTAAAGCGAATGTGGATTCCAGATATTGCAGTTTTACACTTTCTTTTCTGTGACCGTAAGTGTAGTATGTACGATATCGCCGGTTTCGTTGCTATACATCAACGACAATTGGGGTATGCATATTTACTTACGTTGATGATATGAGATATTATGTGTTGCTGAGATATGATGTGCAGGATTGTCGCGATTGAATAGCTGGGGGGTTTTATGTGAGATGAGAGTTTTATATTTTCATTCATGTAAATTCAAATGTAATGTAATATTCTTTTATTTGGGACACTTCCGGGTTGAGGTTATGTCACCAGTGTTGTATATTATTTACTTTTCTGCATTAGGATGGACCCAAGGAGGGGAGCACAGGTGACCGGGTTCTGGGGTTCAGTGGGAGGCCATCTCGAGGAGTCGAGACCGGGTCTCCTAAACTCCAGAATTGGCAGGGTCACTTGCCGCTCTCGTAGGGGTCCAGGGTGTGGGCTTGGCTATTCATCGCGACTGTGGAATCCGTATTTTCTATTCTGGCTAAATACTAAATACGGACGTCCTAGTATATCCCACGTTATATCTATATTTCTGCTGCCTGTGTTCTGTGATATCTGAGACGAATGACATATTATATATATGATATATAGTAGACATTACTTATGTTTTACACCCGCGCTAGTCCCGTCCCGGTATGCCGTTAGTTAAGTAACCTAACGGTGCATAACGGAACATTGCGGCGAATGCGGATGGCATAAGCGTACGTGTTATTTTCGTTTCTTTTCTGTGATTGGCTTAAGGACTTAAATGATGGGATTACATTAATGTGATTAATGTAAACAAAATAAACCTAAAAGATGTTGTAGAATCGGATTTGAAAAACCACTCGGCTTTTTATGAAAAAGCTATATTTCAAAAACTGCGGAGCTTAAGCCACTCCTTTTTAAAACCACTAGATTCTACAACGATATCAAGCTCGAAGCGTTAAAGATTTTCTTAAAAATCATCCGCAACCCTCCGTCATTTTAGGAAGTAGAGTACTTAGTATTCGTGCTACGTTTGTTGACCTTAGCCAAGGCGTAGTGTACGGTAGCTAAGTGATGTCTTCCTACAAACGCATATGATGCAGATTAATTAGGACGGGCATATGACTTTGTTGACCTTAGCCAAGGGTCATGTGAACGGGTCTAATCAATCAAGAAATGACGGGTTGAGCTTGACTAGTGCTCGTGATTTGTTGACCTTAGCCAAGGTCACGAGTATTAGGGGTAAAAACCACATCGGGAATTTCAATAGTTGAAATTTGCAATGAGATTGCATACCTTCCATGTGATGGTTGGATCCCGATCCCACTGTGGGCAATAGTTGCTCCTAGGAGAGTTTTACAATTTACAATTAGCTAACTCATTAGGTGTCTAGAAAGGTGTTAACGGGGCTCCGCCTCTGGGAAAACGAGGTTTACTCTAATTAGGTCCGTGCGAAAGCACGGGGAACCTCCCTCAAGTACCGACACTGGCCTGGTTGAACGGTTAGCGAAGTTGTAGACTGTAATTAATCCTGGCTAGTTTTTCTTTTTAAGGTTTGAAAGAAAAACTCGATAAAAGCAGTGGGAAACATCGATTAGACAAGATAATAACCAATCTGATCTATGCAAGAGTTTTCGCTGAGTTTATTCTTTTCTCTCTCTTAATGGCAGATACCCATGACTGGACTCAAGCTTTTACTAGATAAAAACAAACTGAATGGGACCAACTATAAAGACTGGCTGAGGAATCTGAAAATCGCCTTGACTTATGATAAAGTATCATATGTCCTCACAGCTTCAGCCCCGCTCGTCCCTGGTCCAAAATCCTCAGTTGCGGATATTGAAGTCCGCAAGACATGGGACGCTGACTGTGCCACGGCCACATGCCTCGCGCTTGCATCGATGGATAACACACATCAAAAGCAACACGAGGACATGGACATTCACGGTATATTGCTCCATACAAAGGAGTTGTATGGGGAGCAATCCCGCGTATTACGATACGAAGCATCAAAGAAATTGTTTCAGATGCGAATGGCCCCTGGCACACCAGTAGGAGACCATGTTCTGAAGATGATAGCTCTTATAGAAGAACTTGAGGACCTTGGATGGACGATGGACAATGAACAATATATAGATATTATTCTGCAGTCCCTCCCCTCCACCTTTGCTCAGTTCATAGTGAACTTCAACATGCATGGCATGGAGAAGGATCTCCCTGAACTCCTTAATATGTTAAGGAGTGCAGAGAGCACTATGAAGTTAGCAAAAACTCCCGTTATGACTATTGGACAGTCTTCCTCTTCTCGCCCGAAAGCCAAGGCCAAGGGAAAGAAAAAGAAGAAACCCACTAATCCTAAGGGCGGAGTTAAAAAGGTGAAGGGAAAGGGAAAGTCCAAGGCTGGAGACTCGGGGAAGGGTGAATGTTTTCACTGCCACAAGACAGGACATTGGAAGCGCAATTGCACGGAGTACTTAAGTCTCAAGAAGAAGCATGGTGATGCTTCTGCTTCAGGTGCGTTTGTGACTGAAAACTGTTTTTCTATAAACTCTGCTTCCTGGGTATTGGATACCGGTTCAGGTTCTCACATTTGCAATTCTATGCAGGGGCTGAGAAATAGCAAGGTTTTGAGGACAGGTGACCATACTCTCCGCGTTGGAAATGGTTCCAATGTACATACAGTCGCAGTGGGAGAGTATCACTTGGGGTTGCCATCTGGATGTATTTTGGTTTTAAATCCATGTTATTTTGTACCAAGTATGCTATGTAATATAATATCCGTTTCTTTGTTGGACAATGAAGGGTATAATTTTGTATTGCAGAACAATGTTATGAACATTAACCTGAATCAAATGTTGGTTGGGTATGGTACGCTTAACAACGGAATATATGTCCTAAATCAACACACAGTTTTCAGTATACAACACACTAATAAAAGAAAATTTTCAGAATTAAATGAAGATTTTCTTTGGCACTGTAGACTTGGTCATATTAACGAAACAAGACTAAACAAGTTACACAAAGATGGATATTTAAACTCTTTTGAATATAAATCTTATGCGACTTGCCAGTCTTGTATCAAGGGTAAAATGACCAAAACTCCGTTTACCGGACACGGAGAAAGAGCTACTCAGCTCCTGGGCCTCATACATAGTGATGTATGTGGGCCAATATCTACACAGGCTAGAGGCGGTTTTTCATACTTCATTACGTTCACTGACGATTTCTCAAGATTCGGTCATGTATTTTTATTAAAACACAAGTCCGAAGCTTTCGAGAAATTCATTGAATATAAACAAGAAGTAGAAAAACAAATCGGCTTGAGTATCAAGATGCTTCGATCAGATCGAGGTGGTGAGTATCTCAGTACAGAATTTGCACACTTCCTAAAAGAGAATGGGATTCTCTCTCAGCTCACTCCTCCTTACACACCACAGCACAACGGCGTGTCAGAACGACGGAATAGGACCCTATTAGATATGGTCCGGTCCATGATGAGTGACGCTGAGTTACCAGTCTCGTTTTGGGGGCATGCATTGGAGACTGCAGCGTTTCTGCTAAACAGGGTTCCAACCAAAACCGTGTCTACCACGCCATATGAGATATGGCATGGGAAGAGACCATCTCTTAAGAGAATTAAGATTTGGGGTTGCCCGGCCTATGTTAAAAAGCAGAATCCGGACAAACTCGAGACACGGTCGGTCATGTGTAACTTTGTGGGATATCCAAAGAATTCTTATAGATATCTATTCTACCACAAAGAGGAACAAAAAGTGTTCGTTTCTCAACATGCCACATTCTTGGAAAAAGAATTTTTCACAGACAAAGATGATGGCAAGGTGGTGGATCTAGAAGAGGTTCTAGAGACACAAACTACAAATGACGATTTGGTTGAACCGGCTGTTGCAGCAGAAACTGAAGAACCTCGGCCACTCCGTAGGACTAGTAGGACTTCTCGCCCACCGGAGAGGTACTACGGTTTCCTCATTGATGGTAACGGAGAAGATTGCATCATGGATGATGATGATCCTACCAGTTTTCAGCAAGCTATCACGAGTAAAGACTCTGTGAAGTGGCTGGATGCCATGAGATCCGAAATGGAGTCTATGTACACCAACAAAGTGTGGACTTTGGACGTTGTACCCCCTGGGGTAAAACCTGTAGGGTGCAAATGGATCTTTAAAAGAAAGATTGGTGTAGATGGGCAGGTGGAGACCTATAAGGCAAGACTTGTGGCGAAGGGTTTTCGTCAAAGACCAGGTTTGGACTATGACGAGACTTTTTCTCCCGTAGCCATGCTTAAATCCATTCGGATCCTACTTGCTATTGCTGCTCACTACGACTATGAAATCTTGCAGATGGACGTTAAAACCGCATTTCTAAATGGAAATTTGGAAGAATGCGTTTATATGGATCAGCCAGAGGGCTTCATTGATAGTGGGAGCAGCGGGAAAGCATGTAAATTGCTTAAATCCATATATGGGTTAAAGCGGGCATCACGGAGTTGGAACATCTGTTTCGATGATGTCATCAAAGAGTTTGATTTCATCAAAAATCCAGATGAACCTTGTGTTTATAAGAAGGCTGTAGGGAGAGCTGTCGCATTCCTCGTATTGTACGTGGACGACATTCTTCTGATAGGAAATGATATTCCTATGCTAAAGTCGGTCAAATCTTTCTTATCACTGAGGTTCTCCATGAAGGACCTGGGTGATGCCACGTACATTCTGGGCATAAGGATCTATAGGGATAGATCCAAAAGGTTATTGGGATTGTCCCAAACCAGGTACATAGACACCATCCTAAAAAGGTTTAGTATGGAAGACTCCAAGCGGGGTGCCTTACCCGCTTTCCATGGGGTCACTCTCTCCAAGGATTCTTGTCCAAAGACCGATGAAGAGAGAGCTCGCATGAGTATTATACCCTATGCTTCGGCAGTAGGATCTATAATGTATGCGATGTTATGTACACGCCCAGATGTAGCTTACGCACTTAATGTTGTAAGCAGGTATCAATCCAACTCAGGGGAGAATCACTGGACAGCAGTGAAGAACATTCTTAAGTACTTGCGAAGGACTAAAGAATTGTTCTTGGTGTATGGTAATGGAGATCTCCAAATGGAGGCCTTTACCGATTCGAGCTTCCAGAGTGATAAGGACGACAGCAAATCTATCTCTGGGTTTGTATTTACCCTCAATGGAGGGGCGGTGAGTTGGAAGAGTTCCAAACAAGATACCGTTGCAGACTCTACGATGGAAGCTGAGTACATTGCTGCAAATGATGCCGCCAAGGAAGCCGTCTGGATGAAGAAGTTCGTCTCGGAGCTAGGAGTAGTTCCTACCATTATTGATCCAATACCTTTGTATTGTGACAATAATGGGGCTATGGCGTTAGCCAAGGAGCCCAGATCCCATCAGCGGTCCAGACACATCCTGAGGCATTTTCATTTGATCCGGGAGATTGTTGATCGCCGCGAGATCGAGATTAGGAGGGTAGACACAAAGAATAACGCCGCGGATCCATTCACCAAGGCCCTCCCTCAGCCGCAACATGAGCGACTTTTTGAGATGTTGGGTATGAGATACGCCAATAACTGGCCTTAGTGCAAGTGGGAGATTGTTGGATATATGTATGCCCTAGAGGCCATTATATGATAGTGGATGTATCTATACATGTATATATATTCAGTATGCATTCTTGCTCGACATGATAGTATGCTATCTGGTTCTTCTTTATCTGACATGTTGACTTGATCATGCTTATTATTCACTCATACATGCTGATAAAACCTTGAGGATATTGGCTTGACTGCTCTGATTATGATGGAGATCATACTAGTGGGACATCTGTAGTCTATAAGCAATCCTGGAAAGTCCCTAGTCGAAGGTATATCGAGACGGGGCATTGATATACCAGAGTAGACTAGCGTATATAATACTAGACCCATGCGATGGGCGATGGATGTTCCCACATTCATCGATGTTTGACATCAAGATCATATACGGGTGCTCAGTGCTGACTGGGTACACTGGACGGACTCACCGAGAACTCCTATATGGAATTATATCTATCGTCGAATAGCAGTTCTCAGGTGACATTGGTACATGTTAGTCTGTAGACCCGAGATCGTCATAGAGTCTTGTGTGTTCTCCCACTGTACTTTGATTGTCACCCTACCACGGCTCTACTGAGTCGTGCAAACAGGTGGCCGTTGGGTACAGTCCCGAGACACACGAAGGCAATGAGCGATAGGAGGGGTTTTCGTCTCTCCCGGTATTGGGAGTTGATGTTGTGCTGTGCCCGACTGGTTATATCAGTAAGTCCCTGGCCAGGGCTGCTGAGATTTGCTGATAAGTGTTATCGGTAGTTTCTCGATCTGTTATAGACCATTCACCGGCACGACTTATTGAGTTATTAGGGTCGACATGACCATCCCTAGGCTCGATATGCAGCATATCTGACGAAGAGACCGGACTGTATGGTAGTGTTGCCGGTTGGCTCGACGGGAGTTGTAGCAGGTTCGCTTGTTTTCTTCTGATCGCTCAATACCCGGGTAGCCGTTACGTTTAGCTGACCGCTTGCGGCTTGGGGGACTTGATATGATCATTACCCTCTGCCGGCGTATTGACGAGTCTTAGAGTCCCACAAAGGAGTTACCCAGTCCAGGCGAAAGAGTTGTGGTGCGCGTATGCGATATGCGCATGCACCCGATTAAAATGTGCGTATATGATATCGGACATTGATCGGGCGGCCTTCTTTTGGTGGGGTCATATGAGATATGACCGGATTGATAAATCAAGTGTTGATTTATCATTTAACCATTAGTTTTCTCACTTAAAACCTTTCATGGACATGATGGATGTATGCATGTGTGTATATGTTTTTTTCTTTCTATCTAGTTTCATGCACATGTGGATGTGCATACATGCATACACACATACACCCATCTATCATGGTTGTTAGCACATGGAAATGGTGGCAATATAAGACTCACACCATAGATTAAGTGAAGGTTTTTTATTTAATTTTGGATTTAAAACAAATTGAAAAGAAAAGGATAATCTTTGTTAGCTTCTACATTCTTCTTCTAACCTAACCATGCTCACCTACCTCTAACCTTGGGTTATCCTTCTCTTTATCATTTAAAACTCAAGTTAATTAAACCCTCCATCACTTAATCATAGTTAGAGGTGAGAAGGAATAAAATATAAAAGGTTATATTTTATTTCTTTTTAGAGGGTCATCTTTTTATCATTCTACACTTGCTAAAAAGAAAAGCCACCATCTTCATCCTCCTTCACCATTTGCTCTCTAGGTTTTTCTAGTGAGTTAAACACACTCAAAGAAAGGTTTTTGAAGTGAGATTCCAAACCACAATATCATTCTATGCAAGTTTAGCCAACTTGCTTAGAGTGTTCTCTTCGGTTTTACGAAGTTGCAAGCTTGGACGGAGAACTCCGTGGTGGATCGTCGTGGACGTAAGAGGACTTCAAGAGGACCTTCTTCCAACACCCAAGACACCAAGGAGTCCAGCGAAAGGGAGCTACAAAGGTTGTAGTCTCGAAACCCTAGTTTGATTCGCTTTTACATTCGAAACCCTAATTTTCTAGGATCGATTCCATTATA
Source organism: Agapanthus africanus (assembly GCA_030015575.1). NCBI lineage: Eukaryota > Viridiplantae > Streptophyta > Magnoliopsida > Asparagales > Amaryllidaceae > Agapanthus > Agapanthus africanus. The sequence continues at coordinate 327,205,836 of CM057349.1, read as the reverse complement.
TGTTCGTTGAGCACCATAAAAATTTAAACTTTGGGACATGTGATGCTTCAAAACTCATCATAGGGTGCTAGACTAACCTAACAGACCATACTTCAACTACTTTTTAACCTTGAGTTAATTATCCTTTTGATTTATTAACTCAATGATAAAGATCTAGATAATTACTAACCATGGTTAAAGTGAGAAGGATTAATATTGATTTATTCTTTCTTATCTCAATTTTTCATTCATATCATTATCTTTTGAGCTCAAGCTTAGCCACCATCTTCTTCTTCCTCTCTTGAAAATTTCTTTGAGTGAAGTTGATAAAAAAAAAAGGGTTTTGATTATAGAATACAAACCACATCATCATACTACACACATCTAGCCCATTTGTGTAGGGTGTTTGCTCTACTTCATTCACATATCAAGTAAAGCAAGGAGCTTTGGGCAAAGGGACTTCGGGTGGTTCTTCGTGGACTAAGAAGGCTTCCAACGATCCGTTCCAAACTCTCATAGTGCCAAGGAGTCACCAAGGGAGGTCTACAAAGGTTGTAATCTCTACCCTTAGTGATAGTTTTTCATTTGCATGTGATTCTTAGTTAAATGAAACCCAAATTTCTAGTTATGATTCTTGTCAAGTCCACTTACCACCTTCAAAATTTGATTTTGGCATATATGATGCTTCTAAAACCTTGATAAGGTGCTAGGTAAACCCAACAATGGTATCAGAGCCAAGTTAGAGCTTTAGGTGATGTTTAGGCGAAGTTAAAACTCCGATCGAACCACGAAACACCAACTTAGACCCTTCTCTGGACATTTTTTAAAACTGTGATTTTTTCCGTATTAAAAATACTTAAAAAATTCAGCAGGGAAATATAAGTATTACTGTAAAAAACGAGGCCATAATCTGTACAAACCGCCGCGGAACCGCGGCCATACCTTGCCTTAGCCGTGGATCCGCGGCCGTACAGAAGTATTATTGCATCGTTTTTGCACAGTAATGTCCGTAGCTGCTTGTACATATTTTTGGGTATTTTTAATCTGACTCAAGTGTTGAGTGTTCTAGGGATTATTTTGAATTCGTTGATTTGATTGGAAAATTTAATTTCGTTCTGTTTTCCGGATATTTAGAAACTGTTAAAATGTTCGAACGGATATCATTAACTCACTTTTTCCCGGCATGAAAAACTTTCAAGTGTTGAATTTTTCTCGAGTTTAAATCTTTCGGAAAAACGTGCAAGTAACGTGGTGGACCCTCTAGAAGAACACAAAACTTAACTCGATTATGCGACCGTCTGAACCGCCTCTAAACTTTAGGGTTTGGGGCAGTACGGCGTGCCACATGTGAGGCGTTGGCTTGATCCTTCTACGGTTGGACCACTGCTACTGTGACATGTTCTAGGATTTTTGAACTCCGCTCAAGTGTTGAGCTATTTAGGAAATCTTGGGTATTTGATTATTCGATCAGAATGTTTAATACTGTATATTTATCTGGAATGTGATACAATATGTTGAATTCATGTAGTTAGGCATGAAATGCGAAGTATGCGATATTTCGGATTTACGATGTCTAAAGAGATTGTGGATTCCAAATGTTGTAGTTTTACACTTTCTTTTCTGTGACCGTAAGCGTAGTATGTGGGGTATCGCCGGCTTCGTTGCTATACTTCAACGACAATCGGGATACGCATACTTGCTTACGTTGATGATATGAGATATTATGTGTTGCTGAGATATGATGTGCAGGATTGTCGCGATTGAATAGCCGGGGGTTTTATGTGAGATGAGAGTTTTATTTTCATTCATGTATAAATCAATTGTATGTAATATTCTTTTATTTGGGGCACTTCCGGGATGAGGAAGATGTTTCCATCATTGTATATTATTTACTTTTCCGCATTAGGATAGACCCAAGGAGGGGAGCACAAGTGACCGGGTTCTAGGGTTCAGTGGGAGGCCATCTCGAGTAGTCGAGACCGGGTCTCCTAAACTCTAGACTTGGCAGGATCGCTTGCCGCTCTCGTAGGGGTCCTTGGGTGTGGGCTTGGCTATTCATCGCGACCGTGGAATCCGTATTTTCTATTGTTGGCTAAATACAAAATACGGACATCCTAGATATCCTTTTATTTTCATATGTGCTTCTGCTGTTGATATTCTGTAATGTGATTACTTAGTATCTGAGACGAATGGATTATTATTATATATATGATATATAATAAACGTTGCTTATGTTTTACACCCGCACTAGTCCCATCCCGCTATGCCGTTAGTTAAGTAACCTAACGGTGCATAACGGGACGATGCGGATGATATAAGTGAACGTTCTATTTTCGTTTCGTTTCTGTGATGGCTTAGGAACTTAAATGATGGGATTACATTAATGAGATTAATGTAAAGTAAAAGAAACCTAAAAGATGTTGTAGAATCAGATTTGAAACCCACTCGGTCTTTTTATGAAAAATGCAAGTTTCAAAAGATGTGGAGCTTAAGCCACTCCTTTTCTAAACTGTTTTGATTCTACAACGAGATCAAGTTCAAAGCGTTGAAGGTTTTCATAAAAACCATCCGCAACCCTCCATCATTTTAGGAAGCAGAGTACTTAGTATTCGTGCTACGTATTTTGATCATAGTCAAGGCGTAGTGTACGGTAGCTAAGTGATGTCTTCCTACAAAGCATATGATGCGATCAGTTAGGACATTCATGTGATTATGTTGATCATAGTCAAGGGTCATATGGGTGGGTCTAGTTGATCTCGAAATGATGGGTAGAACTTGACTAGTACTTATGATATTTTGACTATAGCCAAGGTCATAAGTAACTAGGGGTAAAAACCAAATCGGGAGTTTCAAGAGTTGAAATTTGCAATGAGATTGCATACCATCTATATGATAGTTGGGTCCCGATCCCACTGTGAGTAAGTGTTACTTCCAGGAGAATTTTGCACTTTACAATTAGCTGATCCAGTAGGTGTCTAGAAAGGTGTTAACGGGGTTTGACCTCTGGGAAAACGAGGTTTACTTTAATTAGGTCCGTGCAAAAGCACGGGTAACCTCCCTCAAAGTACCGACACTGGCCTGGATGACCGGTTAGCGAAACTGTAGAATGTAATTAATCCTGGCTAATTTTCTTTTCAGGTTTTGAAAGAAAATTTGATTAAAGCAGTGGGAGACATCGATTAGATAAGATAATAACCAATCTAATTCTTTGCAAGAGCATTTCGCTGAGTGTATTCTTTTCTCTCTCCTAATGGCAGATACCAATGACGGGACTTAAGCTTATACTAGAGAAAAATAAACTGATGGGACCGAACTATAAAGAATGGTTGAGGAACTTGAACATCGCACTTGCATATGATAAAGTATCATATGTCCTCACAACCAAAGCCCCACCCGTCCCAGGACCTGGATCATCTGTCTCAAATAGGGAGATCCGAAAAACTTGGGATACTGATTGTAACACGGCCAAGTGCCTCGCGCTTGCTTCTATGGACAATATCCATCAGAAGCAACACGAGAATATGGATGTACAATCCATCTTTCTTCACACAAAGGACTTGTATGAAGAGCAATCTCGTACTTTGAGATACGAGGCATCTCGAAAGCTGTTTCAGATGCGAATGGCCTCTGGTACATCAGTCGGAGACCATGTTTTAAAGATGATTGGTCTTATAGAAGAACTTGAGGAACTGGGATGAACCATGGACAATGAGCAATATACGGATATTGTTCTACAGTCTCTCCCCCTGCCTTTGCTCTGTTCATAGTGAACTTCAATATGAACGATTTGGAGAAATCATTCCCTGAACTTCTCAATATGTTGAGAAGTGCAGAGAGCACGTTGAAAACAACGAGGACTCCCGCTCTGCTTGCTGGGCCATCTTCCTCTTCAGTCCCAAAAGCCAAGGCCAAGGGAAAGAAAAAGAAGAAGTCCATCAAACAGAAAGGTGGAGTTAAAATGGCAAAGGGGAAAGACAAATCCGGGGCTGCGGGAAGCGGGAAAGGAGAATGTTTTTACTGCCACAAGTCAGGACATTGGAAACGCAACTGTGCTGTGTATCTTGCTGATCTCAAGAAGAAGAAGCATGCTGATGCTTCCACTTCAGGTGTGTTTGTAACTGAAAACTTTTTTTCTTTAAACTCTGCATCTTGGGTATTAGATACCGGTTCTGGTTCTCACATCTGCAATTGTATGCAGGGATTGAGAAATAGTAGAGTTTTGAAGACAGGTGACCATACTCTGCGGGTTGGAAATGGTTCCAATGTACATGTTGTATCCGTAGGAGAGTATCATCTTGGGTTGCCTTCGGGTTGTATTTTGGTTTTGAACCCGTGTTATTTTGTACCTAGTATGCTATGTAATATATGTTGGAGATAGTGCCCTCAGAGTCAATTATTGGATCACAGGCACGTGATTGCAATGATTGAGGGAGGACCTATCCCGGTAGGACCGTCTTACTCGAGATGATAGTATGCTATCTGGTTTACCTTTATCATCGTGTACTGTTTTAGGTGACCTGACATGTCGCTATTACACGTTGATAGAGCCCCTAGGATTCTTGCTTGACTACCAGCAGTATGATGGCGATCATATACGTGGGAGCTGGTAGTCTATAAGCACATCCTTAAAAGGTCCCTAGTCGTAGGAGTTTCGAGACAGGGCATCGATACTCCATTAGTAGACTAGTGTATACAGTCGAGACCCCGACGAGGGGCGGTGGCCGGTCTCACAAGCCACTGGTGTCAGTTGGTTCACCTAAGATGTATACAGGTGCTCATTGGGTTATGAGTACACCGGACAGGACTCGCCGGGAACCTGCTAGTTGGGCTTATACCTGACGTCAGATAGCAGTTCCCTGGTGACATGTGTACAGGTTAGTTCATCGACCTGTGGATCGTCATTTGTCTCGTGTGAGTTCCCACTGTGCTTTGATTACTACCCTACCACGGCTCAAAGGAGTCGTGCAAACAGGTTTTAGTTGGGTACAGTCCCGAGCCACATGGAGGCAGTGAGCGGATCTTCAGGGGTTCGTCTCTCCCGGTATTGGGGGTGAGGTCGCGCTGTGTCTAGGAGAGCCATTACGCAAAGCCCTCGGCCGAGGCAAGAGATTTACTGGTAGGTATTCCAGTAGTATCTCAGGGCGTTCTGGGCTACACTCCGACACGACTTGTACCGCTTTTGGGGGTCTGACTTTTACCAACCCCCTAGGCCCGCCATGCGATACTCATAGACGAACGGACCGGACTGTACGGATATTGTCACTGACAGGCTCAGTTGGGTGTCGGGGTGAGCTTCCTCATCGACGTCCCTTTTGGTCAATAGCTGGTGGCCCGTCACGTATTGGCTTATACCTCTGACGTGCCAGTGGTTAAATCCACAGCCATAGTATTGACGAGTCTTTAGAGTCCACCACACTTACAGTTACTCAAGCTTTCGGGCGAAACACTGTAGAGGCCGTATGGAGATATGGCAGGGTCCGATCAGATACGTGCGGTATTGCACGGATCAGGATCGGACAGTTTTGTACTAGTGGCCGTATAGTTATATGGCAGGGTTCGATCAGATACGTGCGGTATTGCACGGATCAGGATCGAACGGATTTTACTAGCCGGCTTTGGCTTAAGCCGGTCCTAGTTTAGTACAGTGTAGATTTTGTCTCATTGCATTTGTATCCGGTCGGAATACAGATGCGGGTGTGTATGCACAGTATCGGGGTTTTCCTGTAATTTATTACGGGACCAGTTTTCTGGAGTTGCCAGTTTGCATTCCGTTCCGGCCGGTTTTTCCTTGTTCTTTCCCGGCCGGACTTTTATGATGGAGGGGGTAATTTGCAGTTTTGCAAATTACTTTTAGGGAGGGGGTTTCTTCATATGTGAGATTATGTTTGACCATCATCATTTTTATTCTCTTTACATCACTTGCTTTATTCATGATGAGAAAGGATTTGATTTGTGATTAGAATTGATAAGAAAGTTTGTAATGATAATGTTTGGTTGTGGTCACCCTTCTTGCTCTCCTACACTCACCTCCCTCTTGCTTTCATATTCTTTCCTCCACCATTCTAAGATGATAAGTTTTTCATTAGAAAAGAAAGAAGAAGAAAAAAAGAAAGAGAGAAGAAGAAGAAGAGAGCTTCTTCTTGAGAGTTTCATTTCTTGATCTCATTCATGCTAGAAAAATGCAAGCACCATTTTTCTTATCTCATTTTCCTCCATCATCTTCAAATGGCAACAAACCCCAAGCATCTTCTACACTACATTCTACAGCATATCTTGAGCATGTCGAGTTGCCGGCTTCATGCGCGAGTTGCCTCGGTATTGAGGCGGGAGCCCGTAAAAGACGCAGGCGATGTGGTCCCCTTTCCGGCGAGGAGGCGACGATGTGGAGGGAAGACTTTCCGCGGGAGATCGGGACGATGACGAGAAGACCGGAGGACTCGGATCACTCGGTATACTTCTCACCCTATCTCTTAGATGCTAGCATTAGGTTAATGGTTACGATCCGGGTTTTCTTTGTCCGCGGTAGCGCCGGTTTCCGAGTAAGGAAAAATTTTGATTCCGCATTTTGGCCTCGAGTAAGACGGCCGGGGCGCTGCCGTGGCGCAACAATATAATATCCGTTTCTTTGTTGGACAATGAAGGATATCATTTTGTATTGCAAAATAATGTTATGAACATTAACTTGAATCAAGAGTTGATTGGGTATGGTACACTAAATAACGGTATTTACGTCCTGAACCAACACACAGTTTTCAATATACAACATACTAATAAAAGAAAGTTTTCAGATATAAATGAAGCTTTTCTTTGGCATTGTAGACTTGGTCATATTAATGAAACAAGACTAAACAAAATACATAAAGATGGATATTTAAATCCTTTTGAATTTAAATCTTATGCGACTTGTCAGTCTTGTATCAAAGGTAAAATGACCAAAACTCTGTTTACTGGACACGGAGAAAGAGATGTGGAACTCTTAAGCCTCATACATAGTGATGTATGTGGACCAATGTCTATACATGCTAGAGGTGGTTTTTCATACTTCATTACTTTTACTGATGATTTCTCAAGATTCGGACAAGTGTTTCTGATAAAGCACAAATCCGAAGCTTTCGAAAAATTCAAGGAGTATAAACTTGAAGTAGAAAAACAAACAGGCTTGAGTATCAAGAAACTTCGATCAGATCGAGGTGGAGAATATTTAAGTACAGAGTTTTTAGACTTCTTAAAAGAGAATGGGATTCTCTCTCAGTTCACTCCTCCTTACACACCACAGCACAATGGTGTGTTAGAATGCAGGAATTGTACCCTATTAGATATGGTACGATCCATGATGTGTGATGCTGAGTTATCGCTTTCCTTTTGGGGGCATGCATTAGAGACAGCGATGTATCTATTAAACAGGGTTCCAACCAAGACCGTGTCTACCACTCTATATGAGATATGGAGTGGAAAGAGACCATCTCTTAAAAGAGTTAGGATTTGGGGTTGTCTGGCTTTTGTTAAAAAGCAGAATCCAGACAAACTCGAGACACGATCGGTCATGTGTAAATTTATGGGGTATCCAAAACATTCGTATGGATATCTATTCTACCACAAGGAGGAACAAAAGGTGTTTATTGCTTAGCATGCCACATTTTTGGAAAATGAAATCTTTACAGACAGTACTGATGGTAATGCGGTAGAACTAGAAGAGCTTCTAAAGACACAAATTACTTAGGACAAATTGGTTGAAACTGATGTTGCAATAAAACTTCAAGAACCTCAGTCGCTCCGGAGATCTAATAGAACTTCTCGCCCACCAGAGAGATACTATGGGTTTCTCATTGATGGTGATAGAAAAGATTGCATCATGGATGATGATGACCCTACTAGTTTTCAGCAAGCTATCACGAGTGGTGACTCAGTGAAGTGGCTGGAAGCCATGAGATCCGAAATGGAGTCCATGTATACCAACAAAGTATGGACTTTGGACGTTGCGCCTCCTGGGATAAAACCCGTTGGGTGCAAATGGATCTTTAAAAGAAAGATTGGTATAGATGGACAGGTAGAGACCTTTAAAGCAAGGCTAGTAGCGAAAGGTTTTCGTCAAAGACCAGGATTGGACTATGATGAAACTTTCTCTCCAGTAGCAATGCTTAAATCCATTAGGATCTTACTTGCTATTGCTGCTCACTATGATTATGAAATCTGGCAGATGGATGTTAAAACTGCATTTCTAAATGGTGATTTAGAAGAATGCGTTTTTATGGATCAGCCAGAGGGCTTCATTGACAGTGAGAGCAACGGGAAAGCATGTAGATTGCTTAAATCCATTTATGGATTAAAGCAGGCCTCACGGAGCTGGAACATCTTCTTTGATGATACAATCAAAGAGTTTGAATTTATCAAAAATATAGATGAACCATGCATTTATAAGAAGATTGTAGAGAGTACTGTCACATTTCTCGTATTGTATGTAGATGACATTCTCCTGATAGGAAATGATATTCCTATACTACAATCGGTCAAACTATTCTTATCACAAAGGTTCTCCATGAAGGACCTGGGTGATGCCTCATGCATTTTGGGCATAAGGATCTATAGAGATAGATCCAAAAGAAAATTGGGATTGTCCCAATCAAAGTATATAGACACCATCCTAAAAAGGTTTAGTATGGAAGATTCCAGGCGTGGTGCCTTGCCTGCTTGTCATGGAATCACTCTCTCCAAGGACTTCTGTCCGAAGACTGATGAAGATGCCACGCCACACTTCCCGGTGTACGGCGAAGGAGATGCGACAAGGTCCGCTACGTATGTACTCAGAAATACATACGCTAAGCGTATCTAAGCAATATAAAAGTAAATCACAAGAGACAAGAGATATAGAAATAACAGCAACTTTATTAATAACATTCTTTTATACAATGCATGAAAAGTAAATACAACTGAAATGAAAAGCGATGCCTAAACAGTGGCATAACAGGAAATGAAAATATTGAATAGAATAAGGTACAATATCTAGAGCTCGGGGTCTTCGTGAAACTGCTCCAAGTCTTCACCGGTGGGCTCGATCTCTGCTGGGTCCAAAGCACCTGACGACATTCAAAGAAGAAAGAAATAGAATGTCGTCAGCGAACAGGTCGCTCGGTAAGTCCCAAAGATAAGGAAGAATTAGAAAGACAGAATAAGAGTATTTTCTAAAGTGTTATGTTGTAGAATATTATGTTCACGTTGTTGTTTGTAGTTTGGTACAGAAGGATGCCAGTGTATACGAGAGGGGTCTCTATATGCTAGAGACCAGGGCAAACGGAATGTACAAGGAACCGTTAAGCCATGGTACAACAGCAACGAAATATGGTTAGGTGTCTTAATCTGACCATCTCGTGCCACCTTTAACACCTTCCGTACCAATCTACCCCTTAAACCCAGTAGTGTTTTGATAGTATTGTTGTATTGTATTGTGTAAGTTGGATGACTGACCAAAACCATGATATCAGTAAACAGATTGTAACTGCATAATCAGGTAAATGGAATAACTGAATAATGGATGTATATCCATGGTTTGATTCAGTCAAGTTGTATAGATTGTTAACTGGATTCTGGGATTCATGTGTTCATATTGAGTTGGAATATTAAAGAATATAGATTGACTTGAATCATATTAAAGTCAAAAATAATCAGACTCAAACCCGAGTCAGACTAAAAGAAATGTAATTTGAAGTTCTATAATTGTTAGGGTCCTTATTGTAAATTATAAAACTTGAGGGGTTTTATGTAAAAATACTTTTGTATAGTTTTCAAGATACACCTCAAGTATTTATTATTCGTCTTTATAGTTATAATAAGTGTGATTTCATTTAGTGTTATTTCTAGTGAAAATATCCTAATTACATAAATAAATTTATTAATTTGTAATATTGATTTATTTGAAATTCATGGTATTTTAATGTAACTTTTAATGTTGTAATTTTTAGGAAAAGGTGGAAACTTTATCTTATAATAAAATAGATGTTTAAATGATAAATATACATATGTTTATACAAGAATAATTTTTTAAAAATATTTTATTTTCCAAAAATCTCATTTTTCTTAAATGTCGTATTCTAAACCTTTTTAGACCGAATGCTCCTTGCGGAGGTCTGAATTTCGCACTACTAAGCCCGAGGGTGCACGATAAACCGTACTATCCCTAACAAGTTCCCCAAAGGTGGGTTGTAGTGGCGCTTTGCAAAGATTTAATAAATACTAGTCATTTAGAAAACGGTTTTATAAAGATAAGGTATTTATGTAAAAATGTGTAAATTTCCGTATTTTAGATTCTAGGGTTTTCTAAGCCAACCAGCCTATTTCTAAATGGTCTAAACGACACGTCATTAGAAGCCTCAAATCGCCTCTTCACCGTCAATTGCGGCCAGGTAAGTGTCAGGTGAGTGGGAGGCTCTCCACTACAAGTAGTGGTCCTAATTAAGTAACCACTCGCCTTAGACACACTTGCCTAGACACCACAAAATCAGGTTTAGATAAACGATCGATGTCCATGACATATCGTATTTTCCTATTAAAAGATTTTGTTTTAAAATTGTATACAACTTAGAACTTTCAGAAAAGGTTTATAAAGAAAATGGTTTTTTAATGAAGAAATCTTGTATTATCGTATTCTAAGTTTTGATGATATCAATTAGGGTTGTATTTGCGTGTATGTGGAGGTAGGTCATTACCTCGTGATCTATTTTAAGGTATAGCAATGTTAAAGGGTTAAATGTGATAAACTAAACATGGTGGTATTTAAGTGTGAAAATACGGTATTTTGCAAAAGTTATCATTTCATGTGAGAAACTTTATCCAAATTGATTTTTAAGTGATTAGTAGTCAACATGAATATGTTTAAGGATTATGGAATTAGTGACAAGTGAGTTTGATAGAAAAACCGAATCGGAAATCGGTTTGTTTCGATTTCCGTCGGGTTTGAAAAATCGTATTTTAATGGAAGAAAGAAAGGTAGAAAAGAGGGACTTACGGGTTTGGACAACGCTAGAGAGTGCTTGGAAGGTAGTGGGTTTGTTGGTGCGTCGAAACGTCGTGAAGAGTCCTAGTACGATCGTCGGGATTTCGCCTTCGATTTCGGCAGCGCTTCGCCTTTCGCTCGTTTTCTAACGTACCGAGTTCTCTTGAAATTTTTAGAGAATGGACTCAGGAATGTAGGGTGAGAGGGTAGAGGGTATGGGGGTTTATATAGGGTTAGGCTAAGGTTAGGGTTTTTAATAAAAAAAATTATAAAAAATATACAAAATCATTAAAAATTTATTAAACATAGGAGTAAAAGGGATTTATTGGCCAAATGATAACCGATCCAAGAATTTAGAGTATGCAGGAGGATGGACCAGGTCAAGACCCAACTTTTCTCTGTTGGTGACTCGGCCGGCGGCGCCGGACCGAGTCAGCCGAGTCGCCGGCCGGCGGCACCGAGTCGGGCCGCGTCAGGGGTCCAATGGCCGGGGATTCTTCGGGGGTACAATTTGGTATATTTACTTTTTGTTGTCCAGTACATATTTTGTGAGTTATGGCATTTTTACCGTTGACTTCCAAAAAAAATTAAAACAAAATAAATACAAAAATAATGTGGAGCATGGGATTTGAACTCCGATGGCTTGGTTCAGCAGTGCAAGGTATTACCAATGAGCTACAAGCTCCTTCTTGCAATTATGGAGTGAAATAAATACTTAAAGAGATATCAGCTGCAATAAATTCTCCAAATATACATTGAATTTAAATCAATTCTTTGTACATTAAAAATGGAGTTGTTACTGTCTACCCTCCTTACAAAAATTTCGTCCTCAAAATTTACAACTTTTATTTGAGGACTAGTTTACAAAGAGGTGTGGATATCTAGTACACATTTCATCCTCCCTTTCCCAAGTGGACTCTCCTGGAGTGTCTTTCCTCCACATCACTCGAACCAAGTTAACTTCCTTGTTCCGAAGTGTCTTCACTTTCCTGTCCAGGATCTCCACAGGCTGTTGCTCACAAGACAAGTCGGGCTGTATAGTGAGCTCGGAATGATCGAGAACATGGCTGAGATCACTCACATACTTTCTGAGTTGGGATATATGGAACACATTATGCACTCCTTCCAATGAAGGTGGAAGCGCTAAACGGTATGCCACTTCACCGACTCGTTCGAGTATGTCGAACGGTCCAATGTATCTCGGACTTAGCTTACCCCGTCTTCCAAATCGGATCACTCCGCGGTTCGGAGATATCTTCAGGAATACGTGATCTCCTGGCTGGAACTCCAAGTGTCGTCTCTTTGCATCAGCCCAGTGCTTCTGTCGATCTTGGGCTATACGCATCCTTTCCCTGATAGTACGGATCATATCAACAGTCTCTACTATCATCTCCGGTCCAAGAAGTTCCCTATCTCCGACGTCGTCCCAACTTAATGGCGATCGACACTTCCTTCCATACAATGCTGCAAAAGGTGCCATTGCTATGCTTGCTTGGTAGCTGTTGTTGTACGAAAACTCCACAAGATGTAGGTGATCTTCCCACGATCCTTTGAAGTCTAACATACACGCTCTGAGCATATCCTCCAAGATCTGAATAGTTCGTTCCGATTGACCATCTGTTTGTGGATGATAAGCCGTGCTGAAGTTCAGACTTGTTCCCAAGCTTGCTTGCAGACTCTGCCAAAATTGCGATCAGAATCTGGTGTCGCGATCGGAGACAATGCAGACCGGTACTCCATGAAGTCTCACAATTTCCTGTATGAGTTCATGGGTATCAGAGATAGTATATTATGAAGAGTTTTAAATCTTAATTAGATTGTTACCTCCATGTACTTCTTTGCTAGTGTCTCAGTTGATTGGCCAACTCGAAATGGGATGAAGTGAGCCGACTTTGTGAGTCGATCCACAATGACCCATATGGCATCGTTACCCTTTGTGCTGCAAGGAAGAGCAGTCACAAAGTTCATCGTGATGTGTTGCCACTTCCATTCTGGGATTGGTAACGGTTGAAGTAATCCAGCAGTCCTGTGAAGTTCAGCCTTTACTTGCTGACACACCAAGCATTTTGCGACGCTTCTGGCTACTTCACGCTTCATTCCATGCCACCAATAATTCTGACGTAGATCTTTGTACATTTTGGTACCTCCAGGATGTACTGAGTAGGGAGAGTTGTAGGCTTCTTTCATTAACTCTTCCCGAACAGGCCCGTTTGGTACACACAATCTGCTGCCGTATCTCAAAGATCCGTCTTCATGGATGATGAAGTCTGTTCTGAGTCCATTCTCCACTTGTTCTCTGATCTTTTGCAACTTAGCATCGCTGGCTTGAGCTGCTTTGATCTGATTGACATTGGTTGATTGAACTTGTAAATTCATCAAACTTGAAGCATTACCTGGCATGACTACTTCAATCTCCATCTGATGCAAGTCTTGTTGAAGCTTCCACTGAGCGGTGAGATTCATTGCTAATGGTTGGCGACTAAGAGCATCAGGTACTACATTCACCTTCCCTGGGTGATATTGCAAGTTGATGTCAAAGTCCGCCATGAGTTCTAACCATCTTCTCTGCCGCATATTCAGCTCCTTCTGAGTAAACACGTACTTCAGGCTCTTATGATCTGTGTAGATGTTCACTCGTTCACCAAGTAGGTAATGACGCCAAATCTTGAGAGCAAAGATGATGGCTGCCAACTCCAAATCATGCGTCAGATAATTGCGCTCGTGAATCTTCAGCTGTCTTGAAGCATAAGCCACAACCTTACCGTGCTGATGTAGAACACAGCCTAATCCCTTACCGGATGCATCGCAATGCACTTTGAATCCTCCAGATTGATCCGGTATGACGAGAATAGGTGCAGATGTCAACCTTGACTTGAGTTCTACGAAAGCTTGTTCGCATGCTTCTGACCACACAAATTCTTCATCTTTACGTGTGAGCTTGGTCAGGGGCGTTGCTATCCTCGAAAGGCCTTCAATAAACCTTCTGTAATATCCAGCTAAACCCAAGAAACTTCGAATATCCTTCACTGACTTTGGTGTAGGCCATTCTCTAACTGCCGAAACTTTCGCTGGATCCACAGAGATTCCTTCTCCTGATACGATATGTCCAAGAAAACCAACTTGATTTAGCCAAAACTCGCACTTGCTGTACTTGGCATAAAGCTGATGTTGTCGAAGAGTTTCCAAGACAATTCGTAGATGTTCTGCATGTTCTTTCCGACTATTAGAATACACCAGGATGTCGTCGATGAAGATGACAACAAACCTGTCTAAGTACTCCCGGAAAACTTGATTCATAAGGTTCATGAATATTGTGGGTGCGTTGGTCACTCCAAATGGCATCACTAGAAATTCGTAATGTTCATAGCGAGTTCTGAAAGCTGTTTTGTGAATATCAGCTTCCTTGACCTTCACTTGATGATAACCTGAACGAAGATCTAATTTAGAGAAAACAAAAGATCCACTTAGCTAATCGAATAAATCGTCGATGCGCGGAAGTGGATACTTGTTCTTTATAGTGACTTCGTTCAAGGCTCTGTAATCGATGCACATTCTGTATGAACCTTCCTTCTTCTTCACAAGCAATACAGGTGATCCCCAACTTGAAGTGCTGGGACGAATCCATCCTTTCGCCAGTAATTCGTCCAACTGTGTTCGGACTTCCTTCAAACCTTCCAGACTTAATCGATAGGGTGCTTTGATCACCGGTTGTGCACCTGGTACTAAATCAATACTGAATTCAAGAGCTCGATCGGGAGGCAAACCTGATATATCATCAGGAAATACATCGTCGAACTCTCGAACCACATCTGGTCTTGATTCTTCCTCTGCTTGAGCTGCTGCAACTACTGCTTCTCTTGGCTTCGCTTTGTAGGTACTTGGCTCCAGTGTATGGTCTCCGCTTTTGAAATAGAAGACCGGATGGTCCGGGATCTCGAATACTACCCTCCTTTGACGACAGTCGATGGTAGCATAAAAAGTTCCAAGCCAATCCATTCCTAGAACCACATCGAAGTTCGGTATGTCCAGCACTTTGAAGTCAGCATAAAACTCTCGACTGCAGATGACGACTGGACACATGCTGTATCCCATAGTTGCCTTTAGAACGCCATTTCCGGAACTGACATTCCAGATGGATACAAGCGGTGAAACTGGAATCGCATGGGTTCGGACAAACCGTTGCGACATAAAGCAATGCGATGCTCCAGTATCAAACAGTGCAAGTGCAGGGATTGAGTATACTAAGATTGTACCTAAGATATGTGGGATTTGTTTTAGGTATAGGAAATATGTAACTAAGTAGCAGAATAGAAAAGAAAAGTTTGAAAAGAAAAGTTTACCAGTGATGACTTGGCCAGTGGCCTCAGCTTCTTCCACGGACATCGTGAAAGCCTGGCGCCTGGGTACATTCCTCCTGGCCTGAGGAGCATTCCTCGGAACATTCCTTTGAGCTTGATGGAACTGACGAGGAGGTGGTGCAGCTTGTGGTCCTCTGGGTGGTGCAGGTAGTGCAGGTCTGGGAGCAGGTGCCTGAAGAGCTGGTCGCTGCGGATAAGTAATTGCTGGCCTGGGTGCAGTAACTGGGTTCTGTCTTTGGGGACAAGACCCAATATCGTGAGTAGCTGAGCCGCAGACTAAGCAAAGGCGGCTGGCTCGACGGCAGTCCTTCATCATATGTCCAGTTCTCTTGCAGTAGGTGCAAAAGGCTGGGCTGGGACGATGGGTTGGTACTCCGGGCCGTCTTGGCACGAAAGGTGACCTGGACGAGGCTCCACCTGTCATCTGGTTGGCAGGGCGTTTGACTCCTGCAGACTGAGGTCTGCCCCTTGCTTTTATTACTGCCTCATAGCTGCGGGCAGCTTCTAGATCATCCTCATGAGTCAAAAATTTTCCCGTGGCTAGAGCAGCCTGAATCTCCATGTCCAGTCCTTGTTGAAAGCGACGAGCTCTGATCTCGTCCGTCGGTATCAAATGTGCCACGAATCTGCTTAAAGATTGTGTTAGCTGTGTAGTATGTGATATTTAAAAATTGAACTATTATGACATATCTTACCGGCTTAACATGGTGAATTCAGCGTCGTATTCATCTACTGATTTGTCCCACATTGAACCCTGTTGTAGATGAATGAACTGCTGCTCCATTACAAACCTGGCAGTCACAGGGAAGTATTTCGCGTCGAACTTCTCACGAAAAGTCTTCCATTCAATCGGCTGTACCAGACGGCTTTCTTCCGCCTTCCACCAGTTGCGAGCATTGTCCATGAGCTGTAGTTTCGCCATACGGACCCAAGCGATGTCTGGCACTTGAGCTGCTGCCAGATCGTCTTCGATGCTTTGTGCCCATTCTACAGCTTCAAGAGGGCTTCCTTTACCAGAGAACTGCTTGGGATGTAAAGCCCTGAATTGCTTTACTCCCGGTGCGTCAGTTTCAGGATGGTTTAGAAGTTGTTGTTGTCCCTTGAGAAGGCTGCGAATCGCCTCAAGTAGCACTGTTTGCTCGGTGGGTGGTGCAGGAACAGCTGGTACGAGAGGTAGTGTTGGAGGTGTGTTGTTGACGTTAGTGCTGGTGTTGTTTGGGGAATCCATAACCTTGAAGAAAAATTTGGGTTAGGACAGATTCAAATACATGAAATGATAAGATTCAAGGAATAGAAATTTATAAGATTCAAGAATCATGAATTGTAAAGAATGTTTTAGTTGCTGGTTCTTGTGTTATATTGCTTAGGTTGTTCACGCAGACCAGAACTGCATGATAGGGATTCATACAGCTCTGACCTGCATGGGCCACCAACAAAACCTGTCACGCTCTGCTTCCCGGTGTACGGCGAAGGAGACACGACGAGGTCCGCTACGTATGTACTCAGAAGTACATACGCTAAGCGTATCTAAGCAATATAAAAGTAAATCACAAGAGACAAGAGATATAGAAATAACAACAACTTTATTAATAACATTCTTTTGTACAATGCATGAAAAGTAAATACAACTGAAATGAAAAGCAATGCCTAAACAGTGGCATAACAGGAAATGAAAATACTGAATAGAACAAGGTACAATATCTAGAGCTCGGGGTCTTAGTGAAACTGCTCCAAGTCTTCACCGGTGGGCTCGATCTCTGCTGGGTCCAAAGCACCTGACGACATTCAAAGAAGAAAGAAATAGAATATCGTCAGCGAACAGGTCACTCGGTAAGTCCCAAAGATAAGAAAGAATTAGAAAGACAGAATAAGAGTATTTTCTAAAGTATTATGTTGTAGAATATTATGTTCACGTTGTTGTTTGTAGCTTGGTACAGAAGGATGCCAGTGTATACGAGAGGGGTCTCTATATGCTAGAGACCAGGGCAAACGGAATGTACAAGGAACCGTTAAGCCACGGTATAACAGCAACGGAATATGGTTAGGTTTCTTAATCTAACCATCTCGTGCCACCTTTAACACCTTCCGTACCAATCTACCCCTTAAACCCAGTAGTGTTTTGATAGTATTGTTGTATTGTATTGTGTAAGTTGGATGACTGACCAAAACCATGATATCAGTAAACAGATTGTAACTGCATAATCAGGTAAATGGAATAACAGAATAATGGATGTATATCCATGATTTGATTCAGTCAAGTTGTATAGATTGTTAACTGGATTCTGGGATTCATGTGTTCATATTGAGTTGGAATATTAAAGAATATAGATTGACTTGAATCATAGTAAAGTCAGAAATAATCAGACTCAAATCCGAGTCAGACTAAAAGAAATGTAATTTGAAGTTCTATAATTGTTAGGGTCCTTATTGTAAATTATAAAACTTGAGGGGGTTTTATGTAAAAATACTTTTGTATAGTTTTCAAGATACACCTCAAGTATTTATTATTCGTCTTTATAGTTATAATGAGTGTGATTTCATTTAGTGTTATTTCTAGTGAAAATATCCTAATTACATAAATAAAGGTATTAATTTGTAATATTGATTTATTTGAAATTCATGGTATTTTAATGTAACTTTTAATGTTGTAATTTTTAGGAAATGGTGGAAACTTTATCTTATAATAAAATAGATGTTTAAATGATAAATATACATATGTTTATACAAGAATAATTTTTAATAAATATTTTATTTTCCAAAAATCTCATTTTTCTTAAATGTCGTATTCTAAACCTTTCGAGACCGAATGCTCCTTGCGGAGGTCTGAATCTCGCACTACTAAGCCCGAGGATGCACGATAAACCATACTATCCCTAACGAGTTCCCCAAAGATGGGTTGTAGTGGCGCTTTGCAAAGATTTAATAAATACTAGTCATTTAGAAAACGGTTTTATAAAGATAAGGTATTTATGTAAAAATGTGTAAATTTCCGTATTTTAGATTCTAGGGTTTCCTAAGCCAACTAGCCTATTTCTAAATGGTCTAAACGACACGTCATTAGAAACCTCAAATCGCCTCTTCACCGCCAATTGCGGCCAGGTGAGTGGGAGGCTCTCCACTACAAGTATTGGTCCTAATTAAGTAACCACTCGCCTTAGACACACTTGCCTAGACACCACAAAGTCAGGTTTAGATAAACGATCGATGTCCATGACATATCGTATTTTCCTATTAAAAGATTTTGTTTTAAAATTGTATACAACTTAGAACTTTCAGAAAAGGTTTATAAAGAAAATGGTATTTTAATGAAAAAATCTTGTATTATCGTATTCTAAATTTTGATGATATCAATTAGGGTTGTATTTGCGTGTGTGTGGAGGTAGGTCATTACCTCGTGATCTATTTTAATGTATAGCAATGTTAAAAGGTTAAATGTGATAAACTAAACATTATGGTATTTAAGTGTGAAAATACGGTATTTTGCAAAAGTTATCATTTCATGTGAGAAACTTTATCCAAATTGATTTTTAAGTGATTAGTAGTCAACATGAATATGTTTAAGCATTATGGAATTAGTGACAAGTGAGTTTTGATAGAAAAACCGAATCGGAAATCGGTTTGTTCCGATTTCCGTCGGGTTTGAAAAATCGTATTTTAATGGAAGAAAGAAAGGTAGAAAAGAGGGACTTACGGGTTTGGACATTGCTAGAGAGTGCTAGGAAGGTAGTGGGTTTGTCGGTGCGTCGAAACGTCGTGAAGAGTCCTAGTACGATCGCTGGGATTTCACCGTCGATTTCGGCAGCACTTCGCCTTTCGCTCGTTTTCTAACGTATCGAGTTCTCTTGAAATTTTTAGAGAGTGGACTTAGGAATATAGGGTGAGAGGGTAGAGGGTATGGGGGTTTATATAGGGTTAGGCTAAGGTTAGGGTTTTTAATAAAAAAAATTATAAAAAATATACAAAATCATTAAAAATTCATTAAACATAGGAGTAAAAGGGATTTATTAGCCAAATGATAACCGATCCAAGAATTTAGAGTATGCAGGAGGGTGGACTAGGTCAAGACCCAACTTTTCTCTGTTGGTGACTCGGCCGTCCGGCCAAGTCCGGCCGGCGGCGCCGGACCGAGTCGCCGGCCGGCGGAGCCGAGTCGCCGGCCGGCGGGGCTCCAATGGCCGGGGATTCTTTGGGGGTACAATTTGGTATATTTACTTTTTGTTTTCCAGTACATATTTTGTGAGTTATGGCCTTTTTACCGTTGACTTCCAAAAAAAATTAAAACAAAATAAATACAAAAATAATGTGGGGCTGATTGATAGAGATTTTACGATCAAAAATATAATTACCGCAATCAAGAAACGGCGTCGCTTCGCAGCTAGCCGGTGAGTGCAGGTCGATCCACAGAGACGGGTAAATTCCTTTAGTGTGTCTTAACGAGTTGATTCTATTTGTCGTTTTGGTTTTATAAAAATCTAGATCTAAAACTTAATTAATCTAATTTAAATTCTTGCTAGGGTTAGGCTTAGAGGAAGTTTTGGAGATTGATGTTTCCTCACCGCTTTCAATGCCGTATTTTAGATCCATTAGGTGTTATAGTAATTATCGATAAAGTGGATACGACTCTTTTGGGAAGATGTTTTCTTCCTCTAGATTCGTATCCTTCCTTTATCGTTAATTACCCTAACCCCCATGGAAAACGCGCGCAACCGGCCCTTTATACTGCGGTTCACCGTTACCTCGAGGGGTAGGGTGCCGCAGGGAGCGGTTGTGCGCGCATGCATGGAGTTCTTAATGGGTTAGTTTAATATGGCATTGAAAGGGGTGAGAGATCTCATCTCTCAACCCTTTCCCTAAGGCTAACCCTAACAAGCGAGGAGACTACTCGCTCATTAGGGGATGAAATAACATTAAAAGAATAAAAGAAAAACACTTACTAATGGTGATGGCTCCCTCCAAGCGATAAAGAACAGATCTGAATGTCACTTTCAGAATTTCTGAATTTTATTTATTGAAAAGAGGCATACAATTTTTAGATCTAAGATTACAATTTATAGGAAAATAGGAAACCTAGGGCTACAGACTCTCGCACATGCAAAATTACAGATTTGCCCACGTTAAATCCTAACATCTGCACCGACGCAACAACCCAGAGATTTTCCACCGACACGGGCGCTTGATGGCCGCGGATCCGCGGCGCCAGGCTAGGTTTGGCCGCGGATCCGCGGCCAAAGAAGGGAGTTGGGCCCTGTGCTTTTTGGGCTTCTGTTCAGTGGCTCTTTGGGCTTCTGTTTCCATATGTAGTTTCTCTGTTGGGCTTCTTATTCTCTTCCAGATATTTCAGTGAATACTTGTAGCGATCATGACATTTTGGACCTTGTACTGTTCTTCGTCTAGGCTTGACTAGGATCCGTCTAATAGTTGGTCAAAAATCCCTTTTTCTGTTGTTTTGTGTCTTTTTCACTGTATTTGCTCCAGAAACCTGTATCCTGTAATATGCAACAAACGTGCGTCAAGAGTACCTGTTTATTTATAAAAAGGATAAGAATAGGGGAATGATAAATGCAATATTATGGTCTGAACAAATACCCCCAAACTTACCTTTTGCTCTTCCTCGAGCAAACTTATTATTTTATTCTCTAAAATCCTAACCGCACTTTCGCAGGGAAACGCGATTGCACTGAGCACGTGCAACAAGCCGTTAAACCTCTAGGTGTCCCTAGTAGGAGGAGTGTTGTCTCCTGAGGGTTTTCAGCGGATTACACCCACAAAATCCTATCAACTTGGCCCATTTGACTTTTGTTCTCCAATTAAGTTTTCTAACAAGGAATTCTATTACCTTTTTACTCGCAAATTATCCACCCATATTCTTCACGCTTCTTCATGATTTAACTTAAGATTATATATGTTATGTAGATCTACTTAGCTTTCAGCATCTCTTAAGTCTTCCTTCTAGGGTTTCATCTCTACTTAGGAATTTTCTATCAACTCCATTAAAGATACAAATTCTATCTTTCATTCCTCTCTTTTATCTAAATTCCAATCACATACCCCTACGTGTGTATAAAGATCACCCCTACACTTGGAAATTCAATTCAAGCAATCATGCCTTAGTCCATTGTCCAAAGTACTTATTAATTGGTGAATGAAATTTGCTTACACATCCTTCATGCGACCGTTAATACTTCTTGAGGTACCAAACGACCGATTACAAAATGCGTTTGCACTTTAAAGCGTACTTCCTAGTCTTTGCAACACCCAAGGCTTTAGCAGTGACTCCCAAACCAGTTGGTCTAAGGCACTAGGTGATGAAGCACCCTCGCTAAATATTTTTCTATTTTTACAGCCTTAAGTAACCACAAAAACCAGTGTCCATTTTTTTTTCTTTATTTTCATTGTACTAAGGACTTTAGACAAGAGCATTTCAAGGTCTCTTCTACTATTCCAAGTTTCAAGGTGCGTGATTGTGCAGATTGTAGGGTATACATTTTCAGAATCTAGACTTAAGCTAGGAACTATCTTTCAAACTTATACTTTAATTAGAACATCAATACTCTTCCATCATTTTGACTTAGCCCAAGAAGTGAACCCAAAATTTGCCTATTTCTAAATAAACTACAAGCCATATATTTTCTACTGTTAAACTTTAAGGAAGGTTATTTTTAGGGTTTTTAATTTACTAAGTCTAAGATCTAGTTGTTCCTAGCCAGTTAACCTATTTGTCAAACTCAAGTCAATTAGCCAAAATTGAATACAATTATTTTTATATTTTTTTGAAATTTTTCAAATTTTTATGGGTTTTCAAATAAGTATGCAAATGCAAAAATATGTACAAATGAATGCGAAGGAAGAAGACGTACCGAGCATACCCCCAAACTTGAACTTGACAGTGTCCTCACTGTCATGCTAAACCAAGAGGGTAAAAATACCGATACTCCTCTGTTTATTTATTTATAATTTTTTTATGTTTTGAATTTTTTTTTTATTTTATTTTTTATAGAAAAAGAAAACAAAAGGATATATACATATATACAAAGGTTCCCCCCAAACTTAAGCTTGGCCTTACACAAGCCAAAGGCTAGCACCAACCATTCAAAGATCTTATCGTGGTAATGGTATAGTTGGTGCAAGAATAGGGTGTGGAGGAAAGAAATGAGAAACACGCGAGACCGTGTGGGAAGAGGGGTAGAATACGGTCTCGGTGGAGGAGAAGAATGGCGAAAAGGAGAAAGAAGTGGAGTACGATCTTGAGGGTGTAAATCAAGTGAATAAATTAGCGCAATATTTGATGAACGATGTGTTAAAAGCGATTGCGCTAACCTATCAACCCGTCGGAAAATGGGGTCAAATCCCTCAAGATTCGTAAGAAAACATGGGTACGCCGAACTTGGTATAGGAGATGAAAGCGTAACGGTCATTTGTTCGGTCGGAACAATAGGAAGGAGGGAGGGTGATATAACAGTCAAAGGTTCAGGAGGCTGAATTCGGAAATCCGACACATCCAATAAAAATGGTTCAACCTCGATATTATCCTCAAGACTCTCCTCAGTACTATCCTCAATATTTAATCCATCCATGCCATTATCATCGAAATCTAGACGCATATGAGATTCGGGGGAAACATTTAATAACTCAGGATAATGATTTGAACATAAAATTTCTATTAAATCGACAGGTTCATCATCCGAAATATTCCCGGCGTCTATATCCTCAATCAAGTGAAAATCAATTTCTTTAGACACTTCATCCACAGCATGGATATTTATCAATGTAGGTTCTAGAGTGGAGGTGTAAAGATCAAAAGGATTAGGTGCGGTTTCACTCGAAAGGGGTTCCTCACAATTTGGCAAATCAAACACTACAAAATCGCACAACTCATTTTTATTTTCAACTGGTGAATCATTTGGAACAATCAATGGAAAACCGGAGTTGTGGGCTTCAATTGGGTAAGGGTAGGTTTGAGTTGAAAATCCTCTCTCATTCTCACTCTGTCCAACTGCCGCCTTATACATTGAAAAATTCGGAGCTAGCGGGACACTAGCTACCGGTTCACTAGGTTGCATAAGGGCGGCCATGGATGCTTCCATATTCCTCATTATTTTATTTGTTGCAGCAATATATGCTTCCAACGACTCTTCCAAACTAGACTTAGGTGGTGAGGGGGTTTCAGTAAAAGATTCAAAATTAGTTGGATATGTGAAACTCCCTAATGGCTGTGTCGAAACAGTGTCTAGTGAAGGTGGGAAGGTCGGGTATGACTGGTAGGAAGTGGGTGGTAAGACAGGGGTAGGGTCAACATATGGATAAGAAGGTGAATATTCGTGCGGATCCCTAAAACTAGATGAGTGGAGAGGGGTGAAAGATCGACTGCGAGATTGAGCAATATGCTCAGCAATGGATATCGGCCTAGGAGTGACAGAAGGACTTGAAGAAGTGGTATCAACATATGTAGGTTGTAAAGGTTGACTCGGTTGACACGAAGTGGGTTGAAAAGTCAAACTATTTCTCCTAGACACCTCTATTTGATCTTTCAACGAAATTTTTGGCAAGGAAGGATCGTTTTTAAATTGACCGAAACAATTGACGAACGACGCAAAGTTAGGTTCGGGATACCAAAATTCGGCAAGAGATTTATGATGTGGTGTACCCATGATAGAAGAATGCAAGGATTTCTTAGCGACAAAATTTTTGCAAGTTTTTTTTTAAAAGATTTTTCTTTAATTTTTTATTGGAGAGTTTTGCAAGAAGGTTTTAGAAAATGGACTCGTGACACAAAAGTATCAACCACACATGCACAATCAGGCCTAGATCTAGGGTCGCCTAGGTCTACTAGACAGCTCCTAACTAGGGCTAGAAATAGACCTCGAACCGCCTCTTCACGGACAAGTACGGCCAGGTAAGTGGGAAGGAACCACCACTACAGTGGCCTAATTAAAAACCACTAGCCTAGACACCGCAATGTCGGTTAGGATAAACGGCCAATGCCTACCCTAGTCCTTTTCCTATTGAGCTCGCTGTCCTTAGGTCTGAGTCTAATCTTTTTTAATTAAAGGTGGTTGATGCAAAATGCTTAGGTGTTTTCTGGGGTCCTGGGAAGGGTGATGAAATCCCCACCCAATCTGAGTTTGGTCAAATAGCCCCTTAGAATCCGGTTAAATTATGCAAAACAAATAAAATTTCACTTGCAATCAGAATTTTTTAGCGCGGCGCAAAGAAACCTGCAGAAAATCTGTTATCGAGAAGGGGGAGAAAGACTCTTTACGTAAAGAAATCCTGCAGAAAACTTTTTACAGAGAGATATATGGGAGATTCTAGAGGAGAGAGAGAGAAATCAAACCAGAAAAATTTGGTGCGCTGACGTGGCACAGAGAGCGCGGATGCGCGGCGGGAGGCCCCTAATGCGGCGGAAGCGCGGCGTTCTGGTGGGATCGCGCTCTGGAAATTTTTGCACTGTTCTGTAATTACAATTTCTTTCTGTTTTTATGCTCCAAATTTTGATTTGCCCTCTGTAAAATTCCAGATCCGTGATTCTTCGCTGTTCCTGCAAGATCCAAAAGATACACCCTTCAAACAGATCAAATTTGATTATTTTTTTTTATTTTTTTATATTTTCAGATTTTTATAATTTTTAAAATTTATATCAACCCGAAAATTCACAAAAAGAAAGATTACGCCGTCCCCTGCAACGGCGCCATTTGATTGATAGAGATTTTACGATCAAAAATATAATTACCGCAATCAAGAAACGGCGTCGCTTCGCAGCTAGCCGGTGAGTGCGGGTCGATCCACAGAGACGGGTAAATTCCTTTAGTGTGTCTTAACGAGTTGATTCTATTTGTCGTTTTGGTTTTATAAAAATCTAGATCTAAAACTTAATTAATCTAATTTAAATTC
The DNA here is from genome assembly GCA_030015575.1 of Agapanthus africanus. Lineage (NCBI taxonomy): Eukaryota > Viridiplantae > Streptophyta > Magnoliopsida > Asparagales > Amaryllidaceae > Agapanthus > Agapanthus africanus. The sequence continues at coordinate 327,180,621 of CM057349.1, read as the reverse complement.
TTGCTAGGGTTAGGCTTAGAGGAAGTTTTGGAGATTGATGTTTCCTCACCGCTTTCAATGCCGTATTTTAGATCCATTAGGTGTTATAGTAATTATCGATAAAGTGGATACGACTCTTTTGGGAAGATGTTTTCTTCCTCTAGATTCGTATCCTTCCTTTATCGTTAATTACCCTAACCCCCATGGAAAACGCGCGCAACCGGCCCTTTATACTGCGGTTCACCGTTACCTCGAGGGGTAGGGTGCCGCAGGGAGCGGTTGTGCGCGCATGCATGGAGTTCTTAATGGGTTAGTTTAATATGGCATTGAAAGGGGTGAGAGATCTCATCTCTCAACCCTTTCCCTAAGGCTAACCCTAACAAGCGAGGAGACTACTTGCTCATTAGGGGATGAAATAACATTAAAAGAATAAAAGAAAAACACTTACTAATGGTGATGGCTCCCTCCAAGCGATAAAGAACAGATCTGAATGTCACTTCCAGAATTTCTGAATTTTATTTATTGAAAAGAGGCATACAATTTTTAGATCTAAGATTACAATTTATAGGAAAATAGGAAACCTAGGGCTACAGACTCTCGCACATGCAAAATTACAGATTTGCCCACGTTAAATCCTAACATCTGCACCGACGCAACAACCCAGAGATTTTCCACCGACACGGGCGCTTGATGGCCGCGGATCCGCGGCGCCAGGCTGGGTTTGGCCGCGGATCCGCGGCCAAAGAAGGGAGTTGGGCCCTGTGCTTTTTGGGCTTCTGTTCAGTGGCTCTTTGGGCTTCTGTTTCCATATGTAGTTTCTCTGTTGGGCTTCTTATTCTCTTCCAGATATTTCAGTGAATACTTGTAGCGATCATGACATTTTGGACCTTGTACTGTTCTTCGTCTAGGCTTGACTAGGATCCGTCTAATAGTTGGTCAAAAATCCCTTTTTCTGTTGTTTTGTGTCTTTTTCACTGTATTTGCTCCAGAAACCTGTATCCTGTAATATGCAACAAACGTGCGTCAAGAGTACCTGTTTATTTATAAAAAGGATAAGAATAGGGGAATGATAAATGCAATATTATGGTCTGAACAGGGGCATGGGATTTGAACTCCGATGGCTTGGTTCAGCAGTGCAAGGTATTACCAATGAGCTACAAGCTCCTTCTTGTAATTATGGAGTGAAATAAATACTTAAAGAGATATCAGTTGTAATAAATTCTCCAAATATACATTGAATTTAAATCAATTCTTTGTACATTAAAAATGGAGTTGTTATAGAAAAGAGAGCTCGCATGAGCGTTATACCCTACGCTTCAGCCGTAGGATCTATAATGTATGCGATGTTATGTACTCGCCCTGATGTAGCTTATGCACTAGCTGTAGTAAGCAGGTATCAATCCAACCCAGGGGAGAAACATTGGATAGCAGTGAAGAACATTCTTAAATACTTGCGAATGACTAAAGAATTGTTCTTGGTGTATGGTAATGTGGATCTCCAGATGGAGGCCTTTACCGATTCCAGCTTCCAAAGTGATAAGGATGACAGCAAATCTATCTCGGGGTTTGTATTTACCCTCAATGGAGGGGCGGTTAGTTGGAAGAGTTCCAAACAGGATACCATTGCAGACTCTATGATGGAAGCTTAGTATATTGCTGCAAATAATGCTGCCAAGGAAGCCGTCTGGATGAGGAAGTTCATCGCGGAACTAGGAGTAGTTCCAACCATTGTTGATCCAATACCATTGTATTATGATAATAATGGAGCTATGGAGTTAGCCAAAGAACCAAGGTCCCATCAGAAATCCAGACACATCCTGAGGCGATATCATTTGATCCGGGAGATAGTAGATCGCCAGGAGATCGAGATTCGGAGAGTAGATACAAAGGATAACACAGCGGATCCACTCACCAAGGCCCTTCCACAGCCGCAGCATGAGTGACTTTTTGAGATGTTGGGTATGAGATACGCCAATAACAGGCCTTAGTGCAAGTGGGAGATTGTTAGATATATGTATGCCCTAGAGGCCATTATATGTATAGTGGATGCTTGGACATGTATACATGATTTTAGATGACTTTCTCGCTCAACATGATAGTATGCTTTCTGGTTTACTTAATCTTGACATGTTGATTTGATCATGCTTTTATTCATTTGCACATGTTGATAAAGCCCTTAGGATATTTGCTTGACTACTGTGACTATGATGCGGATCATACTAGTGGGGCATTTGTAGTCTATAAGCATATCCTTGAACTGTTCCTACTCGTGGGTGTATCAAGACGGGGCATCGATATTCCAGAGTAGACTAGCGTATACTATTCTTGTCCCATATAATGGGCGATGGATGATCCCATATCTATCTGGTGCGGTGGCACCAAAGATTGTATGCGGGTGCTCAGTGGAGACTGGGCACACTGAACGGACTCACAGAGAACTCCTATGTGGTATTATATCTATCGTCGGATAGCAGTTCTCAGGTGACACTAGTACAGGTTAGTCTGTAGACTCAAGATCGTCATAGAGTCTTGAGTGTCCTCCCACTGTACTTTTATATCCACCCTACCACGGCTCTACTGAGTCGTGCAAACAGGTGGATTTTGGGTACAGTCCCGAGGCACATGGAGGCGATGAGCGATAGGAGGGGTTTCGTCTCTCCCGGTATTGGGAGTTGATGTTGTGCTATGCTCGATTGGCTATAACAGGAAGTCCCTGGCCAGGGCTACTGAGATTTACTGATAAGCGTTATCAGCAGTTTCTCGATCTGTTATGAGCCATACACCAGCATGACTTATTGAGTTATTGTTGGATATAGTGCCCTCTATGTCAATTATTGGATCACAGGTACATGGTTGCAATGATTGAGGGAGGACCTATACCGATATGACTGTCTTACTCGAGATGATAGTATGCTATATGGTTTGTCTTTATCATTGTATACATGCTTCAGTTCACTATTGCATGTTGATAGAGCCCATAGGATTCTTGCTTGACTGCCAGCAGTATGATGGCGATCATATACGTGGGAGCTGGGGTCTGTAAGCACACCCTTAAAGTGTTCCTAGTCGTGGGAGTTTCGAGACAGGGCATCGATACTCCAGAGTAGACTAGTGTATACAGTCGAGACCCCGAAGAGGGGCGATGGCCGGTCTCACAAGCCATTGGTGTCAGTTAGTTCACCTAAGATGTATACAGGTGCTCATTGAGTACACCGGATAGGACTCGCCGGGAACATGCTAGTTGGTATTATATATATTGTCAGATAGCAGTTCCCTGGTGACATGTGTACAGGTTAGTTTGTCGACCTGAGATCGTCATTTTTATCGTGTGAGTTCCCACTGTGCTTTGATTTCTACCCTACCACGCTAAAAGGAGACGTGCAAACAGGTATTTTTTGGGTACAGTCCCGAGCCACATGGAGGCAGTGAGCGGATCGTCGGGGATTCGTCTCTCCCGGTATTGGGGGTTGATGTCGCACAGTGCACGGGTGGCCATCACTAGAAATCCTCGGCCGAGGTAGTGGAGAATTACTGATTTGGATCAGTAGTTTCTCAGGTGGTGATGGGCTTCATACCGACACGTAATTATCGCGTTATTAGAGGTCTGACTTTATCCACCCCCTAGACTCGATATGCGATACTCTTTAGACGAACGGACCGGACTGTACGGATATTGTCACTGTTAGGCTCAGTAGGGTTTCTGGATGAGTTCGCTCGTCAGCTTCCCTTCCAATCAATACATAGGCAACCGTTACGTACAGCTTGTACCTCTGACGTGCTAGTGGTTATACACAGTGCCAGTGTGTTGATGAGTCATTAGAGTCCCCCACAGACAGTTTCCCAAGTTCGGGCGAAACGTTGTAGAGGCCGTATGGTTTTATGGCAGGGTTCGGAAAATGCACGTGCGTTTACGCACGTGTCATATTTCGGGCAGATAATACCGGTAGGCTTTGGTTTAAGCCGGATCTAAGTATTATACTGTGTAGATATAATATCTTTGTCTCAGATGCATTTGTATTCGGTCATAATACAAATGCGGGTATGTTTATACTGTTACGGGGTTATCCTGAAATTCGTTTCGGGATCGCTTTTGGAAGTTGCCAGTTTCCAGTTTTCTATCAGCCGTGTTAAACATTCGGTTTAATACGGATTTATCTTTTCTTGATGAGTGTGGAAGGTTCTAGAAGTTTCTAGATGGTGACTAGGATGATGAGGTGGCTAGTGAGTCATTAGTGCATTAATTGTGCATTTAATGATATGATGATGTGTTAAAATGACTCCTGGTTTTGCATTAACTCCTTTTTGTATTTGCTTAGGATATTATTGCTTATGGTCACTCTCTTCCTCCTACACTCACCATCCTCCTTCCCTATATAGTGGCCGACCCCTCTTGCTAGAGAGCATGGTTGTTGATTTGGAAAAAAGTATATGGTTTTGGTTCATGGAAATTAGATAGCCTCATTTCTCATTTCACCCGATCCAAAAGGCAACTTCATTAACCGTTCGTCCATAGCTTTGGACGAAGTGAGACAAAGTGTTCTACTCATTCTCTACATCAATCTTGGTCATCTCTTTTAGCAAACTTGATGATCGAGTTGCCTCGGTTCAAAGGCGGGAGCCCGTTTAAAGATCCGTCGACGTGGTGCCACCTGGACGAGGAGACTGGAGATTCAGGAGATCGGAGCAACCGCAACAAAGCGTGGGATGATGGTTGAAGACCGAAGGACTCGGATCGTTCGGTATAACATTTCTACCCACTTTGTAGTTTGTTAGTTTAGCTTTAATGGCAGATCCGGGTTATAGTACGCGATAGCGCCAGTCAAAAAGTTTTTGTTCCGCATTTGACGTCTGTTAGATGGCCGGGGCGCAACCGTGGACTTACAGTGGTATCAGAGCCTCACCATTCATTTTGCTGTAGGGGCATGACCGGGATGAGGTCGATGTACCCGTTGTACATATTTTTATTTCTGTACTAGGTTTATCCCGCGAAGGAGTGCACGGATAGCCGGGTTCTGGAAGGCAACGGGTCCGTATCTCATGGCTTTGAGAGGCAGAGGGGCCTCACTCTAGAATTGGCAGACTATTCGCCGCACTCGTAGGGGGTATTGGTTGACCCAAGGAGGGGTGCTCAAGTTACCGGATTCCGTGAAGTGCCAGGTGGTCCATTCATTTTGCTGTAGGGGGCTGCCTCGCTTCAGGTTTTGGCGGGTAACTTGCCGCACCCGTAGGGGTCTAGGTTTCATTGCACAGGCTATCCACACGACCAGGGGAACGTCGGGTTTCAGTAGCGGCTCTGTGAAACCCGGGGATCCCAGATTATCTGTATTGTATGCTTATTACTTTTCTGTAATGTTGCATATTATCACGCCTGGAGCGATTACTGTGTATTGGTATATATACTATTAGATGTTGTATATGTTTTACACAAGCGATAGTCCAGTTCCCGCTCTGTCGTTAGTTAAGCAACCTAACGGGTGATGACGGGACCCTGTGGCGAATGCGGATGGCATATATGTACATTTTATTTTTCGTTCTTTTCTGGTGTGATTGATTAATGGGACTGCGTTGATTCTTATCAATACAAGAAAAAAAAACCTATATTTGATGTTGTTGGAACCAATTTAAAAAGTGTTATTACAAAGATGTTTCCTTTTGTTATGCATAGCGGTATTCAGTTGGAATATCCTGCACCTCATTCGACGAGACAAGGGCCGAGATCCCTTCACCGGGAGTGACTCCTTGGGCAGAAGTTTACGTCAGGGTAATAACTTCACTATAGTCAATTACAAGTTGCTTTGCATAGTGGTATTCAGTTAGAATATCCTGCACCTCATTCCACGAGGAAAGAGCCGAGATCCCTTCACCGGGAGTGACCTCTTTAGCAAAAGGTTTTCGCCACTATATTTTTATAAAAAGCTATCAGGTTCCTTCAACGAGATCAAGTTCATTACGTTAAAGGTTTTTCGCCAAAAGCCAGCCGTAGCCCTCCGTCATTTCTTTTAGGTATTCAGTAGTATTCAAGCTATGTATTTTGACCTTTCGCTAAGGCATAGTGTTTGGTAGTTGCTGGGTATTCATTTGTTGCATAGATAGATGCGTTGGTTTGGGACAGTCGTACTACTATTTTGGCCTTCGTCAAGGGTATGTACGGGTGGGTTCAAATTGACCTGGACAATGACGGGTAGAACTTGACATGTGACTTATGATATTTTGGCCTTCGACAAGGTCATAAGAGCATGAGGCAAAAAATTATATCGGGAGTTTCAAACAAACAGCAAACTTGCCAGGCATGCGCATACCTTCTGGAGTGTGATAACTTGAGTGGCTTCCATCAAGTTATCATGCGATGAGAGTTGGATCCTGATTCTCACTGATATGAGATCATGTGAAGAACCTTATCGCATTTATCAAGTTATCATGCGATGATAGTTGGATACCTTATCGCATTTAGTTGATTATTTACCTTTTTATACTTTCATGTTATTCTCATTGCATCGCATATACCTGTGCTAGTACACCTGCACCATTATTGATGATGCGTATGTCACACTTACACAGATTGTAAGTGCACGGCGGCGCCCCGGCCGTCAATCCGAGGCCAAAATACGGAAACGATAATTTACTTTAACTTTTGAACCGGCACCACCGCGCACAATAATCCCGGATCGGGCCATTAACATAGTCCTAGCTAACTACAGAAGGGGTAGAGAGATATACCGAGCGATCCGCGTCCTTCGGTCTTCTCGTCGTCGTCCCGATCTCCCCGCGGAATCTCCGGTCTTCCTCTCCTCGTCGGAAGAGGGCACCACATCGCCGGGTTCTTTTACGGGCTCCCACCTCTGGACCGAGGCAACTCAGGCACAAAGTTGGCGAGCCGACGTGCCCAAGGATGCTGTAGGTTATCTGTAGAATGCTTTGTCTCATTTGGGGTTGTGGAAGTTGCCATATGGTGGAGGAAATGAACTAAGCTTTTGGAGATGCAGCAATGGGAATTTTGCAAGCCAAAAGAGATCAAAATTACCCACTAGAATTTTTGGACAGCCCCCACCCTCACTTGGCCGGCCATACATGAGGAAGAGAGTGAGTGAGAGTGAGAGTGAGAGAGAGAGCAACAATAATGCAAGAGGGAATGATATGAGATCATGAGAAGAAATCATCACTAGGAAAGTCCAACACTCAACCAACCAATCATAACTCCAAAAGGTCAAGCCATCATGAACCATCATGAACTAAGAAGTCAATGTGATGGTGGAACTATCATGACACAACAATATGCAAAGACCACCCTCCACAATGCTTATTTGCACAATTGCAGATAAGCCCTCCTCCACCAATTTTCAGCCAAGGAAAGATACAAAGGTAAATGGCCGAAACGGAAAACAAACTGGCAACTCCAAAAAACTGATCCCGTAATAAATTACAGGAAAACCCCGCTACTGTATATACATACCCGCATTTGTATTCCGACCGAATACAAATGCAATGAGACAAATCTACACTGTACAATACTAGGATCCGGCTTAAACCAAAGCCCGCTAGTATTATTCGTCCGATCATGATCCGTGCAATACCGCACGTATCTGATCGAACCCTGCCATATCTCCATACGGCCTCTACAGCGTTTCGCCCGAAACTTGAGAAACTGGTCTGTGGGGGACTCTGAAGACTCGTCAATACTCTGGTTGTGGATTTAACCACTAGCACGTCAAAGGTATTAGGCTATACGTAACGGGCTGCCAGGTATTGACCAAAAGGGACGTCGATAAGCGAACTCCTGCTGACACCCTACTGAGCCTGTCAGTGACAATATCCATACAGTCCGGTCCGTTCGTCTATGAGCATCGCATGGCAGGCCTAGGGGGTTGGTAAAAGTCAGACCCCCAAAAGCGGTACAAGTCGTGTCAGAGTGTAGCCCAGAACACCCTGAGATACTACTGGAATACCTACCAGTAAATCTCCTGCCTTGGCCAAGGACTTCGTGTAACGGCTCTCCTAGACACAGCGCGACCTCACCCCCAATACCGGAAAAGACGAACCCCTGCAGATCCGCTCACTGCCTCCATGTGGCTCGGGACTGTACCCAACTAAAACTTGTTTGCACGTCTCCTTTGAGCGTGGTAGGGTAGTAATCAAAGTACAGTGGGAACTCACACGAGACAAATGACGATCTCAGGTCGATGAACTAACCTGTACACATGTCACCAGGGAACTGCTATCTGACGTCGGGTATAAGACCAACTAGCAGGTTCCCGGCGAGTCATGTCCGGTGTACTCATAACCCAATGAGCACATATATACATCTTAGGTGAACCAACTGACACCAGTGGCTTGTGAGACCGGCCACCGCCCCTCGTCGGGGTCTCGACTGTATACACTAGTCTACTCTGGAGTATCGATGCCCTGTCTCGAAACTCCTACGACTAGGGACCATTTAAGGATGTGCTTATAGACTACCAGCTCTCACGTATATGATCGCCCTCATACTGCTGGCAGTCAAGCAAGAATCCTAGGGGCTCTATCAACGTGTAATAGCGACCTGTAAGGTCACCTAAAGCAGTACACAATGATAAAGATAAACCGGATAGCATACTATCATCTCGAGTAAGACTGTCCTACTGGGACAGGTCCTCCCTCAATCATTGCAATCACGTGCCTGTGATCCAATAATTGACTCTGAGAGCACTATCTCCAACAATCTCCCACTTGAACTCAAGGCTAATTATTGCGATGTCGTATACTCACAGCCCGTGTGATACCGAACACCCAACTCCTCTACTAATCAATCTCACAAAACTCGTTTGTGAAACTATTGCATTCGAGGAATAGCCTCAGTGAGTGGATCCGCCTTGATGTTTCTTTCTATGTCTCTCTATATCTCAAGTTCGCGGAGAATCCCATCTCCCGAAATGAGCAATACCTGTCTTAGAATGTGTCTGGATATCTGATGGGACCTAGCTCATAAATGAACTCCAAATCCAAACTTCTTAGACTGTATCGTCAACTGAACTTAATCAGTATCCTGGGCCATCCTTCCCTCAGTATCCACCTGGACCACCTGTCCAAAATACTGCCCCTCGTTAGAGGGAAAACTATAACTCTGATAACCTCTCTATCATCTAGGTCACCTCGGAAGCCTGGAATGATAACTGTCTCCCGAATGAGGCTGTCGTTATCATATCCCTAGAACATCCACTTATGTTCTAAAACTGCTTCCGACTGTTTCTCTAGGATAGGATCAATGTCAACTTATTGTATCTAGTGCAAGAACAACATCTGGTGTGGTACTTGACATCTCATGATTGACTCAATTGCCTGAACAAGTGATTTGCCAATCATGAACATCTCTCTCCCCTTTAGTCTGTAAGACACCTTTAGAGAGGGTGACTCCATCACCTGCAGGTACACCACCATGCCTGGAGTCGTCCATTCTAAATACTCTTAGAATGCTGTCAAAGTACCCAGATTGGAAAACCACCCAAATCTAGATCCAAAACCATAGATTTAGTAACCAGAATGTCTGATATAATATCCAATTCCTATGTGGAGAAACCATTGTGTGATAACCAAAGTATAACCGATCGTAGTATAGGAATATCACTTCCTATTCTGTGTATGTCATCCAAATACCAGGACATCACACCCTACTACCTTCTTAACAGATCCATCCCCTATTCTGATGAAGTCAAACCTATGACTGTCACATCAGAAATAGATGATCTATCTCCGCTACATCTACTTTAGTCTATAAATAGACATAAGCCACCTGTCCACCAATGCTTCTGCTGCTCCCACTGACTACGAAAACCCTCTGGCAGAGTCATATAGACGTACACTTCTAAAGCTAGTTTAGAACGACGTTATACTCATCCTCCTGCCAGGTTTCACGGTCTGGAACAACAGCAATGGCAAGTCTGGGTAAACAAGAACCTCCCTATCACCGTCCTTGAGGCTACCGGAGTACCTCTCGGGTGCCTGAGGTTACCCATCTTATCTGCAGAGTGGCCAATGGAATATCAAGCCAGATTGAATCTTTAGGTTCCTGTCAAAACTTTCAGTAATCGTTTGCGGTTCTGGAATCACTTCCAGTTCTACCATACTCCCACTACTGTTTTCTGAAAAAATCCATTTTTATTAAAACTGTGGCGAGTCAAGAACAATATCACTATCGATCTTCCAGATGGTAGAAAATCAACCCTCGTCATAGTCTGGGTCAACCCACAAACAGCCATTACAGAAACGTGCCTTGAGTTATCCAGAGTCTGGTTTTAAGCATAAGCCGAACAACTCCCCGTACCTTAACATCGTTAAGAATGAACTGTTCTATATCCAATATAGAACCAGAGGCACTGATTTAATTGAACCAGATTCAAATCATGCAGCTGTCTCCAGTGCATGTCAACTAAATGGAGAGAGGCCGATCAGCATTACTCAATTTAGGAGTGCTTCCAATTATGAGTAATCTGAAAGAGAAGCAAGTTCTCTTAACCATTACTATCAACTGAATACCATACACAAGTATCTACATCTTCGATCACTTTGAAGAATCCCGATACTTGCATTACCTGGTTCTCTACTTTATTCATATACCTATAACTTCTCAAAATTCGGACCTTGCGTTTCAACGAAACACTTGTCTAAAAACTAGAGAAGTCATAAGTAAACTGAATATAGTACGAGGACCAACCCCTCTGTCCTAATGGACGCTGGACAACATACAATACTCTGTATAAGTCCCTTGAGTCTAATAACTCATTCGCTGTGTGCCGTAGGTTGAAAACTGTACTATGGTTATGAAGAATTACACCGCTGTTTCATGCTCCTCACCTAACCATCCACTGATATAGGTAAATGTCATAGACATAATTTCAAAAAGGTATATCTCACTCTATAAAAATAGACGTACAGATATATCAATTTGAAATTGGTGCATAACAGCGGATATTCAAAACCAAATATTTGCCGTCCGGCAAACAACCCAGGTGACTTCCTCAAATATCACCAATTACAACGAATTCCGATATAATGAGGATGATCACCTAATTCCCAATAACTTACTCCCACTCATCATCTGTAAAACCATACAGATGTGAGAATCATACCTGGTAAATACATACCCTGGAGTAAGTATCTAATCGGGAAATCAGTTTTCCTTTAACAGTACACAGTGAAACTGAAACATTGAAATGTTTCGATGGGGTATCCGGGTATTCCTAATAATGCCTCTTCCATTATCCAGATTCACAACTGTAACCGTAAAATTCTTTGCCATCTTTCCAAATCCCTTTATATGTCTTTAGTCATTACCTTCTGTACACCCTTTTAGGCCAAATGGTTTTCTTCCTTCCCTACTGTTCGGCACCAGCCTATGGTTTGGAAGAAGACTACCCAATAAGCATAATGGGTGTACTGTCCTAATCCTAGGAGCACTCGCAATGCGAGAGAAGGCGAAGATAAAAGACAACTGAATAAACCTTTATTCCTATTTCTCCTGAACCAGAATCCATCCCCGAACTGGAACAAGTTCCTTTCGAGTTCGTATATAACCATACGATGGAGTATCCAATAAACTGTGGATCTTCGTAGTGATACGGAGTGTCCTGGAGAAATACAAAGGTGAAGTGGGAGTAGTAATGAAATACTTGGTTTGGTCGTGAATAGCAGTCGCAGTTTACTTTGCCCTCTTACTAATCCCTTGATATGTCTTTACTTAATACCTTCTGTACACCATCGTTAGGCTAATTGGTTTTCTTCATTCCCTACCGGTCGGCACCAGCCTAAGGTTTGGAAGAAGACTATCCAATAGGTGTAACGGGTGTACTATCTCCTAAACCAAGGAGTACTCGCAACCTGAGAGAAGGTAAAAGAAAAAGACAACTGAATTGTCCTATTCGTTTTCTCCAGAACCGGAAACCATCCTCGAATAAATTCCTTCAAGTTCGTATATAACCATACGATGGTTTTGTCCAATGGAAGTGGACGTTCGTAGTAATACGGGGTGTCCTGGAGAAAAGGGTAAAAGTAGGAGTGGTAATGAGGTTTGCAACTCTGACAATCCAAAAGCCAGTGTTTAAGAAGGTTCGGTCAATTTTGGTCTCTGAGTCATAGTCTTGGGTCAGGTCAATGGTCGCTGCCAAAGAGAAAGAGAAAAGAAACACTCAGCGTGCACTCTAACCTAAATCAGAATGGTTACCAATTTATCTAATCTAGAAACCTCCCACTGTAACCTCAAATTCTCCTCCAAACCTGAAAGAAGAATTAGTCAGGGTCACCCGAGGAGTAAACTAACTCATCAGTGGGAATCAGGATCCAACTATCATCGCATGATAACGTGACGGAATCCGCTCACATCATCACACTCCAGAAGGTATGCGCATATCTGGCAAGTTTCAGTTTCTTTAGAAACTCCCGATGTGATTTTTACCCCATGCTCTTATGACCTTGACTTTGGCCAACATATCATAAGTCACATGTCAAGTTCTACCTGTCATTCTCCAGGTTAATTTGAGCCCACCCGTACAAGCCCTTGACTTTGGCCAACAAGGCTATACGACTGCCCCAAACCAACGCATCTATCTATGCTGCATATGAATACCCAATAGCTACCAATCACTGTGCCTTGACTTTGGCCAACATACACAGCTTGAATACTTATTGACTATCCGTATAAAACGACGGAGGGCTACGAATGGTTTCTGGCAAAAACCTTTAACGTAATGAACTTGATATCGTTGAAGGAACCGGATAGCTTTTTTTTTAAAAATATAGTGGCGAAAACCTTTGCTAAAAAGGTCACTCCCGGTGAAGGGATCTCGGCTCTTTCCCCGTAGAATGAGGTGCAGGATATTCCAACTGAATACCACGATGCAAAGCAAAAGTAGTCGGCTATAGTGAAGTTATTATGCTGACGCAAACTTCTGTCCAAGGGGTCACTCCCGGTGAAGGGATCTCGGCCCTTGCCTCGTCGACTGAGGTGCAGGATATTCCAACTGAATACCACTGTGCAAAACAAAAGTGAACGTCCTTGCAATAACAGCTTTTTGAAAAGTGTTCCAACAACATCAGAATAGTGTTTAACTTGCATTGATCCGAATCAACGCAGTCCCATCAATTGATCACACCAATAAAGAACGAAAATAATGATGTACGTATATGCCATCCGCATTCGCCACTGGGTCCCGTCATTACCCGTTAGGTTACTTAACTAACGACAGAGCGGGAACTGGACTAGCGCGGATACAAAACATATACAACATCTACTAGTATATATATCAATATATAATATTTCGCTCAAGGCGTGATAAAATGCAACATCACATAAATGTAATAAGCATCACAGAACAATACAGATATTTGGGATCCCCGGGTTTCATAGAGCCGCTACTGAAACCCGACGTTCCCCTGGTCGTATGGATAGCCTGTGCAATGAAATCCTAGACCCCTACGGGCGTGGCAAGTTACCCGCCAAAACCTGAAGCGAGGCAGCCCCCTTCAGCAACGTGAATGGACCACCCAGCACTTCACGGAACCCGGTAACTTGGGCACCCCTCCTGGGTCAACCTGTACCCCCTACGAGTGCGGCGAATAGCCCGCCAATTCTAGAGTAAAGCCCCCTCCATCTCAATGCCATGAGATGCGGGCTTGTTGCCCTTTAGAACCCGGCTATCCATGCACCCCACCTTGGGGTAATCCTAGTACAGAAAGTAAAATATACATACAACGGGTACATCGACCTCACCCCGGTCGTGCCCCAAAAGAATAATATACAAACAGGCAGTGACGGCAGTCCACATGTCGGACGCTCGCCCCGCAATATCAAATGTACATAATACAACCAAAACTGTACTAGCATTGCATCCAGGATATCCCCCACGACCAATCTGCAACATCACAGCACAACACCGAACATCAACGTGAATGTCACGTTCGCAAATCCGTCTAACCGGGCTATAGCAGTTAGACAGGATTTACCGATCAAGTGACATTCACGGTCGCAGATATAATGTAAATACTGTGAACTAACATGTTTAAATATTTCGATCGATCAAATTTACCCAAGTGGGCCCCCAAGAACTACTGTAGCACTTAAAGAAATTTTGGGCCCAAAAAGAATGTCCCAAAAACCCTATTTTCTACACAGGAGCCCACTGTTAAAATTTGGTGCGTTGACAAGTCAAAGTGGCGGCGGAACCGCGGCCAATGCGTGGGTTTGGCCGCGGTTCCGCGGTGGAATGGTGACGTCACACGACCAACTTTTCACAGAATGCTTAGAATTCCCTGCACGTGTTTCTTCAATGACCTGAAAAAATTTTGGAGCTAAAAAAAATTCGACAGAAACTGATGCACTTGAAATCGGGTTTTCGGAAAATCCGTTCGATCGAACTTGTAAACACGTTAGACCAAGCTAGACTAGGTTAATGGCGTGGCTCTGATACCATTGTAAGTGCACGGCGGCGCCCCGGCCGTCAATCCGACGCCGGAATGCGGAAACGAAACTTTTTACGAACTTGTAAACCGGCACCACCGTGCATAAAAATCCCGGATCGGGCCATTAACATAGTCCTATCTAACTAGAGAAGGGGTAGAGAGATATACCGAGCGATCCGTGTCCTTCGGTCTTCTCGTCGTCGTCCCGATCTCCCCGCGGAATCTCCGGTGTCCACCACGTCGCCGGAAGGGCACCACGTCGCCGGGTTCTTTTACGGGCTCCCACCTCTGGACCGAGGAAACTCGGGCACGAAGTTGGCGAGGCGACGTGCCCAAGGATGCTGTAGGTTATCTGTAGAATGCTTTGTCTCATTTGGGGTTGTGGAAGTTGCCATATGGTGGAGGAAATGAACTAAGCTTTTGGAGATGGAGCAATGGGAATTTTGCAAGCCAAAAGAGATCAAAATTCTCCACTAGAATTTTTGGACAGCCCCCACCCTCACTTGGCCGGCCATGCATGAGGAAGAGAGTGAGTGAGAGTGAGAGAGAGAGAGAGAGCAACAATAATGCAAGAGGGAATGATATGAGATCATGAGAAGAAATCATCACTAGGAAAGTCCAACACTCAACCAACCAATCATAACTCCAAAAGGTCAAGCCATCATGAACCATCATGAACTAAGAAGTCAATGTGATGGTGGAACTATCATGACACAACAATATGCAAAGACCACCCTCCACAATGCTTATTTGCACAATTGCAGATAAGCCCTCCTCTACCAATTTTCAGCCAAGGAAAGATACAAAGGTAAATGGCCGAAACGGAAAAAAAACTGGCAACTCCAAAAAACCGATCCCGAAATAAATTACAGGAAAACCCCGATACTGTATATACATACCCGCGTTTGTATTCCGACCGAATACAAATGCAATGAGACAAATCTACACTGTACAATACTAGGATCCGGTTTAAACCAAAGCCCGCTAGTATTATTCGTCCGATCATATCCGTGCAATACCGCACGTATCTGATCGAACCCTGCCATATCTCCATACGGCCTCTATAGCGTTTCGCCCGAAACTTGAGAAACTGGTCTGTGGGGGAACTCTAAAGACTCATCAATATTTTAGTTGTGGATTTAACCACTAGCACGTCAGAGGTATTAGCCTATACGTAACGGGCTACCAGGTATTGACCAAAAGGAACGTCGATGAGCGAACTCATGCTGACACGCTACTGAGCCTGTCAGTGACAATATCTGTACAGTCCGGTCCGTTCGTCTATGAGCATCGCATGGCGCTCCTAGGGGGTTGGTAAAAGTCAGACGCCCAAAAGCGGTACAAGTCGTGTCGGAGTGTAGCCCAGAACACCCTGAGATACTACTGGAATACCTACCAGTAAATCTCCTGCCTTGGCCAAGGACTTCGTGTAATCGCTCTCCTAAACACAGCGCGACCTCACCCCCAATACCGGGATAGACGAACCCCTGCAGATCCGCTCACTGCCTCCATGTGGCTCGGGACTGTACCCAACTAAAACCTGTTTGCACGTCTCCTTTGAGCGTGGTAAGGTAGTAATCAAAGTACAGTGGGAACTCACACGAGACAAATGACGATCTCAGGTCGATGAACTAACATGTACACATGTCACCAGGGAACTGCTATCTGACGTCGGGTATAAGACCAACTAGCAGGTTCCCGGCGAGTCCTATCCGGTGTATTCATAACCCAATGAGCACCTGTATACATCTTAGGTGAACCAACTAACACCAGTGGCTTATGAGACCGGCCACCGCCCCTCGTCGGGGTCTCGACTGTATACACTAGTCTACTCTGGAGTATCGATGCCCTGTCTCGAAACTCCTACGACTAGGGACCATTTAAGGATGTGCTTATAGACTACCAGCTCTCACGTATATGATCGCTCTCATACTGCTGGCAGTCAAGCAAGAATCCTAGGGGCTCTATCAACGTATAATAGCGACCTGTAAGGTCACCTAAAGCAGTACACAATGATAAAGATAAACCAGATAGCATACTATCATCTTGAGTAAGACTGTCCTACTAGGGCAGGTCCTCCCTCAATCATTGCAATCACGTGCCTGTGATTCAATAATTGACTCTGAGGGCACTATCTCCAACAGAAGGTAATAACTAAAGGCAAAATAAAGGTATTAGAAAGAGGGCAAAGTAAATTGCGACTGTTATCATTCACGGCCAAACCGCGTATTTCATCGCCACTCCTATTTCACCTTTGCTTTTTTCCCAGTTCAGGAGAAATTGAATAAGGTATTATTCAGTTGTCTTTTATCATCACCTTCTCTCAAGTTGCGGGTACTCCTAGGATTAGGAGGGTACACCTATTATTCTTACTAGATTGTCTTCTTCCAAACCATAGGCTGGTGCCGAACGGTAGGGAAGGAAGAAAACCATTTAGCCTAATGATGGTGTACAGAAGGTAATGAATAAAGACAAATAAAGGGATTTGGAGAGATGACAAAGAGATATACGGTTAAAGTCATGAATTGGATTATGGAAGAGGCATTACTAAGAATACCAGGATACCCCTACGAAATATTTTCATGCATTGTTAAAGGAAAACTAATTTCCCGATTAGATACTTACTCCAAGGTATGTATTTACCATGTAAGATTCTCACATCTGTATGGTTTTACGGTGTTAGTGTATATGCCCTAGAGGCCATTACTGTATCATACTAGCTTGTATATTACTTGATGGAAGCTTGGGATATTCACAGTTGTATAGACAATCTTGCTATAAATGGTAGTATGCTACTTGGTTTGTCTCTACTTCAATATGTGCATGTGTTTCTTTTAGCATATCGCTTATATACATATTAGTAGAGCCCTTAGGATCTTTGCTTGATTACCAGCGTTGTGATGGCGCTCACACTCGTGGGGGCTGGGTAATCCATAAGCACATCCTTATACAGGTCCTTAGTCGTAGGACTATCGAGACAGGGCATCGATACTCCAGAGTAGACTAGCGTATGCGCTTCTCATCCCAGCGGGGGAGACGGTCTGTTCTACAGCCGTCAGTACGTCGTACTTGAGATAGTATGCGGGTGCTCGTTAGGTTACGAGTACACTGGACAGGACTCGTCGGGAACTGTTGGTTGGTATTATACCTATCGTCAGTTATCAGTTCTCAGGTGACATGAGTACAGCTTAGTCCGCCGACTTGACACTGTCACTTCGCCTCGAGTGTGTTCCCACTGTACTTAGATTACTACCCTACCACGGCTCAAAGGAGTCGTGCAAACAGGTAGTAGTTGGGTGCAGTCCCGAAGCACTTGGAGGCAGTGACGGTTAGACAGGATTCGTCTCTCCCGGTATTGGGGGTTGACATCGCGCTGTGTCTAGGAGAGCCATTACACAAGTAGTCCCTGGCCAGGGCAAGCGAGATATACTGGTAGGTTTCCAGTGTTATCTCTGGGTGTTCTGGGCTACACTCCGACACGACTTGTACCGCTATTAGGGGACTGACGTTCACCGCCCCCTAGGCCCGCCATGCGATGTATCAGACGAACAGACCGGACTGTACGGAGATTGTCACATACAGGCTCAGTAGGAGTTCGGATGGGTTTATCTCATCGGCCTTCTTATCGACATCTACCTGGGGACCGTTACGTACAGCTAGTGCCGCTTGCGGTCTGTGGTTAAACCCACTGCCAGCGTAGTGTCGAGTCTTTAGAGTCCCACACAGAGAGTTTCCCTGCACTGAGCGAAACGTGTAGAGGCCGTATGGTTTTACGGCAAGGCTGCGATCACTTGTGTACACTTGTGTGCGTATGTTGTTCGGGCAGGCAATACTAGTGGGCTTTTAAGCCGGATCCTAGTATTGCACGGATGGATTTGTTTTGTCTTCAGTGCATTCGCATTCTACGGAATGCGGATGCGGGTGTGTATGCACAGTTTTGAGGAGTGATGAAGGAGGAGGTGCCTCATTAGGGTTTTGGCAGTTGGTTCGGCCAAAACCATTATGTGGCAGGCTCATTAGGGTTTTGGCAATTTGTTCAGTCAAGACCATTATAAGTCGGAGACATTGTTTACTAATCCTATTAGTGATAATTATATGATGGCTAATTACTTTGACCATTTGACCTTCTTTGACCACACTTAACTTTGTTGACCGTTTGACCAAAGTGGACTTTTGACCTTCATGAGAGGTCTAGAGTTTTCTTTGGATTTCTTTTTATTTCTTGAGTTATGAAAATGGTCATGTCATTAGTGCCATCAACTTTATCATGATAGGATTAGTAATGATGATATTTGAGTATTATTGCAACCATGGTTGTTTTTCTCTTGGTTAAGCTTTTTCATTTCTTGATTCTCATTCTCTCTCTTAGAAAAGAAATGAGAAAGAGTTCCATGGTTGCTCCTCCTTCTTCCTCCTCTTGATCTTATCTTTTGATCTCATGTGTTGAGAGAAAAAGATCCCACAAAGACAAACACATCCATACATCTCCTCTACACATCCTAGGGCTTCTTGATTAGCAATCTCTTTGCCCTAGTTGCCTCGGCTCGAGGTGGAGCTCGGTGTACATCTGTCGGGTGGATCATCTTCGACTCAAGAAGGCCGCGGAGGTGCCCAAGATCCGGATCGACACTTGGAGCTTGGATGAACAAGCGGGACAGCGGAATGAAGACCCAAAGGACCGGTTTCGTGAGGTATACTTTCTACAGCATAGTAGTTAAAGCCTCTAGTAGTTTTCTAGTTACTAGTTTAGCAAAGATCCATGCTTTAAGTTCATGTTGCCTTGCGCCAAATCATTGTTT
This sequence comes from Agapanthus africanus, assembly GCA_030015575.1. Taxonomy (NCBI): domain Eukaryota; kingdom Viridiplantae; phylum Streptophyta; class Magnoliopsida; order Asparagales; family Amaryllidaceae; genus Agapanthus; species Agapanthus africanus. The sequence continues at coordinate 327,161,419 of CM057349.1, read as the reverse complement.
TTCGTCGTTTCCGCCTCCCCGTAAGAACCGGGGATGAGCAACGTGGACTTACATACAGATGATGAGTGGGAGTAGGTTATTGGGAATAAGGTGATCATCCTCATTATATCGGAATTCGTTGTAATTGGTGATATTTGAGGAAGTCGCATGAGTTTTTGCCGGACGACATGTATTTGGTTTTGAGTATCCGTTGTTGTACACCAATTTCAAAATGATATATCTGTACGTTTATTTTTATAAAGTAAGATATAACTTTTTGAAATTATGTCCGTGACATTTACCTATATCAGTTGACGATTGGGTAAGGATCATTGAACAACGGAGTAGTTCTTAAACCATAAGTACATTTTTTCAACCTACGATGCGCAGGTTTTGAGTTATTCAACTCAGCGGACTTATACAGAGTATTGTATGTTGTCTAGTGTCCATCAGGACAAAGGGGTGGGTCCTCGTACTATGTTCTGTTTACTTATGACTTCTCTAGTTTTTAGACAAGTTTTTCGTAGAAATACAAGGTCTAAGTTTTGAGAAGTTGTGGGTATAAGAATAAAGTAGAGAACTAGATGTCGCAGGTATCGGGATTCTTCAAAGAGATCGAAGATGTAGATTCTTGTGAATGGTATTCAGAAAATATTAATGGTTTTGAGAAACTTGTTTCTCTTTCAGGTTACTCATAATTGGATAGATTCCTAAGTTGAGTAATGCTGATTAGCCTCTCTCCATTAAGTTGATATGCACTGGAGACTGCTTCATGGATTTGAATCTGGTTCCAATAAAATAAGTGCCAAGGTTTCTATATTGAATATAGAATGGTTCATATCTTAACGATGTTAAGGTACGGGGAGTTGTCCAACTTATGCATAAAACCAGACACTGGATAACTCAAGGCACGTTTCTGTAGTCGCAGTTTGTGGGTTGACCCTGGCTTTGACAAGGGTTGACTTTTCTACCATCTGGAAGATCAATAGTGATATTGTTCTTGACTCGCCACAGTTTTAGTAAAATGGATTTTTTTTTCAGAAAACAGTAGTGGGAGTATGGTAGAACTGGAAGTGATTCCAGAACCGCAAACGATTACGGAAAATTTAATAGGACCTATATATTCAATCAGGTTTGACATTCCATTAGCCACTCCGCAGATATGGTAGGTAACCTCAGACACCCAAGAGGTACTCCGGTCGCCTCAAAGACGGTGACAGGGAGGTTCTTGTTTACCCAGACTTGACACTACTGTTATTCCAGACTATGAGACTCGGTAAGAGGATAAGTATAGCGTCGTTCTAAACTAGCTTTAGAAGTGTACGTATATATTATTCTGCCAAAGGGTTGTTGTGGTCAGTGGGAGCAGCGGAAGCATAGTGGGCAAGTAGCTTATGTCTATTTATAGGCTTGAGCAAATATAGTGGAGATAGATCATCTAATTTTTGGTGTGACAGTCATGGGTTTGACTTCATCAGAATAGGGGATGGATCTGTTAAGAAGATAGTAGAGTGTGATGTCATGGTATTTGGATGACATGCACAGAGTAGGAAGTAAAATTCCTATACTACAATCGGTTATACTATGGTTGTCACACAGTTGTTTCTCCACAAAGGACGTGGATATAATATCTGACATTCTGGTAACTAGATTTATGGTTTTAGATCTAGATTTGGGTAGTTTTCCAATGTGGGTACTTTGACAGTATTCTAATAGTATTTTAGAATAGATGACTTCTGGCATGGTAGTGTACCTGCAGGTGATGGAGTCACCCTCTCTAAAGGTGTCTTACAGATTAAAGGGGAGAGGGATGTGCATGATTGGCAGATCACTTGCTTAGGCAATTGAGTCAATCGTGAAAAGTCAAGTACCACACCAGATGTTGTTTTTGCACTAGATGCGATAAGTTAATATTAATCCAATCCTGGAGAAACATAAGGAAGCAGTTTTAGAACATAAGTGAATGTTCTACGGGTTTGATGACGGCAGCCTGCTTCGGGAGACGGTTATCATTCCAGGCTTCAAAGGTGACATGAATGACAGAGTGATTGTCAGAGTTATAGTTTTCCCTTTGACGAGGAACAATATTATGGACAGTAGGTCCAAGAGGATACTGTGGGAGGTATGGTGCTGGATACTGATTAGGTTCAGTTATCGATACAGTCTAAGAAGTTTGGATTTGGAGTTCATTTATGAACTAGGTCCCATCAGACATCCAGACATATTCTAAGACAGGTATTACTCAATTCGGGAGATGGCTTTCTCCGCGAACTTGAGATTAAGAGAGACATAGAAAGAAACATCAGGGCGGATCCACTCACTGAGGCTATGAGTATACGACATCGCAATAATAGCCTTAAGTGCAAGTGGGAGATTGTTGGACATAGTGCCCTATAAGTCAATTATTGGATCGCAGGTACGTGGTTGTAATGATTGAGGGAGGACCTATACCGATATGACTGTCTTACTCGAGATGATAGTATGCTATCTGGTTTGTCTTTATCATCGTATACATGCTTTAGTTCACTATTGCATGTTGATAGAGCCCATAGGATTCTTGCTTGACTACCAACAGTATAATGGCGATCATATACATGGGAGCTGGGGTCTGTAAGCACACCCTTAAAGTGTCCCTAGTCGTGGGAGTTTCGAGACAAGGCGTCGATACTCCAGAGTAGACTAGTGTATACAGTCGAGACCCCGACGAGGGGCGATGGACGGTCTCATAAGCCATTGGTGTCAGTTAGTTCACCTAAGATGTATACAGGTGCTCATTGAGTACACCAGACAGGACTCGCCGGAAACATGCTAGTTGGTATTATATATATCGTCAGATAGCAGTTCCCTGGTGACATGTGTACAGCTTAGTTTGTCGACCTGAGATCGTCATTTGTCTCGTGTGAGTTCCCACTGTGCTTTGATTTCTACCCTACCACGCTCAAAGGAGACGTGCAAACAGGTATTTTTTAGGTACAGTCCCGAGCCATATGGAGGCAGTGAGAGGATCGTCGGGGATTCGTCTCTTCCGGTATTGGGGGTTGATGTCGCACAGTGCACGGGTGACCATCACTAGAAATCCTCGGCCGAGGTAGTGGAGAATTACTGATTTGGATCAGTAGTTTCTCAGGTGGTGATGTGCTTCATACCGACACGAATTATCGCGTTATTAGGGGTCTGACTTTATCCACCCCCCTAGACTCGATATGCGATACTCTTTAGACGAACGGACCGGACTGTATGGATATTGTCACTGTTAGGCTCAGTAGGGTTTCTGGATGAGTTCGCTCATCAGCTTCCCTTCCAATCAATACATAGGCAACCGTTACGTACAGCTTGTACCTCTGACGTGCTAGTGGTTATACCCAGTGCCAGTGTGTTGATGAGTCATTAGAGTCCCCCACAGACAGTTTCCCAAGTTCGGGCGAAACGTTGTAGAGGCCGTATGGTTTTATGGCAGGGTTCGGAAAATGCACGTGCATTTACGCACGTGTCATATTTCGGGCAGATAATACTAGTAGGCTTTGGTTTAAGCCGGATCCAAGTATTATACTGTGTAGATATAATATCTTTGTCTCAGATTCATTTGTATTCGGTCATAATACAAATGCGGGTATGTTTATACTGTTACGGGGTTATCCTGAAATTCGTTTCGGGATCGCTTTTGGAAGTTGCCAGTTTCCAATTTTCTATCAGCCGTATTAAACATTCGGTTTAATACGGATTTATCTTTTCTTGATGAGTGTGGAAGGTTCTAGAAATTTCTAGATGGTGACTAGGATGATGAGGTGGCTAGTGAGTCATTAGTGCATTAATTGTGCATTTAATGATATGATGATGTGTTAAAATGACTCATGGTTTTGCATTAACTCCTTTTTGTATTTGCTTAGGATATTATTGCTTATGGTCACTCTCTTCCTCCTACACTCACCCTCCTCCTTCCCTATATAGTGGTCGGCCCCTCTTGCTAGAGAGCATGGTTGTTGATTTGGAAAAAAATATATGGTTTTGGTTCATGGAAATTAGATAGCCTCATTTCTCATTTCACCCGATTCAAAAGGAAACTTCATTAACCGTTCGTCCATAGCTTTGGACGAAGTGAGACAAAGTGTTCTACCCATTCTCTACATCAATCTTGGTCATCTCTTTTAGCAAACTTGATGATCGAGTTGCCTCGGTTCAGAGGCGGGAGCCCGTTTAAAGATCCGTCGACGTGGTGCCACCTGGACGAGCAGACTGGAGATTCAGGAGATCGGAGCAGCCGCAACAAAGCGTGGGATGATGGTTGAAGACCGAAGGACTCGGATCGTTCGGTATAACATTTCTACCCACTTTGTAGTTTATTAGTTTAGCTTTAATGGCAGATCCGGGTTATAGTACGCGATAGCGCCAGTCAAAAAGTTTTTGTTCCGCATTTGGCGTCTGTTAGACGGCCGGGGCGCTACCCGTGGACTTACAGTTATTGGGGTCGACGATTCCATCCTTAGACTCGATATGCAACATATTTGACGAGGAGACCGGACTGTACGGTAAGTGTTGTCAGTTGGCTCGACGGGAGTTTTGACAGCTTCGCTGGTTTTCTTCTGATCACTCAATACCCAGGTGGCCGTTACGTTTAGCTGACCGCTTGCGGCTTGTAGGTGTTTGATATGATCATCACCTACTGCCGGCGTATTGACGAGTCTTAGAATCCCACAATGAAGTTTCCTGGCTCAGGCGAAAAGATGTGGTGTGCATATGAGATATCCGCGGGGACCCGATTAAATACGGATATGTGATACCGTATATTAATCGGGCATTTTCTATTGGTCGGCTCGTATGTGATATGACCGGTTTGCAAATCAAGTGTTGATTTAACAAATGACTTTTGGATTAATTCTTTAATTAAACCCTTTTTTTCTATTTTTCTATGCATGCATGTATGCACATGATGATGTGCATGGACACATACATACATACATAGTATCATGGTTGTTGATACATATTTGGTGTCAATGCAAGAATCATATTGTAGTAATTATTTATTTATTTATCATTTTGATAAAAAGAAAGGATAATTCACTCACGGTTGATGTTTATCATCTTTGACCATACTTCAACTACTTTTTAACCTTGAGTTAATTATCCTTTTGATTTATTAACTCAATGATAAAGATCTAGATAATTACTAACCATGGTTGAAGTGAGAAGGATTAATATTGATTTATTCTTTCTCATCTCAATTTTTCATTCATATCATTATCTTTTGAGCTCAAGCTTAGCCACCATCTTCTTCTTCCTCTCTTGAAAATTTCTTTGAGTGAAGTTGATAAAAAGAAAGAGTTTTGATTATTGAATACAAACCACATCATCATACTACACACATCTAGCCCATTTGTGTAGGGTGTTTGCTCTACTTCATTCACATATCAAGTAAAGCAAGGAGCTTTGGGCAAAGCGACTTCGGGTGGATCTTCGTGGACTAAGAAGGCTTCCAACGATCCGTTCCAAACTCTCATAGTGCCAAGGAGTCACCAAGGGAGGTCTACAAAGGTTGTAATCTCTACCCTTAGTGATAGTTTTTCATTTGCATGTGATACTTAGTCAAATGAAACCCTAAATTTCTAGTTATGATTCTTGTCAAGTTCACTTAGCACCTTCAAAATTTGATTTTGGCATATGTGATGCTTCTAAAACCTTGATAAGGTGCTAAGTAAACCCAACAAATATCATCCTGCACTACAAAATTATATCCCTCTTTACTTAATAAAGAAACTGATATAAGGTTGCATATCAGGGTCGGAATGTAATAGCATTCGTTCAGAATCAATGTATTACCATTTGGTAATACAAGGTGATATTCGCCAATTACTTTGGCTGCAACATTTGCCCCATTCCCAACTCTCACGGAATGATAACACATTTCCAGTTCTCTACCTTTCCTAAGCCCATGTAACATATTACATATATGGGATCGTAATCCGGTATCTAATACCCAGGACGTAGAGTGAACTAAGAAATAGTTCTCAATAACTAATACACCCGAAAAAGGCGCATCAGCATGCTTATTCTTCGTTTGGACGGCATGGGAATCCGGATATGTCCCTATTCCCTGTTCAGTCTTATAACAATTATAAGAAAGAACGGAACCAACGTTCCCCTGCACAGTATAACATGCGGGTTCGGTCAATACATCCATATTATTTTCTTGATTAAGACGTGACATGGTCGCTACCTGGAAAGAGAGAGAAGAAAACACTTTAGCGTATACTCTTGCAAGATCAGATTAGTTATTATTTTATCTAATCAGGATGGCTCCCACTGTTTTTATCAAATATTCCTTCAAACCCTAAAAGAAAATACTAGCCGGGATTAATTACACCCTACAAGTTCGACAATCTTTCAGCCAGGCTAGTGCCAGTACTTTGAGGGAGGTGCCCCGTGCTTTCGCACGGACCTAATTAAAATAAACCTCGTTTTTCCAGAGGCATAGCCCCGTTGACACCTTTCTAGACACCTACTTGATCGGCTAATTGTAAAGTGCAAGACTCTTCCAGGAGTAACACTTACTCGCAGTGGGTATCGGGATCCAACTATCTCATAGAAGGTATGCAATCTCATTGCAAATTTCAACACTTGAAATTCCCGATAATATTTTGCCCCTAGCGTGCTATGACCTTGACCCAGGCCAAACAACCCATAGTCCGCTAGTCAAGTTCAACCCGTCATTTCCTGATTGAATTAAACCCACCCGCATGACCCTTGACGCAGGCCAAACAACGTCGTACGAATATCCTAATCCAATCGCATCTCATGCTACATATAAGTACTAATTCAGTTACCGTACATTACGCCTTGACGCAGGCCAAACTACCGTAGCACGAATACTAAAATAGCATTTATCTGAAATGACGGAGAGCTACGACGGGTTTTTATGAAAACCTTTTGCGTAATGAACTTGATATTGTTGTAGAATCGAGTGATTTTTGAAAAGGAGTGTTTTTTAGGCTTTTACTAGCTTCGCTAAAGATGTCACTCCCGGTGAAGGGATCTGGGCTCTTTCCTTATCGAATAAAGTGCAGGATATTTCACAAATACCACTATGCAAAGCAAAGACTACAAAAGCAATCAAAAACAAAACCGAGTGTTTGTAGTGTCTGCTAGTTTCGCTAAAGAGGTCACTCCCGGTGAAGGGATCTCGGCTCTTTCCTTATCGAATAAGGTGTTGGATACACTACAAGGAATACCGCTATGCAAAGCAAAAACTAGAGCTACCCTTCTTGAAAATTTGATTCTACAATATCTTTTAGGTTTCTTTTCTTTCATTAATCTCATTGATGAAGTCCCATCATTTATGCTTCCTAAGTATCATAGAAGAAATGAAAATACAACGTACGCTTATGCCATCCGCATTCGCCATAGTGTCCCGTTATGCATCGTTAGGTTACTTAACTAACGGCATACCGGGACGGGACTAGCGCGGGTGCAAAACATAAGCAATGTCTACTATATATCTCATATATAATATGTATCCATTCGTCTCAGAATCCACAGTAATCACATCACATAGCAGCAGAAGAAACATATGAAATATTGGATATAGTAGGAGGTCCGTGTTTTATTTTGAGCCTGTATAAAACAAGGATTCTAAGGTCGCGATGAATAGCCAAACCCACATCTTTAGACCCCTATGAGAGAGGCAAGCGACCCTACCAATTCTAGAGTTAGGAGACCCGGACTCGACTCCTCGAGTTGGTCTCCCACTGGACTCTAGAACCCGGTTACTTGTGCTCCCCTCCATGAGTCTATCCTAATACGGAAAAGTAAATAATATACAACAATGGTGACATCATCCTCAACCCGGAAGTACCCCAATAAAAGAATATTACATACATAGAATATTACATGAATGAAAATAAAAACTCTCATCTCACATAAAACCCCCGGCTATTCAAAACGTGACGATCTAATATAACATATCACAGCAACACATAGCATCACATGTCATCAATATAAGTAAATATGCGTATCCCAATTGTCGTTGACATATAGCAACGAAACCGGCGATACACCACATATTACACTTACGGTTGCAGAAAAGAAAATGCCAAACTACAACATTTGGAATCCATAATAACCTTAGACATCATAAACCCAAAATATCACATAATTTGGATTTCATGCCTAACTATACGAATTCCACATATTATATCACATTCCAGAAATTGCTAGACGATGATAAACATTCCGATCGAATCAACAAACATCCAAAATTATCCAAAAAGCTCAACACTTGAGCATAGTTCAAAAGGTCCTGGAACATGCCACAACTCCTATGAACCAGCCGTAGAAGGGTCAACCAATGCCTCACATGTGGCACCACTGAACTACCACAAACCTTAGGGTTTAGTGGCGGTTCTGACGGTCACATAATCGAGTTAAGGTTTCGTTCTTCTAGAGGGTCCACAGTGTCGCTTGTATGATTTTCTGAAAGTTTTAAACTAAGGAAATATCCAACACTTGGAAAATTTCCGGCAAGGGTTAAAATGGGTATTTGATATCCGTTCGAACTTTTTAACACCATATAAATAACCCGAATACTAGTTAGAATTACGACTATGAAACACTCCGAATTGCCTTTATGATAAACTAACATCTTATGAAAATTTAGCAAAAACAAACAACACCTGAAACACCAAAATCCAGTCTTTGGAACATCAAAAAATTTCAGGCAGTGAACTCGGATTTTGGCCGAGATAGGGGGTGGCCGGCCAAAATTTCTCAGAAATGCCTCAAATTTCTCCAGTGTTCATGTTATATCACATACAACATTCTGTACTTGTTTAAAAAAAATTCCAGGGTCATTTAAAAAACGACAGAAACCTGTATTTGGTGTTTCAAGTTTCGGAATTTGTTTCTGTCATGCCCCACCCCCAATACAGAAAGTATTGTCCGCTCTGGCCGAAGCCGCACGGTTTTGTCCTTCGGGGTGAACCGAACCCGACCATGGGCCACTTCCCAGGAGGTCACCCATCCCAGAACTTTCCTGGCTCGAGCACGCTTAACTACGGAGTTCTCAAGCTCCTGTAGTGCCGGTTCACTTAAAAGGCGCCTCTGTATTGAAGAGTGGTATCATTCCATTTATAGTACAGATCTGCCCCCTTTCGGAATGTATTCCGAAGAGTCCCTATTGTTCTACAGTGGGTCCCACGGACTTAAGAGGTGGCCCCCACGGATTCAAGAGGTGGCTCCCGCCCACTTAACACGACACTTGGCGTGGCACTTTGCTCCGTGAGCAAGAACCGGGTCCCGACATTCTTCCCATCTTTGAACAATGGTTCGTCCTCGAACCACAGACCTACTATTGAGGGACCAGCTCTGATACCATTCTGTCATGCCCCACCCCCAATACAGAAAGTATTGTCCGCTCTGGCCGAAGCCGCACGGTTTTGTCCTTCGGGGCGAACCGGACCCGACCATGGGCCACTTCCCAGGAGGTCATCCATCCCAGAACTTCCCTGGCTCGAGCACGCTTAACTACGGAGTTCTCAAGCTCCTGTAGTGCCGGTTCACTTAAAAGGCGCCTCTGTATTGAAGAGTGGTATCATTCCATTTATAGTACAGATCTGCCCCCTTTCGGAATGTATTCCGAAGAGTCCCCATTGTTCTACTGTCACGCCCCGCTTCCCAGTGTACGGCGAAGTGGACGCGACGAGACCCGCTACGTATATACTCAGAAGTATATACGCTAAGCGTAACTAAGCAATATAAAGTAAATCACAAGAGACGAATAATATAAAAATAACAGCAACTTTTATTAATAACATTCTTTTTACAATGCTGGAAAAGAAAATACAACTGGAATGAAAAGCAATGCCTAAACAGTGGCATAACAGGAAATGAAATAAACTGGAAAGAACAAGGGACAATTATCTAGAGCTCTGGGTCTACTTGGAACTGCTCCAAATCTTCGCCGGTGGGCTCAATCTCAGCTTGGTCCAACGCACCTGACGACATTCAAAGAAGAAAGAGATAGAATGTCGTCAGCGAACAGGTCGCTCGGTAAATCCCAAAGAATAAGAAGAATGAGAATGAAAGAGTAACAGTATTATATTGTTTAATATTATGGAAAATTGTGTAACGCTGTTGTTTGTAGCTTGGTACAGAAGGATGCCAGTGTATACGAGGGGGATCTCTATATGCTAGAGATCAGGGCAAAAGGAAAGTACAAGGAACCGTTATGCCACGGTACAACAGCAATAGGATTCAGGTTAGGTGTCTTAATCTGACCACCTCGTGCCACCTTTAACACCTTCCGTACCAATCTACCCCTTTAAACCCCGTAGTGTTTTAACAGTAATGTGGTATTGGAATATGTAAGTTGAGTGACTGACCAAAACCATGATATCAGTAAACATGTTGCAACTGTGTAATCAGGTAAATGGAATATCAGGATAATGGATGAATATCCATGGTTTGATTCAGTCAAAATGAATATATTGTTAACTGGATTCATGGATTCATGTATTCAAATTGTATTGGAATATAAAAGAATATAGATTGACTTGAATCATATACAAGTCAGAAATTAGTCAGACTCTAACCCGAGTCAGACTAAAAGAAAGATAAATTTGAAGTTCAATATTAGTTAGGGGCCTTATTGTAATTTGTGAAACTTGAAGGGGTTTTATATAAAAAGTACTTTTGTATAGTTTTCAAAATACACCTCAAGTATTTAATAATCGTCTTTATTGTTATAATAAATGTGAATTTTATTTGTGTTATTCTAGTGAATATATCCTAATAAAAGTATTAAATATTTTATTTGAAATTCATGGTATTTTAATGTAACTTTTAAATCTCGGAATTTTAGGAAAAAGTGGAAACTTTATATTATAACAAAATAGGTGTTTAAATGATAATTATATATATATTAACGCATGAATAATTTTTAAATGAATATTTTATTTTCAAAAATCACATTTTCCTTAAATATCGTATTTTAAACCTTTCGAGACCGAATGCTTCTTGCGGAGGTCTGAATCTCGCACTACTAGCCTGCGGGTGCACGATGAACCATACTATCCCTAACAGGTTCCCCAAAAGTGGGTTGTAGCGGCACTTTGCTTAGGTTTTATAAATACTTTTCATTTAGGAAAACGGTTTTTATAAATATAAGGTATTTATTTGCAAAAGAGTATAGTTTTCCGTATTTTAGTTGTTAGGGTTTCCTAAGCCAACTAGCCTATTTCTAAGGTCTAAACGATAAGTCATTAGAAGCCTCAAATCGCCTCTTCACCGCCAATTGTGGCCAGGTAAGTACAAGTAAGGAGGGAGGGATCCGCTTACGAATCGTGAGACGGGCCTTTTAAAGTTACCCAAGCTCACTTGCCTAGCCTAGACACCACAAGGTCAGTTTAGATAAACGATCGATGTCCATGACCAATCGTGCTTTCATTTTATAAAAGATTTTATTTAGAAATGTTTACAACTGAAAGCTTTCAAGAAAAGATTATAAAGAATATGGTATTTTAGTGAAAAGTCCTGTAATTTCGTATTCTATGTTTTGACATATATTAATTAGGGTTATATTTGTGTGTGTGTAGAGGTAGGTCCTTACCTCGTGACTTATTTTAAGTTTTGATGAAGTTTAGAGCTTAAACAAGATATATTAAACTTGAAGGTATTAAAGCGCAAGAATACGGTATTCGAAAACGTTATCATTTCATGTGTGAAATTTCATTCAAATTGGTTTCTACAAGTTTAGTGATCAAGATAAACCTATTTATGAGTGAGGTAATTAATTAGAACAAGAAAAATAAACTTTATGGTATTTTTATGAAAAGAATACGATATTGTAAAGAAGCTATCATTTCATGTGAGTCACTTTATTTAAATTGGTTTCTAGGTGATTAATAGTCATCATACATAAGTTTAGGTATTATGTATTAGGTGACAAGTGGAAATTTATAGAAAAACCGAATCGGAAATCGGTTTGTCCGATTTCCGTCGGGTTCCAAAAAGTCGTATTTTTACCTTAAAGAAAAGGGAGATAGAAGAGGTGGGACTTACGATTTGGACAAGTTAAGGAAGCTAGAGGTCGTGATGGTTGTCGATTCGTTGAAAAAGTCGCGAAAGTCCTGATCCGGTCACCGGAATCCGTCGTCGATTTCGGCGGCGCTTCGCTTCTTGCTCTTCGTACCGAGTTCTCGAGAATTTGGGAGAGTGGACTTAGAGTTGTGAAGGGAAAAGGTAGAGTATAGGGGTCTTTATATAGGGCTAGGCTAGGGTTAGGGTTAAAAAAATATTTAAAAATATAAAAAAAACATTAAAAATTCATTAAATTTTGTCTTAAAAGAGATTTATTGGAAAATTGGTAACCGTACAAAAAAATTAGAGTATGCAGTTGAATAGACCAGTCAACACGAACATTTTTCGTGTTGACGACTCGGCCGACCGGCCGAGTCCGGCCGGCGTCGCCGGCCGAGTCGCGGCCGAGTCGGGTGCCGTTGTGTCGGGCTCGGTCTGGGGGAGGTCGCAATAAATTGTGAGTTATGGCTGTTTGACCGTTTGACTTCTAAAAAAAATTAAAACAAAAGGATATAAAAATTATGTGGGGCATGGGATTCGAACTCTGGTGGCTTGGTTCAGCAATGCAAGGTATTACCAATGAGCTACAAGCTCCTTCTTGTAATTATTGTAAGGAATTAGATACTTAAATTGTTTCCAGCAACATTAATACTCCAAGTGTACACTATATTTAAAGCAAATTTTTGGTTTACAAAATTGGAGTTGTTACAATCTACCCTCCTTACAAAAATTTCGTCCTCGAAATTTACATCTTTTATTTAAGGACTAATTTACAAAAAGGTGCGGATATCTTGCACGCATCTCATCCTCCCTTTCCCACGTGGATTCTCCTGGAGTGTCTTTCCTCCACATTACTCGAACCAAATTAACTTCTTTGTTCCGAAGTGTCTTCACTTTCCTGTCCAGGTTCTCCACAGGTTGTTGCTCACAAGACAAATCGGGCTGTATCGTGAGCTCGGAATGATCAAGTACATGGCTGGGGTCACTCACATACCTTCTGAGTTGAGATATGTGAAACACGTTATGCACTCCTTCCAATGAGGGTGGAAGCGCTAAACGATATGCCACCTCACCGACTCGTTCGAGTATATCGAACGGTCCAATGTATCTCGGACTCAATTTTTCCCGTCTTCCAAATCTGATCACTCCGTTGTTCGGAGAGATTTTCAGGAATACATGATCTCCTGGCTGGAACTCCAAGTGTCGTCTCTTCGCATCAGCCCAATGTTTCTGTCTATCTTGGGCTATACGCATTCTTTCCCTGATAGTACGAACCACATCAACGGTCGCTACTATCATCTCTGGTCCAAGGAGTTCTCTCTCTCCGATGTCGTCCCAACTTAATGGAGATCGACACTTCCTTCCATATAATGCTGCAAAAGGTGCCATTCCTATGCTTGCTTGGTAGCTGTTGTTGTACGCAAACTCAACAAGATGTAGGTGATCTTCCCACGATCCCTTGAAGTCGAGCATACATGCTCTGAGCATATCCTCCAAGATCTGAATAGTTCGTTCTGACTGACCATCTGTTTGTGGATGATAAGCCGTGCTGAAGTTCAGACTTGTTCCCAAGCTAGCTTGCAGACTTTGCCAAAATTGCGATCGGAACCTGGTGTCACGATCGGAGACAATGCAGACCGGTACTCCATGAAGTCTCACAATTTCCTGTATGAGTTCATGGGTATCAGAGATAGTACAGTATGAAGAGTTTAAATCTTAAATTAGATTATTACCTCCATGTACTTCTTCGCTAATATCTCAGTTGATTGGCCAACTCGAAATGGGATGAAGTGAGCCGACTTTGTGAGTCGATCCACAATGACCCAAATCGCATCGTTACCCTTTGTGCTGCGAGGAAGAGCAGTTACAAAGTCCATCGTGATGTGCTGCCACTTCCATTCTGGGATTGGTAACGGTTGAAGTGGTCCAGCTGTCCTGTGATGTTCAGCTTTTACCTGCTGACACACCAAACATTTTGCGATGCTTCTGGCTACTTCACGCTTCATTCCATGCCACCAATAATTTTGACGTAGATCTTTGTACATTTTGGTACCTCCAGGATGTACTGAATAGGGAGAGCTGTGAGCTTCTTTCATTAACTCTTCCCAAACAGGACCCTTTGATACACACAATCTGCTGCCGTATCTCAAAGATCTGTCTTCATGAATGATGAAATCTGTTTTGAGTCCATTCTCCACTTGTTCTCTGATCTTTTGGAACTTAGCATCGCTGGCTTGAGCTGCTTTGATCTGATTGACAATATTTGATTGAACTTGCAGATTCATCAAATTTGAAACATCACCTGGCATGACTAGTTCGATCTCCATCTGATGTAGGTCTTGCTGAAGCTTCCACTGAGCGGTGAGATTCATTGCTAATGGTTGGCGACTAAGAGCATCAGGTACTACATTTACCTTTCCTGGATGATATTGCAAGTTGATGTCGAAGTCCGCCATGAGTTCTAACCATCTTCTCTGCCGCATATTCAACTACTTCTGAGTAAACACATACTTCAGACTTTTATGATCTGTGTAGATGTTCACTCGTTCACCAAGTAAGTAGTGGCGCCAAATTTTGAGAGCAAAAATAACGGCTGCCAACTCTAGATCATGCGTCGGATAATTGCGCTCATGAGTCTTCAGTTGTCTTGAAGCATAAGCCACAACCTTACCGTGCTGATGTAGAACACATCCTAATCCCTTACCGGATGCATCGCAATGCACTTCGAATCCTCTAGACTGATCCGGTATGACAAGAATAGGTGCAGATGTCAGTCTTGACTTGAGTTCTACGAAAGCTTGCTCACATGCTTCTGACCATACAAATTCTTTATCCTTTCTTGTGAGCTTGGTCAGGGGGGTTGCTATCTTCGAAAAGCCTTCAATGAATCTTCTGTAATATCCAGCTAAACCCAAGAAACTCCGAATATCCTTCACTGATTTTGGCGTAGGCCATTCGCTGACTGCTGAAACTTTTACTGGATCCACAGAAATTCCTTCTCCTGATACGATGTGTCCAAGAAAACCAACTTGTTTTAGCCAAAACTCGCGCTTGCTGTATTTGACATAAAGCTTATGTTGTCGAAGAGTTTCCAGGACAATTCGTAGGTGCTCCGCATGTTCTTTCCGATTCTTAGAATATACCAGGATGTCGTCGATGAAAATGACAACGAACCTGTCTAAATACTCCCGGAAGACTTGGTTCATAAGGTTCATGAAGATTGCTGGTGCATTGGTCACTCCAAATGGCATTACTAGAAATTCGTAATGTCCATAGCGAGTTCTGAAAGCTGTTTTGTGAATATCAGCTTCCTTGACCTTCACTTGATGATAACCTGAACGAAGATCTAGTTTAGAGAAGACACAAGATCCACTTAGCTGATCGAATAAATCGTCGATGCCCGGAAGTGGATATTTGTTCTTTATAGTAACTTCGTTCAAGGCCCTATAATCGATGCACATTCTGTATGAACCTTCCTTCTTCTTTACCAATAGTACAGGTGCTCCCCAACTTGAAGTGCTGAGACGAATCCATCCTTTCGCCAATAATTCGTCCAACTGTGTTCGAACTTCCTTCAATCCTTCCGGACTTAGTCTATACGGTGCTTTGATCACTGGTTGTGCTCCTGGTACTAAGTCAATACTGAATTCAAGAGCTCGATCGGGAGGCAAACCTGATATATCGTCAGGGAAAACATCGTCGAACTCTCGAACTACTTCCGGTCTTGATTGTTCCTCTGCCTGAGCTGCTGCAACTACTGCTTCCCTTGGCTTTGCTTTGTAAGTACTTGGCTCCAGGGTGCGATCTCCACTCTTGAAGTAGAAGACCGGATGATCTGGAATCTCAAATACTACCCTCCTTTGACGACAGTCGATGGTAACATAAAAGGTTCCAAGCCAGTCCATTCCTAGAACTACATCGAAGTTTGGTATGTCCAGTACCTTGAAGTCGGCATAAAACTCTCGACTGCAGACGACGACTGGACACATGCTGTATCCCATAGTTGCCTTTAGAACACCATTTCCAGAACTGACGTTCCAGCTGGATACAAGCGATGAGACTGGAATCGCATGGGTTCGGACAAACCGTTGCGACATAAAGCAGTGGGATGCTCCAGTATCAAACAGTGCAAGTGCAGGTAGTGAAGCTACTAGGATTATACCTAAGGTATATGGGATAGGTTTTAGGTATAGGGAAAGTGTGTAGGTAAACAAAACTAAAAGATGAGTTTGAGAAAGAAAATTTACCAGTGATGACTTGGCCGGTGGCCTCAGCTTCTTCCACAGACATCATGAAAGCCTGACGCTTCGGCACATTCCTCCTGGCCTGAGGAGCATTCCTCTGAACGTTCCTTTGAGCTTGATGGAACTGTCGAGGAGGTGGTGCAGCCTGTGGTCCCCTAGGTGGTGCAGGCAGTGCAAGTCTGGGAGCAGGTGTCGGAAGAGCTGGTCGCTGCTGATAAGTATTTGCTGGCCTTGGTGCAGCAACAGAGTTCTGCCTTTGTGGACAAGATCCAATATCATGAGTGGCTGAACTGCAGACTAAGCAGAGGCGGTTGGCTCGACGGCAGTCCTTCATCATATGTCCAGTTCTTTTGCAGTAAGTGCAAAAGGCTGGGCTAGAACGATGAGTTGGTACTCCGGGTCGCCTCGGCACGAAAGATGGTCTGGACGTGGCTCTACCTGCCATCTGGTTGGCAGGGCGTTTGACTCCTGCAGACTGAGGTCTGCCTCTCTCTTTTATGACTGCCTCATAACTGCGGGCAGCTTCCAGGGCTTCTTCATGAGTCAAAAACTTTCCTGTGGCTAGAGCAGCCTTGATCTCTATGTCCAAACCTTGCTGAAAACGACGGGCTCTGATCTCGTCCGTCGGTATCAGGTGTGCCGTGAATCTGTTTAAAAATTGTGTTAGCTGTGTAATATGTGATATTTAAAAATTGAACTATTGTGACATATCTTACCGGCTCAACATAGTGAACTCAGCATCGTATTCATCTACCGATTTCTCCCACATTGATCCTTGCTGTAGATGAATAAACTGCTGCTCCATAGCGAACCTGGCAGTCACAGGGAAATATTTCGCGTCAAACTTCTTGCGAAATGTCTTCCATTCAATCGGCTGCGCTAGGAGGGTTTCTTCCGCCTTCCACCAATTTCGAGCATTATCCGTGAGCTGTAGCTTCGCTACATGGACCCAAGCGTTATCTGGCACTTGAGCTGCTGCTAGATCTTCTTCGATGCTTTGTGCCCATTCTTCTGCTTCGAGAGGGCTTCCTTTACCAGAGAACTACTTTGGGTGCAAAGCCCGGAATTTCTTTACTCCCGGTGCATCGTTATCAGGACGGCTCAGAAGTTGTTGCTGTCCCTCGAGAAGACTACGGATCGCATCAAATAACATCGTCTGCTCAGTGGGTGGTGCGGGAACAGCTGGTGTGAGAAGTAGTGCTGAGGGGGTGTTGTTGACGTTGGTGCTGGTGTTGTTCGGGGAATCCATAATCGTGAAGAAAAATTTGGATTAGGACAGAATCAAATACATGAAATGATAAGATTCAAGGAATAGAGATTTGCAAGTTTCAAAGAACATGAATTGTAAAGAATGTTTTAGTTGCTGGTTCTTGTGTTATATTGCTTAGGTTGTTCACGCAGACCAGAACTGCATGACAGGGATTCATACAGCTCTGACCTGCATGGGCCACCAACAAAAACCTGTCACGCCCCGCTTCCCAGTGTACGGCGAAGTGGACGCGACGAGGCCCGCTACGTATATACTCAGAAGTATATACGCTAAGCGTAACTAAGCAATATAAAGTAAATCACAAGAGACGAATAATATAAAAATAACAGCAACTTTTATTAATAACATTCTTTTTACAATGCACGAAAAGAAAATACAACTGGAATGAAAAGCAATGCCTAAACAGTGGCATAACAGGAAATGAAATAAACTGGAAAGAACAAGGTACAATTATCTAGAGCTCTGGGTCTACCTGGAACTGCTCCAAATCTTCGCCGGTGGGCTCAATCTCAGCTTGGTCCAACGCACCTGACGACATTCAAAGAAGAAAGAGATAGAATGTCGTCAGCGAACAGGTCGCTCGGTAAGTCCCAAAGAATAAGAAGAATGAGAATGACAGAGTAACAGTATTATATTGTTTAATATTATGAAATATTGTGTAACGCTGTTGTTTGTAGCTTGGTACAGAAGGATGCCAGTGTATACGAGGGGGATCTCTATATGCTAGAGATCAGGGCAAAAGGAAAGTACAAGGAACCGTTATGCCACGGTACAATAGCAATAGGATTCAGGTTAGGTGTCTTAATCTGACCACCTCGTGTCACCTTTAACACCTTCCGTACCAATCTACCCCTTTAAACCCCGTAGTGTTTTAACAGTAATGTGGTATTGGAATATGTAAGTTGAGTGACTGACCAAAACCATGATATCAGTAAACATGTTGCAACTGTGTAATCAGGTAAATGGAATATCAGGATAATGGATGAATATCCATGGTTTGATTCAGTCAAAATGAATATATTGTTAACTGGATTCATGGATTCATGTATTCAAATTGTGTTGGAATATAAAAGAATATAGATTGACTTGAATCGTATACAAGTCAGAAATTAGTCAGACTCTAACCCGAGTCAGACTAAAAGAAAGATAAATTTGAAGTTCAATATTAGTTAGGGGCCTTATTGTAATTTGTGAAACTTGAGGGGGTTTTATGTAAAAAGTACTTTTGTATAGTTTTCAAAATACACCTCAAGTATTTAATAATCGTCTTTATTGTTATAATAAATGTGAATTTTATTTGTGTTATTCTAGTGAATATATCCTAATAAAAGTATTAAATATTTTATTTGAAATTCATGGTATTTTAATGTAACTTTTAAATCTCGGAATTTTAGGAAAAAGTGAAAACTTTATATTATAACAAAATAGGTGTTTAAATGATAATTATATATATATTAACGCATGAATAATTTTTAAATGAATATTTTATTTTCAAAAATCACATTTTCCTTAAATATCGTATTTTAAACCTTTCGAGACCGAATGCTCCTTGCGGAGGTTTGAATCTCGCACTACTAGCCTGCGGGTGCACGATGAACCGTACTATCCCTGACAGGTTCCCCAAAAGTGGGTTGTAGCGGCACTTTGCTTAGGTTTTATAAATACTTTTCATTTAGGAAAACGGTTTTATAAATATAAGGTATTTATTTGCAAAAGAGTATAGTTTTCCGTATTTTAGTTGTTAGGGTTTTCTAAGCCAACTAGCCTATTTCTAAGGTCTAAACGATAAGTCATTAGAAGCCTCAAATCGCCTCTTCACCGCCAATTGTGGCCAGGTAAGTACAAGTGAGGAGGGAGGGATCCGCTCACGAATCGTGAGACGGGCCTTTTAAAGTTACCCAAGCTCACTTGCCTAGCCTAGACACCACAAGGTCAGTTTAGATAAACGATCGATGTCCATGACCAATCGTGCTTTCATTTTATAAAAGATTTTATTTAGAAATGTTTACAACTGAAAACTTTCAAGAAAAGATTATAAAGAATATGGTATTTTAATGAAAAGTCCTGTAATTTCGTATTCTATATTTTGACATATATTAATTAGGGTTATATTTGTGTGTGTGTAGAGGCAGGTCCTTATCTCGTGACTTATTTTAAGTTTTGATGAAGTTTAGAGGTTAAACAAGATATATTAAACTTGAAGGTATTAAAGCGCAAGAATACGGTATTTGAAAACGTTATCATTTCATGTGTGAAATTTCATTCAAATTGGTTTCTACAAGTTTAGTGATCAAGATAAACCTATTTAGGAGTGAGGTAATTAATTAGAACAAGAAAAATAAACTTTATGGTATTTTTATGAAAAGAATACGATATTGTAAAGAAGCTATCATTTCATGTGAGTAACTTTATTTAAATTGGTTTCTAGGTGATTAATAGTCATCATACATAAGTTTAGGTATTATCTATTGGGTGACAAGTGGAAATTTATAGAAAAACCGAATCGGAAATCGGTTTGTCCGATTTCCGTCGGGTTCCAAAAAGTCGTATTTTTACCTTAAAGAAAAGGGAGATAGAAGAGGTGGGACTTACGATTTGGACAAGTTAAGGAAGCTAGAGGTCGTGATGGTTGTCGATTCGTTGAAAACGTCGCGAAGGTCCTGATCCGGTCGCCGGAATCCGTCGTCGATTTCGACAGGGCTTCGCTTCTTGCTCTTCGTACCGAGTTCTCGAGAATTTGGGAGAGTGGACTTAGAGTTGTGAAGGGAAAAGGTAGAATATAAGGGTCTTTATATAGGGCTAGGCTAGGGTTAGGGTTAGGGTTAAAAAAAATATTAAAAAATATAAAAAACATTAAAAATTCATTAAATTTTGTCTTAAAAGAGATTTATTGGAAAATTGGTAACCGTACAAAAAAATTAGAGTATGCAGTTGAATAGACCCAGTCAACACGAACATTTTTCGTATTGACGACTCGGCCGACCGGCCGAGTCCGGTCGGCGGCGCCGGCCGATTCGGCCGAGTCGCGGCCGAGTCGGGTGCCGTTGGGTCGGGCTCGGTCTGGGGGAGGTTTTAGCATACTTTAATTTTCTTAAATCGCAATAAATTGTGAGTTATGGCTGTTTGACCGTTTGATTTCTAAAAAAATTAAAACAAAAAGATATAAAAATTATGTGGGGCATGGGATTCGAACTCTGGTGGCTTGGTTCAGCAATGCAAGGTATTACCAATGAGCTATAAGCTCCTTCTTGTAATTATTGTAAGGAATTAGATACTTAAATTGTTTCCAGCAACATTAATACTCCAAGTGTACACTATATTTAAAGCAAATTTTTGGTATACAAAATTGGAGTTGTTACATCTACAGTGGGTCCCACGGACTCAAGAGGTGGCCCCCACGGATTCAAGAGGTGGCTCCCGCCCACTTAACACGACACTTGGCGTGGCACTTTGTTCCGTGTGGCACTTTGCTCTGTGAGCAAGAACCGGGTCCCGACGGTTTCGGTTTCGTAATCTAACAATCCATCTAATTCTCTAGCTAGTCTCTGATACCACTGTAGGGTTCCTCTTAATGACAGCAAGGTTTCGGGAGGTATCGTCCATGCCATTTTTAAATTTTTTGTCGTTTGAAGAACCCTAAATTAGAATCGTTAACTAGAGAATCATACGAAACGAAATGTAAACTACTTTACATCTAAGTGATAATGGATTACAACTTTTGTAGACCGGTCTTTCACTTCAATAGCTCCTTTTAGTGGTCTCTTTGCTGCGTTCGTGGAACTCCCAGACTCTTGCATGGCTTCTCAAGGTGAAAGGACGAACTTGCTTGAAGTCTTCGAAGCCGAAGATGATCTACGTCGAGAAGACACTAACTCAAGCTACTACTTCACTAATGAGAGATTAGTAAAGCTAACACCATATACTAAAGGGCTAATCTAGTAGAGGATGATAAAGTAGGAAGTAGGCTCACTTTAGTTTTATTTTTCTCACAATATTTTCTCACTTGAACAAAACCTAGAGAGCTCTTGAGCTTTGAAGAAGAAGATGATGAAGTCAAGATGAGAATGAACTAATGAGGTGAGAGAATCAACCATGGGTGAGTTTGTACCATATAGCTAACTCATTTAGAGACATAACCATGGCTAAATTATAATGGTTAAGTTAATAAATATCTTAAGTAAAACAAAACTAGTGGACTAAGTCAATGCATCCACAAGCTTCTACAAGCTTCATGCATGTGGCTAATTATCCACTAATTTGGAATTACTTTAAATATTAAAACCCTACATTATAATTAGTATGGTGTAAGTCTCATACACCCATGTAGTGTGTATCAACAACCATGACACAATATAAAACACAATTAATATACATCACATATATATTAAGTGTGCACATGTGAGAAAATAAATGCTTAAGTGAGCTAATATTAGTTAATGTAAATTAGTTTATCAAATATACAATTATACACTAAATTATCAAATCAACACTTGATTTAATAATCCGGCTATATCACATATAACCGACTAATATTAAATGTACCAACTTATCGAATCAACAATTGATTCGATAACCCGGCTATATCACATATAACCTACCGATACAAATATCGCGAGAATAGAATACGGTATCACATACTCGCATTATTCTCGGTCCCGCACATATCACATATGTGCTCCAACTTCGTTTTGCCTGAGCTAGTAAAACCTTTATGTAGGACTCTAAAGACTAGTCAATACGCCGGCAGTAGGTGATGATCACATCAAGCACCCACAAGCCGTCAGCGGTACTAGCTGGACGAAACGGCTACCCGGGTATTGAACGATCAGAAGATCAGCAAGAAAGCCCGCTCTAACTCCTGCAAAAGCCTGTCAGTAACACTACCGTACAGTCCGGTCTCCTCGTCTGATATGTCGCATATCCAGTCTAGGGGCGGTAAACGTCAGACCTCAATAACCGATAAGTCATGCCGATATGAGGCTCATAACGGGTTGAGAAACTACTGATAACACTTACCAGTAAATCTCTAAATCTGCCCTGGTCAGGGACTTCCCTGTTATGGTCAATCGAGCATAGCGCAACATCAACTCCCAATACCGGGAGAGACGAAACCCCTCCTATCACTCATTGCCTCCATGTTACTCGGGACTGTACCCAAAAACCACCGTTTTGCACGTCCTCTTGAACGTGGTAAGGTGGAAATCAAAGAATAGTGGGAATCACACAAGACTCTATGACGATCTCGGGTCTGCAGACTAACCTGTACCAGTGTCACCAGAGAACTGCTATCTGACGATAGGTATAATACCAACTAAGAGTTCTTGGCGAGCCGTCCAGTATACCTAGTCTCCACTAAGCACCCGTATACCATCTCTGGTGTCAAACACCAATGGATATGGGATCATCCATCGCCCATCTCATGGGTCGAGAAGCGTATACGCTAGTCTACTCTGGTATATCGATGCCCTGTCTCGATACACCCATGACTAGGAACATTAAAGGATGAACTTATAGACTACCATGGCCCTACTAGTATGATCTGTATCATAATTCTGGTAGTTAAGTACACATCCTAAGGGCTTTACCAACATGTAACTATAACATTTCAGAAAATGTAAAATATTATTTTTGGAATTTAATATTAAAATAATATATTTCCCGAAAACTGCCCGATTTGCGAAATTGGGGTTTTCGAAAAAGGGTATAAATATATACCGATAATTGTGAAATAAATGGAAATTAAAATGATTTATTCATTTAAAAATATATTTAAAGGATTTGGCATTTTTAAAATTTATTATATGCGGTTTGGATAAAAACCCGATTAGTGCACTGCTAATCGCGATTAAGTCAAATCCGTGTTTCTACAGTTTCCATGGTTAGTGCACCATGAATTGTTACATGTTGTTTCATTTGTGTTGTTTTATTTGGGTTTATGTGTGTATTGGTGAGAAAAGAAAAGAAAGGAAAAAGGTGTCATGATGATTTGAGGAGAGAGAGTCATGATGACTTGAGGAGAGAGGGGGGGGACATCATGATGAGAGGTAAGCATGCTAGGGAAGAGAGAAAGAGAGAGAGAGGAAGAGGGGTAAGGCTCTACCCCCACCTCATCCTTCATTCTTCACTTCATTTCATTTCTTCAACTCCCTCATCCTTCTTCATTTCCTTATTCCTCCACCTCACTACCCAAGGGAACCATCTCCAAAACCTAATCAAAACCCCAAACTCCTTTCATTAAAAATGATCTTCACCTCAACCTCATCATATTGGATCCATAAAAATTAGATTTTAAAGACGTGAGACTTCTGGGGTTTTGCTTGGTGGCATTAATGAGGTATAATCTATACCTTTTAGTTTAGTTTTTAGTTTGTTAAATTCTAGTTTATGTTTAGAATCGATTTAGTGTGGATATGTGAACTTTGGGAATTTCTAGAAGAGGTTAGGGTTGGAATTGAATCCAAAGATGAAATTGAGGTTAGTAGAGACCTTATAACCCCTCTAGAGTTAGTTTCATGGACTGAAACCTGAGATAGAACCCTAAACCCTAAAACTAGAAACCCCGATATCGGGAATTTGTGAAAATTATGAGGTTGTTTAGAGATCTGCTATCATCCGGGGGCACTAGAACTTATTTAGCAAACACAGATAGTCATGCAGACACTTAGGAAGCTAGCACTGAAACCCTAGCCCCATACCCCAATTCCTGGCCGCAAATTGCGGCCTGGGTAGGTTGGAATTGGCTCGTACTTGGTCTGTAGCTCTTATATCTTCTATCTAGAGCAACCCAATGTGCAAAATCCCTTAAGTTGGCCTATAGTGAAATCCGGGAAGGGTTTTCTTATGTTGTTGTTTTTGCGTTTTCCATATTTTGAATGATACGTGTTGATATTTGGATTTGTATTTGGTTGTTGGATGTTTGTACATCAACAACAAGGGTTGTTGATTGTTTTTGCACGTGTAGGCCATAGGTTCTAACCTATGAGCGTGCCGTGTGCCGTATCGGTTTTCCGAACTCGATTTTAATAGGATTTGCGATTGTGTTGATATTGTAGGTACCTTTGCGTGGATTCTGAGGCGACGGAGCGTGGCGTCATCAACTTCGGCAAGAAAGGATCAGGGTGAGTAGATCTATATCTACGGAGGAAGTCGGGTGGATGGAGTATAGCACCCCCGCAAAGTTTTGGTGGAAACCGATTTGTAGCTTATGGTTAAGAAAACCTAGATTAGGATAGGGTTAGAGTTAAAAGATTGTTAGTGAAACCATATTATAAACTAAAGGGTAGTTAGATGTGTTTGATACGATCTGATATGTGATGATGGAATTTGAGGATGACGTTTGACGATATTGCCGTTTAGGGTACTATAGGACTAGATAGCCGACGTAAATGTGTCATCCGAACCATACCTATTTCTAAACCGAAGAATCGTATGCAACTTTTAAACAGATACCTTGAGGGACATTACGGATTTTCAAATGATATATTTTCCTTAAAAACACCGTAGCCCCTACTTTCAAAACTACGATTCGCATCTTTCAAAAACTGTTGTATGGTTCGGGTGTGTATGTTAGATTAGATACTTATGCTTATAGTAAGGGTAG
Source organism: Agapanthus africanus (assembly GCA_030015575.1). Lineage (NCBI taxonomy): Eukaryota > Viridiplantae > Streptophyta > Magnoliopsida > Asparagales > Amaryllidaceae > Agapanthus > Agapanthus africanus. The sequence continues at coordinate 327,136,260 of CM057349.1, read as the reverse complement.
ATTGTATCTGTAAAATTGACTTGATATGGGATATAAATGCGATGAAAAGAATATATGCCGTGATATGATGATTTGATGATATGTTGGTATACGGATGCGAGTCGATTGAGATGATTGATACCCTACCGGTCCCCTGATATGAGATTGTTGCGGATGTGACCTGGGATATAGGTATATATAGAGATTTATATATGTTGTGAATCGTGAGTGATAGCCGTACGAGACGTTAGATCCGTACCCTCCTCGTCTTATTGGTTGATAGGATCCCTGATAGCTTAATGTCGCCGTACGATAATTTTCCGTACGTGATGAGTTTGACTTGATGTTGATCCATACCCTTGACTAGAGAATGCCGTACGATGGATTATACCGTACGTGATGTTGTGAGGCTGGATGCCGATTAATAGATTCATCGACTCGGTCATGTCAGATACGTATATTATATAGCTTTTAGCTGGCGTTTTACTTTATGCTACGCTCATGTCACTCGCATTGCATTACATATACCTGTGATAGTACACCTACACCATTTTCGATGATGCGTACGTTACACTTACACTGATTGGCCGACTCACACACTTCATCATCGATAATTGTAATGTCACTACACAGTAGGATTTGCTGCATCATGATATGACTCCTTGCACGATTTACTTGCTATAGTTGCATATGCACATTTTTACGATGTTGCATTGGACTTGGAGAATTTGGGGACCGCGGGATATATTTTTAAAACTGGATTCATTTAAAAGAGCGGTTTTCCTTTGATACGTGCATATTACTGTTCCATGCTGCATGATATATGGTTATGCTCACATTCTGTTATATGTCGTATACATCATGTTTTACGATTTTACGCATTGAGATATGCTGTTTTCATGAGATTTCTGGATTTGAGAACCGTGGCTATTTCAAAAGAAAGCATGTACTATTTTAAAAACCCGGTTTCTCTTGATATGATATTTCAGTGCGTCCACAATACGTTTTCTCGGTTCTGAGACATATGACATGTGAAACCCGATTCGAGGAGCTGGATGAGACTGATTGCGAGTACATGGTGGACCCGGTATGGTCCCCCGGGGAAAGAAAGGGATGCTGTGCAGTAGACGGTGAGCCTGGAAGAGGGACTACTACCTACCGGTGATAATATTTGGGCTCGGCGGATATCCGGAGGATACCGACCGGAGTCGAGAGATGATATTGGCCGATCCGGACTGACGGAGCCCGTGGGCCGATCCGGACTGACGGAGCCCGAGATATGAGGATTTACGTGTCGATGCTGGACACGGGTTTCATGATGTTTTCGAGTGTCGATGCTGGACACTCAGGTTCCATGATTTTGATGTGTCACGAGGGACACAAGTTGATTTATATCCTCATATTTTCATGCATATGCTTTTATGATGTTTACATACATTGATGATATGGTTGGACGAGATCCACATGCATACAGATAGTGATCATATTGTTAGATGATATCTACATGCTGATAGACATTGATATTAGTATTGGCACACATACTGATACGGTCACCCTAGATATCATAGTATTACCTTTATGATATAGTTGACCTAGGAGTCGTTGTTTATTCGATTTCTACTTGTAGATGTTTTTCTACTCACGAGTTGGCAACTCACCCCTGTTGTGCCACAGTTCTTGCAGGTTGACCGTACGGATCAGTAGCGGCTTCGCTGGCATACAGTTGCATTCGGGTGTTTTGCTTTGGTAGGTGGGACATTTGTATTGTACCCCCTCTTGTATTTATATTTCATATTGTATCTAGTCAACTCCATCAACCAAAACTAGTATTTGTATAAGTAATGAGACTTAGCAAGACTTGTAGTTGCGAGACTTGAGCGATGGGTTTTATGTTCGCATTTGGGGTTGATATCTTGCTTATTTCTTTATCTTTTGTGGTGAACTTCGCCGTTGGGCGTCGTATACTTATATTTACTGTCTTGCATGGTTGTGATCCGCCGTTTGGCGAAGAGCTAGCTCCCGCTTAGGGATGCCATTATTCTTGTATGTATTTGTGGTTTTGGATCAAAATATACAAAGGAGATGTTGTCCAAATTTTTAAAAAAGACGAAACACGTTTTCAAACTAGTAAATTTCACTTGCATTTTCATGTTCCTTTTCTATGCATTAAGAAAACTTGATTTCACTATACCTTTATTTCAAAACTTCACCTCCTTTATTTTCTTAAAAATGTTTAGATTTCTGGATTTCAGCTTACTTGAATTACGTTACGCCTTTAAACGTTGCGTGATTTAAGTGCTGCTCACGAGCTAATATTTCGGGTCATGACAGTAACCATAAGACAGTATCAAGAGACAAGTATACATATTAAGATAAAGAGCAACCGGATAGCATATTATCATGTCGAGCAAGAAAGTCCTCTCTATATATGTCGAAGCATCCAATATAATATACATCATATGTACAATAATGGCCTCTAGGGCATACATACAACTAACAAGTTGATCTCCGGGAGATCGAGATTAGGAGAGTTGACACAAAGGATAACACAGCGGATCCACTTACCGAGACCATCCCCCAGATGCTATTCGAGTGCCTTTTGGGACGTTAGGTATGAGATACTACAACAACCCGCCTTAGTGCAAGTGGGAGACTGTTAGTTATATGTATACTCTAGAGGCCGTTATTTTACATATGATGTATATTATAGTGGATGCTTGGTCATATATAGATAAGACTTTCTTGCTCGACATGATAGTATGCTATCTAGTTGCTCTTTGTCTTAACATATAGACTTGTATTGTGATACTGTCTTGCTCTCACATATTGATAAAGCCCTTAGGATGTGTACTTGACTACCAGGACTATGATAGAGATCATACTAGTAGGGCCAGGGTAGTCTACAAGTTCATCCTTTAATTATTCCTAGTCGAGAGTATATCGAGACAGGGCATCGATATTCCAGAGTAGACTAGCGTATACGCTTCTTGACCCATATGATGGGCAGTGGATGATCCCACATCCATTTGTGTTTGACATCAAAGATGGTATACGGGTGCTCGGTGGAGACTGGGTACACTGAACAGGACTCGATGAGGACTCATATGTGGTAGTATACATATCGTCAGATAGCAGTCCTCTAATGACACTGGTACAGGTTAGTCTGTAGACCCGAGATCGTCATAGAGTCTTGTGCGGCTCCCACTGTGCTTTGATTTCCTCCCTACCACGCTCAAAGGAAATGTGCAAACAGGTGGATTTTGGGTACAATCCCGAGTCGCATGGAGGCAATGAGCGATAGGAGGGGTTTCGTCTCTCCCGGTATTGGGGGTTGATGTTGCGCTATACTCGATTGGCTATAACTGGAAGCCCCTGGCCAGGGCTGCATATGAGATTTACTGATCAGTGTTATCGGTAGTTTCTCAAACCGTTATAGACCAGACATCGGCATGACTTATCGCGTTACTGGGGTCTGACGATTTCCACCCCTAGACTTGATATGCGGCATATCAGACGAAGAGACCGGACTGTACGGTAGTGTTACTGATAGGCTTCATGGAGATTGTGGACAGGCTTGCTTGTTGATCTTCATATCGCTCAATACCCGGGTAGCCGTTACGTCGAGCTAGTACCGCTGACGGCTTGTAGGTGACTGATATGATCATCACCTATTGCTGGCGTATTAACGAGTCTTTAGAGTCCCACACAGAATTTCCCTGGTTCAAGCGAAACGAAGTAGGACACATATGTGAAATGTGTGTGGGCCTGATTAAATACGTGTATGTGATACCGTATTGTAATCTGGCAGTTATCTGTTATCGGTTCGGTTATATATGATATAACCAGATTGTCGAATCAAGTGTTAATTTGATAATGTGATACACGGATAAATGATATTAGTCGGTTGTATGTGATATAACCGGATTATTAAATCAAGTATTGATTTAATAATGTGATATATATTATATGTGATGTAATTATATCTTAACTAATATGCTCACTAATTATTCTTCATTATATATATATATATATATAATTATATCTTAACTAATATGCTCACTAATTATTCTTCATTATAAATATATATATATATATATATATATATATATATTAATGAAGCATGGCATATGAATTTCTATTTTGTGAAAATAGAAATGAGGTGGAAAATGAGAGCATGGTTGCAAGCATGGGATTTATACTTGTTTATTCATCTTGACTCGCTATTCAAGCATGGTTGCAATTTTATATTGCTAATTCCATGCTTGAATGAGTGAGGGGTCAAGAGTTGTCATTCATTCTAGTTCATTCTCAACACTTAACCATTTTTTATGAGTTGCTCACATGGTTGCTCTCTAGCTTCTTCTTCCTCAATTGCCATAGTTCAAGGTTCAACCCTCACATGTGATGTGAACCATGAAGCTTGAACACAAACTTATGAGATTTTAACATCCCTACTTCACCATCCTACACTTGTCTAGCGATCGAGTGTTGCGTGTTTCCTACGCTAAAGAGTTTAGTGTAGAGGTAGCTTGAGTTGGAGGGATTTCGCGTGGATCATCTTCGGCACGAAAGTCAACGGAGGAAACTCGTCCAAAGCCTCAAGTGGAGCCTAATGGAGTCGCAGGACTACTACACGGAGCATGTGAAGTGAAGGACTCGATCTACGAGGGTATAGCCTTCTTTCACTTACTATAGTTTTAGTAGATATCAAACTATAACCCTAATCACCTAGATCTTATTAAGTCTAGCCTAGCGCCATAAAAAATTTGATTTTACATTCTTGATGCCTCTTGGACCCCTTGCTGGTGCTAGGGTATACTTTCAATACCATCTAGCCAGTTCTCGGCGAGTTCGTCCGGTGTACTCATCCCCAGTGAGCACCTGTATACAATCTAGGTACACCATACCAATGGCTGTGGGACCAATCCATCGCCCCTCGTCAGGGTCTAGATATGTATACACTAGTCTACCATGGAGTATCGATGCCCAGTCTCAATACTTCCACAACTAGGGACATTTTAAGGATGTGCTTATCGACTACCCAGTTCACATAAGTATGATTGCCATCACAACGCTAATAGTCAAGAAAGGATCCTACGAGATTTATCAACATGTATATAAGATATGAAATACTAAGTAAAACACATCAGATATTAAGATAAAGACAAACAAAATAGCGTAGTATCATATCGAGCAAGATTGTCCTGTACATACATATCCCTAGTATCTTATACAATGAAGGTCTCTAGGGCATACATATCCAACACTTTGTTCGATGTCTAATCGGACTCTTGTGCAGACCGACACTGCATGCTGTCTAATCGGACTCTTCTTTGTTTGGATCCTCTCAAATAGTCGATCAACGAAGCTTCTTTGACGAAGGCGAGAAGTTGATAGAGGGTTTTTTTGTTTTAGGGTGAGTTACGGGGTCTAGAGATCCTAGAGGCTTAATTTTCTATTACTAGGGTTGGGCATTGGCTTTGATGAGAGTCCCCTTGAATCTAATTATACTTGATTACCCAAAAAATTTTAAAAAAATTATGAAACGTCCCGACATTTCAAGATGACGTATATTGTGTGACATATCGTTGAGATGTCGATATATCATCCATCATCATCTATCCCTAAGCGGTATAACCAATAAAATAGTGAATTTGTCGTTTACCCTTCAAACCTGATGTGTCTTATGACATTTTTGACATTTTACCGGTGTTGAGGTATGTTATTATCTTATACCAACACATCTCAACTGCCGGCATTTGAATACTGTTTGTAGTTTTTACCTTGTACATCATTTATATCCGTCTCCTCATCAACCCAAGGTTCGAGATTTCGTTCGAAACCACCGATACGTGATCATTTCTTATAGGTTTCAGTGGAGACTAATACAAAACCAACCATACAATCAGGTTTCGGCCGAAACCTAAAATAATTAATTTTTTTTGCCGTTTTTTGCTATTATCGTGATCACTATAGGCCTTCATCGTTAGATCTGAGATGTTTCGTGGTGAGTAGTCGTTATTTACCCGCCAAAAACGATTGAGACTATAGATTTCATTTGTGGTACAGTTGGTCAGGTTATTTTGATCCTAAGAAGGGCACAAAAGTCGACCCAAACCATATATGAATAATTATTTAAGTAAACTTTTCAATATATTTTGTATTAGGTCTTGTCATTGCTGGAGTTTTTAACACTAAGATCGTTATCTTGTGATATACAACCATAAATTTAATATATCTACATATATGTATGTATTTATTGCTGTCAAAAAAGAAGCCGAAACCTGAACCGAGACAAGAGAAATTAATCAAAACCCACCGAAACTAATAAAATTTTGAGAGACTGGAACCGAATCCGAAACCGAGACAAGAGAAACTAACCAAAATCCACCGAAACTAATAAAATTTTGAGAGACCGGAACCGAATCCGAAACCGAGTTCTTCTATCCTTGCTTCAACCAAAACCCATAAAAGCTCAAAAATTTTAAGACTGCCTCTAGTTTCAAAACTATATAATATTTTTATATGTTTCCCTTTAAATTAATCTTATGATGACGCCCGTCGAAGTAGGTTTTAGATATTTAAAGTTATCAAAATTCCAGAAAGAATGCCAAACAGTATGCTCCTACATTCTTTTCCAATTAACTTTTAGAACTCCGCAACCTAAATCCAAAGCAATACAGGCTCTCGTATGTTTAGGTTGATGCAATTTTCCAAAGTATGTGTTGTATGATCCATTCAATAGCTTGTGTGTTTTTAATTAACGGCATCAGAAGCTTCTAAAATATTTGCTCCTATCTTTCTTTTAACTTAAGCTCTAATGTGTTGTAAGACTATTAGAAGGAATGTTTTCTCTCGCCTCCTCAGTTCTTTGACTTTGTAGTCGATACATCATTATCGGAAAATTGACTATCCACAGAAACATCTATGGCAATCATTCATACATAACTCATTTTATCAAATGAATCATTTAAATTGCTCGCAAATCCGTTATGTTTGCCTCCCACTAACTTGATGTGATATGCTTCCATGGTTCCATAGCCAGATTCTCCCAATTAAATTATTAAAATTGGCAATACACCAGCTAGTTTGCTGTTCTAATCGTGAAACATTATATAATTGTTTTAGCTATAATTAGCTTTTAGTAGGAAATCCAACTATAAAATCATCCATTGGCAAATTAACCTGCAGTTAGATCATGTATTGTTATGCCTAAATTTAGGTTCGGAGACATACAAGTTAATATCGTACTTTTCCTTTACCACTTCACCCTATACTACCTGTTCCGACTATATTACTTTCCTTTTGCCTTTCAAGACAAAATTTATTAGAGGTAGTAGTTATGTTTATGTGAAGGCTACTTTATTAGAGGATATGTAATGTTCTCCATTCTTGTTTCAACGTAATATACATCTGCTTTTGTTACATTCATGTCCCTATAAATTTGTCTCTGGAAAACGCTAAACTGTTTCCTCTCTTGCAGGTTTTGGGTTTAAATGTGTGTTTCTGAGAAAAGCCCCAGTCTATCCGACATTAAAAAAAAAAAGTCTATGGTGTTCATAAATCTTTTCCCACCACTACCATCATATTGCCCTTGAAGCCTCAGAAGATGGAGGCTGTGAAGCAGCAGCTATCAAACATGCACCCTGAAATTCTCCTCTTCCTTTCCAAAATCAAGCAACTTTCAGTCAGAAAAGATGAGGATGACCCGAGTTATGTTGTGATGATGCTCGGTACTGAGCACTCCCCAGATCATGACACGTGGCAGATGACATGTCCCAGGGCTTACGAGAAAGGAGTAAGAACGGTACGTTGAATGCGTGCCCCAGGCCTCCCTTCCGAGGATGTTCCCGACCCTCGGTGGCCTTCCAGACCACTCCTATACTCGTCTTACAAATAACCATTGGCTCACCTCCGAGCCCTCCTGCACGCTGAGCTTCCTCAGCCCTCCCAGCTCGCCTCCGAGCTATCACATGAACCAAGCCTGCTCGGTCTCCGCTCGCCTCCGAGCCTCCCGCCAAGCTCAGCTTCCTCGGTCTCATCGACCGACCCCGAGCACCGATCACAGGCGTCTCCACCACGGCTCCGCGAATCTCACCTGACGCGAGATATCCGCCGTCCACGATCCCGCGTTCCACGCCATCTCGATCCCCCGTTAACAAGCGCATCTCGTCATTAATGGGAAATTCCTCCTTTCACGCAGGCGTAATACCAGGGGCGTAACGGCCGGCGTGAATCTCGCGTCCGCCAGCCCACGGCTGCCACTATATAAACCCTTCTCTCAGACGACTCAGGTACGACAATTTTACCCCAATAGGCCGCTACTCTGCCCATTTAGCCCGTCTAACTTGATCGTCGGAGGGTTCTCGGTGGCACAACCATCCCAGGACTTCCTTACGGGTAGCTCAGCTTCATTCACTTCAAGCCCATTAAGATCCACACGCACAAAGAGGAAACCCTTAGATCCAATCTCAGCCGCTCATCACCATTCGCTGCGGATCAACGGAAGGTAACATATGAAGGAGATCCAGAGCTCCATCGGTTAGTGCCGTCTGTGGGAACTTCATCTAGTTCCATTCAACGAAAGTTCACCTTCTGATCTCGAACATATGGCGAGTGATCACCGCGACGACCCGAGCTCCAGCCGTCATCCTACTCACAACGGAGACGCGGGTGGATCCCCTCCTCCCTCGAACGCCATTCACGCCCTATCAGCTCGGATAGATCGGCTCGCGTCCGTCGTGGATGCGCTTGCCCGTGTCCAAACGGCGGGAAAAGCTCCCCAAGTCGTTGTTCCCCCACCACGGGATCGACACATAGGGAGAGAAGACACTACCACGCCGGCACTTCTGTGCGCCACCTCGCTGTCTCGGGCGGCCACAGATCCCCGTGGCGACCAACTCGATGACCCGGTGGGCGCCTCACAGCTCCACACTGAGGTCTCTAGCCAGAGCACCCCGTCCTGAGGCCCATCACGCTCCTGTCCCTCCCGAGGAGGTGACGGTCAGCTCGCCTGCTCCCAGGCATGACCGGCGCCCCCTCCCTCGACAGGGTTGCGTGGACTGGACTCACCACGGTAGATCAAAAACGACCTCGCCAGAGGACCTAAGGAACCTCATCGAACGGAACCGGAGCCGCGGTCAGGCACAGGTCACCAGCAGCAAAGTCCATAAATAAGAGTATGCTGAATCGTCGGGATACCACGACCGACTCGATACCCTCGAAAAGAAGATCAAAGGCATATATCGGGAAAACTGTCCTTCAAGAGATGGGGCTAAGTATGCCGTCGACTCTCTCATGAAGCCCTTCACCAAAGAGCTACTCGCCGTCCACGTCTCCTCCCGGAACAAGCCCCCGAAGGTCTCCCACTTCGACGGGAAGTCCGACCCGAAAGACCATTTGGACGCGTTTGTAGGGTTCCTAGGCACACTCATGAGGTTCTACAATTGATCAACCATGCCAAAATCAAATTTTTCATGTGCCTAAAAATCCTATGCAAGATCGTTAACTAGAGATTAGGCGAAACTAGAAGCAAGCAAACAACTTTGCTAATAAGTGAATGGGATTACAACCTTTGTAGATCCGGTCCTCCACTTCTTTAGCTCCGTGTTGACGTCCCTCCGCTGCGATCATCGGAATCCCGGACTCTAGCGATGGTTTCGTCGGAGAAATAATCGGGCTAGGTCGTTGACTTCGATGCCGAAGATGATCTACGTCGAGGCGACTCTAACTCAAGCTCCATCTTTACTTGGTCATGAACCTTGTGAAGAAAACACCCTATACAACATGGCAAGTGGTAGAGGATGAAGAAATAGGAAGTGGGTTCACTTTGGATTTGGATTTCTCACTTGATTTCATCACTTAGAATTTTCTAGCAAGCTTTTCTTTTCTTTATGAAGAAGAAGAAGAAGAAGAAGAAAGAAAAAGAATTCTTTTTAAAAGAAAATTCAAGTGATTATTATCATAATGCAACCATGGGTGAAGTTAACACATGTAGAGAATAAACTAGGGTTTAGGTGTAATGGTTAGGTTAAGGCATAAAACAAAATGGCTAGACTTTTCAAAGCTTCAAGAAGCTTCAAGCATAAAACAAGAAAGCCACCATTTTATTTTTGCAAAAATAAATAAATAAAATAAAATAAAACCTAACCATTAACCTAAACATGGGTAAAGTGATACACACACCCAAGTTTGCATGTATCATCAAATATGATACAAACTAGTGCACAAAAATATATCATATATACAACTTGTGCACATCAAGTGAGAAAATCAATCTTAAGTGAACAAATACTAGTTAATGTAAAGTAATATATCAAATATATAATTATACATCAAATCATTAAATCAACACTTGATTTAATGATCCGGTCATATAGCATATAACCGACTAATATCCAGTGTATCAATGTATTGAATCAACACTTGATTCGGTAACCCGGCTATATCTCATATAACCGTCCGATGATACAAATCGCGAGAATAGAATTCAGTATCACATACTGGTATTATTCCTGGTCCTGCACATATCTCATATGCGCTCCTATTTCGTTTCGCTTGAGCCAGGAAATCTCTGTGTAGGACTCTAAAGACTCGTCAATACGCCGGCAGCAGGTGATGATCATATCAAACACCCACAAGCCGCAAGCGGTCTGCTAAACGTAACGGCCACCCGGGTATTGAGCGATCAGAAGATCAACGAGCAAGCCCGCTCACACTCCTGTGAATCCAACCAGTAACACTTACCGTACAGTCCGGTCTGATCGTCTGATATGTCGCATATCTTGCCTAGGGGTGGTAAACGTCAGACCCCAGTAGCTCGATAAGTCGTGTCGATATGAGGTCTATAACAGTTCGAGAAACTACTGGTAACACTTACGAGTAAATCTCAGTAACCCTGGCCAGGGATTTCCGGTTATAGCCAATCGAACACAGCGCAACATCAACTCCCTATACCGGGAGAGACGAATCCCCTCCTATCACTCATTGCCTCCATGTGATTCGGGACTATACCCAAAAAACCACCGTTTTGCACGCCCTCTTGGACGTGGTAAGGTGGAAATCAAAGCACAGTGGGAATCACACAAGACTCCATGACGATCTCGGGTCTACAGACTAACTTGTACCAGTGTCACCAGAGAACTGCCGTCTGACGTGAGGTATAATACCATCTGGGAGTTCTCGGCGAGTCCGTCCAGTGTACCCAGTCTCCACTGAGCACCCGTATATCATCTCTGATGTCAAACACCAATGGATATGGGATCATCCATCGCCTATCTGTATGGGTCGAGAAGGTATACGCTAGTCTACTCTGGTATATCGATGCCCCGTCTCGATACACCCACGACTAGGGATCTTGAAGGATATACTTATAGACTACCATGTCCCCACTAGTATGATCCGCATCACAATCCAGGTAGTCAAGTACGCATCCTAAGGGCTTTACCAACATGTAACAGAGAGACAATTAGTATACACGTTAAGGTAAAGAGTAACCAGATAGCATACTATCATGTCGAGCTAGAAAGTCCTCCCTATATATGTCCAAGCATCCACTACAATATACATCCTATGTATAGTAATGGCCTCTAGGGCATACATATAACTAACAATCTCCCACTTGCACTAGGGCCATCTGATAGCAGTGGTTGTAGTATCTCATACTCAACCATCCCATAAAAGTCTCTCTTTGGGAAAAGGCCTTTTGTGAGTGGATCCGCCGTGTTGTCCTCTGAGTCTACTCTCCTAACCTCGATCACCCTAGAGATCAACCATCTCCATGATTAGGTGATACTTCCTAAGAATTATATCTGGATTTCTGATGGGACGGTAGTTCCTTGGCTAAAACCATAACTCCATTGTCACACAATGGTAGGAACGAAGTTCATCTCATGAACTTATATATATATCCAAACTGCCTCTTTGGTAGCATCCTTGGTAACGATGTATCTTGCCTTTAATCTTCTAGTAAGTCACGGTATCTAGCTTGGAACTCTTCCAACATACCGTCCCTCTACTGAGGGTAAAGACAATGCCTGCGACTGACATTCAGTCGTCCTTATCACCCTGGAACCTTTCCAGTGATTCTCCCCAGGATCGTTTGATACCATCTCACTACAACTAGTGAGTATCCTAACATCCAATCAGATCTATCTCATAGATCCAAAACCCAGGATTGTAGGAGGTATCACTTAGATCCTATATGGAGAATCCTTGTGATAAGCGGAGATTGACGGAGCGTAGCATAGGAAACTCCTTCCCTATCAAGAGTATGTCATCCACGTACTCTACGAGAATCACCACTATACTCCCTACTACCTTTTTGTATATACAAGGTTCATCTACCATTTTGATGAAGTCAAACTTTTTGACTACCACATCAAAACAGACGTTCCAACTCCGCGATGCCGGCTTTATCACATAAAACATTTTGCACATGTTTCCGCTGCTCCCACTGTCTACGAAGCCCTCTGGCCGTGTACTTATAGACGCTCTCTTCTAAAACATCATTTAAAAAAGCAGTCATGACACCCAACCGCCAGATATCGTAGTCATGGTGTGTAGCCGTGGCAAGTAGGATCTGGATGGACTTAAACATAGCTACTTAGAAAAGGTTTCAACATAATCCATACCTGGTCAATGATGCAAACCTTTAACAAGTCTAGCTTTGAAAGTCTCGACCTTTCCATGTACACCAAGTAATCTTCTCAAGATATACTTGCTCCTGATGGGGATTTAACCCTTCAGATAAAGCAACCAAAGTCCATACTTTGTTGGTGTATAAGGATTCCATCTCAGATCGTTTAGCATCCAGCCATTCTCACAGAGTCCCACTCCTGATGGCCAGCTCGAAACTAGTTGGGTCATCATCTCATGATGCAATCCTCGCTCCCACTGTCATAGAGAAACCGAAGTATCTCTCAGGTGGGTGAGGAACCCTACTGGATCGGCGGAGAGGCTGAGGTTCGTTGGAATTTACTGAATCCTTTGGTTCTACCAAATCATCTGCTGTAGTTTGTATAGCTGGAACCTTTCTAGTTCTACATAACAGACCTTGCCTCGATCTTGTCCGGATTTTGCTTTTAGACATAGGCCGGACAACCCCAAATCTTAACTAACTTAAGAAATGGGCTCTTCCCTTTCCATATCACTTATGAAGTGGTAGGCAACTGATTTGATTTGAAACCTATTCAATAGGTATGCAGTTTCTCAAGTGCATAACTCCCAAAAGGAAATAGGAAACTCAGTAGTACTCATCATAGAGCACACCATATCACATAGGGTGTTATTGCTCCGCCCTGATATACCATCGTGCTATGGTGTATACGGAGGAGTAATGCTGAGAGAGAATCTCATTCTCCTTTAGAATAGTCCAGGATTTCCGTGCTCAAGTATTCTCCTCCTTGATCTCATCATAGGACATAATACTTATACCTATCTTTGGTTCTCTACTTCTAACTTATATTCGGTGATTATCTCAAAAGTTTCAGACTTGTGTTTCAACAGGAACATATAACTGAATCTTGAGAGATCATCAGAGAATGTAATGAAGTATAAAGAACCGGTCCTGACATGTGTAGACAGGAGACCTTACATACATCAGCATGTATCAATCCCAAAAGTTCACTAACTCTTTCTCTGTGTCCAATAAACAGAGCTGTGGTCATCTTATCTTTGTGACATGACCGGCAAGTTTCATAAGATGTAAATTCAAACTGATTTAAATATGCATCTATATGTAACTTCAGCTAGTCGGGTCGCATTGATATGACCTAGTCTACAATGCCTCAAGGAGGATCCGTTCATTTCTGAACTCTTCCTCTTGTGTGTGTTCTGTATGCTAAGAACTGTAGTTTGATTTAGAACATCAATGCTTTAGATAACGTACCTGAACCGATCAACTTTTGATATAGGAAATGTTCAAAACATTATCCAACAATACAAAATTATATCCTTTCTTTATTAATAAAGAGATTGATATGATGTATATCAGGTTCGGTATCTAATAACATTCGTTCAGAATCAATGTATTCTGGTAATACAGGGTGACAGTGACCAGCAGACTTGGCTGCAACACTTGTATCGTTTTCTGTCTCATGAAACTTATCACCCGTTCTCAGTTCTCTACCTATCTTTAGCCCATGTAACAGATTACATATGCGGGATCCTGATCCGGTATCTAATACTCAGGACGTAGAGAATACAGAGAAACAGTTCTTTGTAATGAACACACCCGAAAGAGATGCATCACATGCACTTTCTTCGTTTGGGCGGCATGGGAATTCTGGTAATCCCCAATTTCCTGCTCTGTCTTATAACAATTATAAGTGGGAGCGGGACCAACGTTCCCCAGCTCAATATAACAAGCGGGTTCGGTCAATAATCTGTATTATTATCTTGATTAAGGCGTGATATGGTCGCTACCTGGAGAGAGAGAGAAGAAAACACTCTGCGTGCGCTCTTACAAGAATAGATTGGTTATTATTTTATCTAATCAGGATGGCTCCCACTGTTTTTATCAAATCTTCCTTCAAACCCTAAAAGGAAAGACAAGTCGGGATTAATTACATACTACAACTTCACCAATCTTTCAGCCAGACCAGTGTCGGTACTTTGAGGGAGGTCCCCCGTGCTTTCGCACGAACCTAATTAATGTAAACCTCGTTTTCCCAGAGGCGTTACCTCGTTAACACCTTTCTAGACACCTACTTGATCGGCTAATTGTAATGTGTAAAACTCTCCCAGGAGTAACTCTTACTCGCAGCGGGTATCGGGATCCAACTATCTCATAGAAGGTATGCAATCTCATTGCAAATTTCAACACTTGAAATTCCCGATAATTTTGCCCCTAGCACTCTATGACCTTGACGGAGGTCAACAAACCATAGGCTACTAGTCAAGTTCAACCCGTCATTTCTTGATTGAATCAAACCCACCCGCACGACCCTTGACGGAGGTCAACAAGGCCGCACGACTACCCTAATCCAATCTGCATCATATGCATAAGCAGATAAATACTAGTTAGCTACCGCACACTACGCCTTGACAGAGGTCAACAAACGTAGCACGAATACTAAGTAGGACTTATCTGAAATGACGGAGGGCTACGACAGGTTTTTCTGAAAACCTATTGCGTAATGAACTTGATATCGTTGTAGAATCAAATGATTTTAAAATGGAGTGTTTTTTAGGCTTTTCTAGTTTTGCTAAAGGGGTCACTCCCGGTGAAGGGATCGTCGGCCCTTCCCTCGTCGAATGAGGTGCGGGATATATCATATATATCACTGTGCAAAGCAAAACTATAGAAGCAATCAAAAACAAACCGAGGGTTGTAGCATCTGCCAGTTATTGCTAAAGGGGTCACTCCCGGTGAAGGGATCTCGGACCTTTCCTCATCGAATAAGGTGCAGGATGTTCTACAAGGAACACCACGATGCAAAGCAAGAACTGTAGCTACCTGTTTTTGAAAATTCGATTCCACAACATCTTTTAGGTTTCTTTTATTTTCATTAATCATATTAATGAAGTCCCATCATTTAAGCACCTAAACATAACAGATAAATACGACGGATACTTATGCCATCCGCATTCGCCTCGATGTCCCCTCGTGCACCGTTGGGTTAGGTAACTAACGGCAGAGCGGGGCAGGGCTAGCGCGGGTGTAAAACATAAGTAACGTCTATATAATATATCATATATACTATATATAATATCTATCTGAACATATCACATGATCATATCACAGATAACGCAGCAGAAAATATCATATGAAACATTGGATATACTAGGACGTCCGTGTTTTATTTTGAGCCTGTATAAAACACGGATTCCACGGTCGCGATGAATAGCCAAACCCACACCCCTAGACCCCTACGAGAGCGGCAAGCAACCCTACCAATTCTAGAGTTAGGAGACCCGGACTCGACTCCTCGAGTTGGTCTCCCACTGGACCCTAGAACCCGGTTACTTGTGCTCCCCTCCTTGGGTCTATCCTAGTGCGGAAAAGTAAATAATATACATCAACGGTGACATCTTCCGCAACCTGGAAGTGCCCCTACAAAAGAATATTGCATACAAGTTTTTACATGAATGAAAATGGAAAAACACTCATCTCACATAAAAAAAAACCCGGCTATTCAAACACGACGATCCAATATAACATATCCAGCGACACATAACATCACATGTCATCAACGTAAGTAAATATGTCCATCCCAATTGTCATTGACATATAGCAACGAAACCGGCGATATTACATATTACATTTACGGTCGCAGAAAAGAAAGTGTAAAACTACAACAGTTGGAATCCGCAACCTTTTTAGACATCGCATGCCTAACCAAATGAATTCCTTAGACATCGCATGCCTAATAATTATAAACCCCGCATTTTAGTCTCAAAATCAAAAACACTTTTCAATATCAAGTCGGGCAATTCAACAAGATTCCCGATATCCTGATCGAATGCTCGTCGCAAACTTTAGTAGATGGCCGCACCCCCGATACCGTCGACGAAGTGCACTAAGGCGGAACACCGCTGCCGCGAGCACCCGAACGGATGCTTTCGGCGACGGGATTCTCCTACAGTCACTTAGTCGAGGCTATGGGGCATGGCTATCTATCAAGTTTACCCGGTGAGTATCCGCATACGTTACGTGATTGCGACGGACTTTTGATCACATCAAAATTCCGTGGCAACCGATCAAGTGAGACTAAAGTGCTATGTTTATAACATCCAAATCAGTTATCTCATAACTACTTGTGGATTCCAAATATTGTATCACATTCCAGAAAAATAGAAAATGTTAAACTTTCCGATCGAACAATCAAACACCCAAGTTTTCCCGAAACAGCTCAACATATGAAATAAGTTTAAAAACATTCACTTCATGCCACAGTACCGACGGTCCAGCCGTAGAAGGGTCAAGCCAACGTCTCACATGTGGCACGCCGTACTGCCTCAAACCTTAAGGTTCAAAGGGCAGTTCAAGACGGTCATATAATCGAGTTAAGGTTTGTTGTCTTCTAGAGGGTCCATCGTGTTACTTGCACTACTTCGAACGTTCTTAAACTACGGAAAGATCCAACACTTGAAAATTTCCCGACAGGGGAAAAAGTGGGTATTTTTATCCGGTCGAACTTTTCAACATTTTCTAAAATTATCCGGAAAAACACATAGACGAAATTAGACTTCCCGATCGAAACACCGAGTTCCCAATACAACCCAGAAAACTCAACTCTTGAGTAAAATTTAAAAATTCCCAGAAAACACAGCAATTCCAGAAATAAATTACTGTGCAAACCACGTGGCCCAACTCACCAATATGGCCGCGGAACCGCCGCGCAAGCCAGGTTGGGGCCGCAGTTCTGCGGCGCATTGGTCGAGTTAGGGTCACGTGCTACACAGTAACTCCTACAATCCCCTGCTGAATTTTTTGGATATTTTTATTGCACAAAATTTCACAGTTTCAGAAAATGTACAGAAAGGGGTATCGATTAGGGTTTCGGGGTTCGATCGGGTTTCTAACATCGTCTACCAATAGCCTAAAGCTCTAGCTAGGCTCTGATACCACTGTAGGGTTCCTAGGCACACTCATAAGGTTCTACAATTGATCAACCATGCCAAAATCAAATTTTTCATGTGCCTAAGAATCCTATGCAAGATCGTTAACTAGAGATTAGGCGAAACTAGAAGCAAGCAAACAACTTTGCTAATAAGTGAATGGGATTACAACCTTTGTAGATCCGGTCCTTCACTTCTTTAGCTCCATGTTGACGTCCCTTCGCTGCGATCATCGGAATCCCGGACTCTAGCGATGGTTTCGTCGGAGAAATAATAGGGCTAGGTCATTGACTTCGATGCCGAAGATGATCTACGTCGAGGCGACTCTAACTCAAGCTCCATCTTTGTCATGAACCTTGTGAAGAAAACACCCTATACAACATGGCAAGTGGTAGAGGATGAAGAAATAGGAAGTGGGTTCACTTTGGATTTGGATTTCTCACTTGATTTCATCACTTAGAATTTTCTAGCAAGCTTTTCTTTTCTTCATGAAGAAGAAGAAGAAGAAGAAAGAAAAAGAATTCTTTTTAAAAGAAAATTCAAGTGATTCTTATCATAATGCAACCATGGGTGAAGTTAACACTGTTAGTTATATGTATGCCCTAGAGGCCATTGCTATACATAGGATGTATATTGTAGTGGATGCTTGGACATATATAGGGAGGACTTTCTTGCTCGACATGATAGTATGCTATCTGGTTACTCTTTACCTTAACGTGTACAATGATTGTCTCTCTGTTACATGTTGGTAAAGCCCTTAGGATGTGTACTTGACTACCAGGACTATGATGCGGATCATACTAGTGGGGACATGGTAGTCCATAAGTACATCCTTCAAAGTCCCTAGTCGTGGGTATATCGAGACGGGGCATCGATATACCAGAGTAGACTAGCGTATACCTTCTCGACCCATACAGATGGACGATGGATGATCCCATGTCCATTGGTGTTTGACATCGAAGATGATATACGGGTGCTCAGTGGAGACTGGATACACTGGACGGACTCACCGAGAACTCCCAGATGGTATTATACCTTACGTCAGATGGCAGTTCTCTGGTGACACTGGTACAGAGTAGCCTGTTGACCCGAGATCGTCATAGAGTCTTGTGTGGTTCCCACTGTGCTTTGATTTCCACCTTACCACGTGTAAGTCCACGTTGCGACCCCCGGTTCTTACGGCGAGGCGGAAACGGTATAAAAATCAAATTTTTAGCGCAAGAGGCAACATGGACTAAGCAAAGTCGGGATCTTTGACTAAACTAAAACTAGCAAACTTTGCTAAAGAGAGTTAGCTACTCGGATGGAGATGGTTATACCTAAACTCGAACTCCTTCGTCTTCAAGCTCCGATGGTGGTTCGATGGCTCCTTCTCGTTGTCTCCGTACGCCGAAGATAGATCCACCTGAAAGCTCCAACCTTTAGCTCCTTCTTCGTTCTTTGAAGAAACTAGTTCACTTGGTTTGCTAAACCTAGTGAACTAGAATGAGTAGAGAAGAAATAGAATGGGATTTTATCTATGGTTCTTGATTCTCAACTCATGAGACAAGAGAACCATAGATCAAGAGAGGGAGCAAGAGGTTGAGGGTGAGAGCAAGAGGAGAGCTCAAGAACAAGAGAGAGAATGAGCAAGAAAGAATGAGCAACTCTTTTGTCTTTCACCCTCTCATAATCCAAAGTGATCATAACTCATCATATCAAAAAAGTCTTATGTGATGGTTTGAAGCAACCATAACCTTATCATGTCATGCACTCATTTTACTCAAATGAGCAAGCAAGTAAAAGTCTTTGGCATGAAATGATAACCATGGTTATCATGATGGTCAACTAGTCAAGCCTAGTCAACCGGTCAACAAGTCAACAAAAGTCAACAAGTCAACAAAAGTCAACAAGTCAACAACCATATCACCATAATACTTAATTAATATAATAGTTAATCACATATCATATTCTCATTAGGGTTGAGCATAAAGTCAAATAGTCAACGGTCAACAGTCAACAACCCTAATGAGAATCCGCCGCCTCTGCCTCCCTGTCAACTGTGCATACACACCCGCATCCGCGTTCCGAGGAACACGAATGCAAACTGGATAAATCCAATCCCATAAGGTACACTAGGATCTGGCTTAAACCAAAGCCCGCTAGTGTAAACTGTCCGGACACTGTACGTGCACAAGTGCACGGATGTGACCGAACCCTGTCGCAAAACCATGCGACCTGTCGCAATACCATGCGACCTCTACTCTTTTGCCTAAAGGCGAAAAGCTTTCTGTGTGGGACTCTAAAGACTCGACACTACGCTGGCAGTGGGTTTAACCACAGACCGCAAGCGGCACTAGCTGTGCGTAACGGTCCCCAGGTAATGCCGACAAGAAGACCGACGAGGCGAAACCCATCTGAACTCCTACTGAGCCTGAGTGTGACATTCTCCGTACAGTCCGGTCTGTTCGTCTGATACATCGCATGGCGGGCCTAGGGGGCGGTAAACGTCAGTCCCCCAATAGCGGTACAAGTCGTGCCGGAGCGAAGCCCAAAACACCCTGAGATAACACTGGAAACCTACCAGTATATCTCGATTGCCCTGGCCAGGGACTACTCGTATAATGGCTCTCCTAGACACAGCGCGATGTCAACCCCCAATACCGGGAGAGACGAATCCTGTCTAACCGTCACTGCCTCCAAGTGCTTCGGGACTGCACCCAACCATTACCTGTTTGCACGACTCCTTTGAGCCGTGGTAGGGTAGTGATCAAAGTACAGTGGGAACACACTCGAGGTGGAGTGACAGTGTCAAGTCAGCGGACTAAGCTGTACTCATGTCACCTGGGAACTGATAACTGACGATAGGTATAATACCAACTAGTCAGTTCCCGACGAGTCCTGTCCAGTGTACCCGTAACCTAACGAGCACCCGCATACTATCTCAAGTACGACGTACTGACGGCTGT
Source organism: Agapanthus africanus (assembly GCA_030015575.1). Taxonomy (NCBI): domain Eukaryota; kingdom Viridiplantae; phylum Streptophyta; class Magnoliopsida; order Asparagales; family Amaryllidaceae; genus Agapanthus; species Agapanthus africanus. The sequence continues at coordinate 327,115,771 of CM057349.1, read as the reverse complement.
GGGACAGACCGTCTCCCACACTGGGATGAGAAGCGCATGCGCTGGTCTACTCCGGAGTATCGATGCCCTGTCTCGATAGTCCTGCGACCAGGGACCTGCATAAGGATGTGCTTATAGATTACCCAGCCCCACTAGTGTGACGGCCATCACATCGCTGGTAATCAAGCAAAGATCCTAAGGGCTCTACTAATGTGTATAGGCGATATACAAAAATAAACACATGTACACATTGAAGTAGAAACAAACCAAGTAGCATACTACTATTTTGAGCAAGATTGTATATACAAGGTGAATATCCCAAGCATCCATTAAGTAATATACAAACTAGTATGATACAGTAATGGCCTCTAGGGCATATACACTAACAATCTCCCACTTGCACTAAGGCCATGTACTGGCGTATCGAAGACCTATCATCTCGATCAGCCGCTCGAACTGAGTCTGGGGCAAGGCCTTGGTGAATGGATCTGCAGTGTTGTCTTCTGAAGCGACTCTCCGAACCTCGATCTCCTGGCGATCCACGATCTCCCTGATCAGGTGATACCGCCTCAAGATGTGCCTGGATTTCTGATGGGACCTTGGTTCCTTCGCTAAAGCTATAGCCCCGTTGTTGTCGCAATACAGAGGTATTGGATCAACAATGGACGGAACCACCTGAAGTTCTTTCAAGAACTTCCTCATCCAGACAGCTTCTTTTGCGGCATCAGATGCAGCGATGTATTCCGCTTCCATCGTCGAGTCTGCAACGGTTTCTTGTTTGGAACTCTTCCAACACACCGCCCCTCCATTGAGGGTAAAGACAAAACCCGACATGGACTTGGAATCATCCTTGTCACTCTGGAAGCTGGAGTCAGCAAAGGCCTCGATCTGGAGGTCTTTTCCGCCATACACCAAGAACATCTCCTTAGTCCTTCTCAGGTACTTGAGAATGTTCTTTACCGCTATCCAGTGTTTCTCCCCAGGGTTAGACTGATACCGGCTTACCACACTCAGTGCATAAGCTACATCCGGTCTGGTACACAACATCGCATACATTATAGAGCCTACCGCAGAAGCGTAGGGTATAATAGACATGCGATCCCTCTCCAAATCAGTCTTGGGAGACATCTCTTTAGAGAGGGTGATCCCGTGACAAGCCGGTAGGTTACCGCGCTTGGAATCTTCCATACTGAACCTCTTCAGTATGGTGTCGATGTACCTGGACTGTGAAAGTCCTAATATCCTCTTGGATCTGTCACTGTAGATCCGGATACCCAGAATGTATGAGGCATCACCCAGGTCTTTCATGGAGAACCTGTGTGACAAGAACCCCTTGACAGATTGTAGCATAGGAATGTCATTTCCTATTAAGAGAATGTCATCCACGTACAAAACGAGGAATACTACAGTTCTCGCTACAAATCTACTATAGATGCATGGTTCATCTGGATTTTTGATAAAGCCAAATTCTTTGACCGTCTCATCAAAGCAGATGTTCCAACTCCGCGATGCCTGCTTTAGTCCATTGATGGACTTAAGCAACTTGCACACCTTTCCGCTGCTCCCACTCTGAATGAAACCCTCTGGTTGGTCCATATAGACACACTCCTCTAAATTTCCATTTAGAAAAGCTGTCTTTACGTCCATTTGCCAGATCTCATAATCGTGGAAGGCAGCAATGGCAAGAAGGATCCGAATGGATTTCAGCATGGCTACTGGAGAAAAGGTTTCGTCGTAGTCCAAGCCAGGTCTTTGACGAAAACCCTTTGCTACCAGCCTAGCTTTATAGGTCTCAACCTGTCCATCTACACCAATCTTTCTTTTGAAGATCCACTTGCATCCTACGGGTTTTACCCCGTCTGGAGCAATGTCCAACGTCCATACCTTGTTGGTGTACATGGACTCCATTTCGGTCCGCATTGCATCCAGCCATTTCACTGAGTCAACGCTCTGAACGGCCTGCTGGAAGCTAGTAGGCTCATCATAATCTATGATGCAATCCTCTCTATCCCCGTCTATGAGAAAACCGTAGTATCTCTCGGGCGGATGAGACTGCCTACTACTTCTGCGGAGCGGCGTAGGAATGTCCTGTTCTGTTGAACCCTCTGGTTCCACTAACCTTTCAGTAATAGTCTGTGGTTCTGGAATTTCTTCCAGTTCTACTGCGCTCCCACTAATCTCCTTTTCCAAGAACTGGTGTTCTAGAAAGTGGGCATTACGAGAAACAAGGACTTTTTGTTCCTCTGCGTAGTAGAAAAGATACCCCCTGGTGTTCTTTGGGTATCCCACAAACTTGCACAGTACTGAGCGTGCCTCGAGTTTGTCCGCATGCTGCTTTTTGACAAAAGCTGGACATCCCCAGATCTTCAGATATTGAAGATAGGGTTTCTTCCCACTCCACATTTCATATGGGGTGGTAGGCACAGTCTTAGTCGGAACTCGGTTCAAAAGGTACGCAGCTGATTCTAGCGCATACCCCCAGAATGATCGCGGTAACTCAGCGTTACTCATCATGGACCGCACCATATCCAATAGGGTGCGGTTCCGTCTCTCCGATACACCGTTATGTTGCGGGGTGTATGGAGGAGTAAGCTGAGAGAGAATTCCGTTCTCTTTTAGATAGTCCAGGAACTCGGCACTTAAGTATTCTCCACCTCGATCCGATCTTAGAATCTTAATACTTTTGCCGGTCTGTTTCTCTACTTCATTCTTATACTCCTGGAATTTTCCAAAGGCCTCGGACTTATGTTTCATTAAGAAGACATAACCGTACCTTGAGAAGTCATCCGTAAAAGTAATGAAGTAAGAATGTCCGCTTCGGGCATGTGTAGACATTGGACCGCACACGTCACTGTGTACGAGTCCTAAGAGCTCGCTCGCTCTTACTCCTTGTCCAGTAAACGGAGTCTTTGTCATCTTTCCTTTGAGACAAGATTGACAAGTGGCATACGATTGATATTCGAACGCATTTAAATATCCTTCTGTATGTAACTTAGTCAACCTTCTCTCATTGATGTGACCCAATCTACAATGCCATAAGAAAGTCTGATTTAGTTCTGGAGACTTTCTTTTGTGTGTATTCTGGACGTTGAAAATCTGTGGTTGGTTTAACACGTATATACCATTACTCAATGTACCTGACCCAATCAGAACTTGATTAAGGTGAATGTTTACAACATTACTTACAAACGCAAATTCATAACCTTCTTTAGAAACTAAAGATACAGAAATGATATTACAAGTTGCGTTGGGTACAAAAAAGCAATTACGCAAAACCAAAACATGTCCATCTGACATTCCCAGGTGATAGTCCCCCACGGCTTTAGCATCCATGCTAGCTCCGTTTGCAACTCTGAGGGTCATGTCACCTGCCTTCAAAACCCTACGGTTTCTTAACGCCTGCAAAGAATTACAGATATGAGATCCTGATCCGGTATCCAATACCCAGGAAGTAGAGTTTATTGAAAGACAGTTTTCAATAACATACACACCTGAAGCTGAAGCTGCAACCTGCTTCAATTCCTGTGTTCTGGCCTTCCAGGCCCTGCAATCATTCTTCCAGTGTCCTTTCTTATGACAATAGAAGCATTCTTCCTTATCCACAAGCTTCCCCGCTATCTTTGTTGCTTTTGCTTTTCCCTTCGTATCCACTTTACTAACACCGCCCCTTGGTTTGGCGGGGGGCTTCTTCTTCTTTCCCTTGGCTTTCGCCTTGGACCTAGAAGAAGATGATCCTCCTACAAACAAAGTGGATGTATCCCTACCTTTCTGTAGGGTGCCCTCTGCGCTCCTCAGCATGTTGAGGAGCTCTGAAAGTTCAACCTCTTTTTCTTGTAAGTTGAAGTTCAGTATAAACTGGGCGTAAGTGGAAGGAAGGGACTGGAGAACTATATCCGTATATAGCTCACTCTCCAATGTGATCCTAGGTCAGCGAGCTCCTCAATGAAGCCGATCATCTTTAGCACGTGCTCGGCTACTGATGATCCGACGGCCATTCTTGTCGAAAATAACTTTTTCGACGCTTCGTATCTTGCGATACGAGATTGCTCTCCATACAGTTCTTTTGTATGAAGCAATATGGATTCCATGTCCATATTCTCATGCCTCCTCTGATGTTCGTTGTCCATCGAGGCAAGCAGGAGGCATTTGGCCTTTGCGCTATCAATCTCCCAAGTCTTGCGGATTTCCTTATCCGCGACGCTGGAAGTTGGACCAGGGACAGGGGGAGCTTTGGTGGTAAGAAGATACCCCAGCTTGTCATAAGTGATTGCTATCTTGACATTCCTGAGCCAATCTTTGTAGTTTGGCCCTGTCAGTTTGTTTTTATCTAGGAGTAACTTAAGTCCAGTCATGTTGATTGGTCGCTGCAATTAGGAGAGAGAAGAAGAAACACTCAGCATGATGCTCTTGCAAGTTTAGAGTGGTTTTTAGTTTGTCTAAACAGGATGGCTCCCACTGTTTCTCGAATCCCTCCTCAAACCATAAAGGAAGAATTAGTCAGGATCAATCCCACCGTACAATACTTGCTTAACCGTTCAGCCAGGCCGGTGTCGGTACTTCGAGGGAGGTTTTCCAACGCTTTCGCGAAGTTCCTTAATTAAAGAACCTCTTTTCCCTGGGGGCGTAGCCCCGCTAACACCTTTCTAGGCACCTACTAGGTTTATAGCATTGATCGTTAAGTGAGAAATTTCCCGAGGAGTAGCATATACTCACAGTAGGATCGGGATCCAAATATCATCGCGTGACGAAACTGAAGGAATCCTACCAGAATCATCACACTCCAAATGGTATGCAAATCTAGCAAGTTTCAGTACTTATGAAACTCCCGATGTGGATTTTTGCCCCATGCTCTTATGACCTTGGCGTGAGGTCAAAATGTCATAAGTCACATGTCAAGTTCGTCCCATCATTATCCAGGTTAATTTGAACCCACCCGTACATACCCTTGACGTAGGCCAAAATGGCAGTACGACTGTCTCAAACCAACGCATTCTATCTATGCAACAGATAAATATCCGGCAGCTACCAATCACTATGCCTTGGCGTGAGGTCAAAATACATAGCTTGAATACTACCGAATATTTAACTGAAATGATGGAGGGCTACGGATGGTTTTGGCAAAACCGTGAACGTAGTGAACTTGATTTGGTCGATGGAACGAGATAGCTTTTAAATGGAGTGGCTCAAACTCCGTATTTTACAAGTTTGTTTTGAAAAGAACCGAGTGGTTTTTCGAAAGTGTTCCAACGACTTTAACTTGGTTTATTATCTTGCATTAGTTCTTTTAATGCGTGATATTCTTGCATTAGTTCTTTTAATGCGTCCCATCATTTAATCCTACCATTGCAGAAAACAACCAAAATATGACGTACGCTTATGCCATTCGCATTCGCCACGGGGCCCCGTCATTACCCGTTAGGTTACTTAACTAACGACAGAGCGGGGGCTGGGCTAGCGCGTCTGTAAAACATAAGCAATGCCTAAATAATATCATATATAGATATACTGCAATGATAAACATTTCAGATCACAGATGAATACATTGGATATACTAGGAATCTGTAATTTGTACGAGCCTGTAACAAAAGACAGATTACACGGTCGCGGTGAATAGCCAAAACCCCACCCAAGACCCCTACGGGTGCGGCAAACTACCCGCCAAGTACCCGAAGCGTAGCAACCTCCCTCATCTCCATGAGTAGGCCACTCGACACTTCGGCATACCCGGTAGTTTGTGCACCCCTCCATGGGTCTATCCTAGGAGCAAAAACAGTAAAAAGAAATTATACAATGACGGCTACAACCCCGACCCGGTTGTGCGGCCATACAAATAATTATTACATCAATTTACAAATTTACATGAATTGCAAGAAAAGAAAACTCTCGTCTCACAACCCCCGGCTATTCACCCGCGACAATCCAACATATTTATATACACATTCCAGCACATTACAGATCATGTATAACCCCGACCAATCGACTTATAGCGATTAGCCGACATTCAATACATGCAAACATCACAGATATAACCATCATAGTCAAAGTGCAGTGAAGTTCGGAAAAATACGGAATTATAGGACCCCAAAAGGAAATTTCTTTTCTGGAAAATATGGGCACATATAATATATTTCAAAAATCCCAAAACCAACACAGACACACACTGCACGAAAAACGATGCAGAGAAGACGACAAACCGCGGCGCTTCCGCGGCACATACCTACCTCGTGCGGCGGAAGCGCGGCGGTTTGAAGGAAACAGTGGACCGTTTTTCATGGGTGTTCACACAAAACCCTGAGCCGAATTTAGGAGTATAAAGTTTTTCATTTTGACCAGAAAAAATTTCAACAGAAACTCAGGTTTTGTAAAAGTTAGGTTTTTGGATTTTTTTCGGTTCCAAACTTCGTTACACTTTACTACCAAGCTAGTTTAAGTTTAGTTAGGCTCTGATACCACTGTAAGTCCACGTTGCGACCCCCGGTTCTTACGGCGAGGCGGAAACGGTATAAAAATCAAATTTTTAGCGCAAGAGGCAACATGGACTAAGCAAAGTCGGGATCTTTGACTAAACTAAAACTAGCAAACTTTGCTAAAGAGAGTTAGCTACTCGGATGGAGATGGTTATACCTAAACTCGAACTCCTTCGTCTTCAAGCTCCGATGGTGGTTCGATGGATCCTTCTCGTTGTCTCCGTACGCCGAAGATAGATCCACCTGAAAGCTCCAACCTTTAGCTCCTTCTTCGTTCTTTGAAGAAACTAGTTCACTTGGTTTGCTAAACCTAGTGAACTAGAATGAGTAGAGAAGAAATAGAATGGGATTTTATCTATGGTTCTTGATTCTCAACTCATGAGACAAGAGAACCATAGATCAAGAGAGGGAGCAAGAGGTTGAGGGTGAGAGCAAGAGGAGAGCTCAAGAACAAGAGAGAGAATGAGCAAGAAAGAATGAGCAACTCTTTTGTCTTTCACCCTCTCATAATCCAAAGTGATCATAACTCATCATATCAAAAAAGTCTTATGTGATGGTTTGAAGCAACCATAACCTTATCATGTCATGCACTCATTTTACTCAAATGAGCAAGCAAGTAAAAGTCTTTGGCATGAAATGATAACCATGGTTATCATGATGGTCAACTAGTCAAGCCTAGTCAACCGGTCAACAAGTCAACAAAAGTCAACAAGTCAACAAAAGTCAACAAGTCAACAACCATATCACCATAATACTTAATTAATATAATAGTTAATCACATATCATATTCTCATTAGGGTTGAGCATAAAGTCAAATAGTCAACGGTCAACAGTCAACAACCCTAATGAGAATCCGCCGCCTCTGCCTCCCTGTCAACTGTGCATACACACCCGCATCCGCGTTCCGAGGAACACGAATGCAAACTGGATAAATCCAATCCCATAAGGTACATTAGGATCTGGCTTAAACCAAAGCCCGCTAGTGTAAACTGTCCGGACACTGTACGTGCACAAGTGCACGGATGTGACCGAACCCTGTCGCAAAACCATGCGACCTGTCGCAATACCATGCGACCTCTACTCTTTTGCCTAAAGGCGAAAAGCTTTCTGTGTGGGACTCTAAAGACTCGACACTACGCTGGCAGTGGGTTTAACCACAGACCGCAAGCGGCACTAGCTGTGCGTAACGGTCCCCAGGTAATGCCGACAAGAAGACCGACGAGGCGAAACCCATCTGAACTCCTACTGAGCCTGAGTGTGACATTCTCCGTACAGTCCGGTCTGTTCGTCTGATACATCGCATGGCGGGCCTAGGGGGCGGTAAACGTCAGTCCCCCAATAGCGGTACAAGTCGTGCCGGAGCGAAGCCCAAAACACCCTGAGATAACACTGGAAACCTACCAGTATATCTCGATTGCCCTGGCCAGGGACTACTCGTGTAATGGCTCTCCTAGACACAGCGCGATGTCAACCCCCAATACCGGGAGAGACGAATCCTGTCTAACCGTCACTGCCTCCAAGTGCTTCGGGACTGCACCCAACCATTACCTGTTTGCACGACTCCTTTGAGCCGTGGTAGGGTAGTGATCAAAGTACAGTGGGAACACACTCGAGGCGGAGTGACAGTGTCAAGTCAGCGGACTAAGCTGTACTCATGTCACCTGGGAACTGATAACTGACGATAGGTATAATACCAACTAGTCAGTTCCCGACGAGTCCTGTCCAGTGTACCCGTAACCTAACGAGCACCCGCATACTATCTCAAGTACGACGTACTGATGGCTGTGGGACAGACCGTCTCCCACACTGGGATGAGAAGCGCATACGCTGGTCTACTCCGGAGTATCGATGCCCTGTCTCGATAGTCCTGCGACCAGGGACCTGCATAAGGATGTGCTTATAGATTACCAAGCCCCACTAGTGTGACGGCCATCACATCGCTGGTAATCAAGCAAAGATCCTAAGGGCTCTACTAATGTGTATAGGCGATATACAAAAATAAACACATGTACACATTGAAGTAGAAACAAACCAAGTAGCATACTACTATTTTGAGCAAGATTGTATATACAAGGTGAATATCCCAAGCATCCATTAAGTAATATACAAACTAGTATGATACAGTAATGGCCTCTAGGGCATATACACTAACACCACGTCCAAGAGGGCGTGCAAAATGGTGGTTTTTGGGTATAGTCCCGAATCACATGGAGGCAATGAGCGATAGGAGGGGATTCGTCTCTCCCGGTATAGGGAGTTGATGTTGCGCTGTGTTCGATTGGCTATAACCGGAAATCTCTGGCCAGGGTTGCTGAGATTTACTGGTAAGTGTTACCAGTAGTTTCTCGAACTGTTATAGACCTCATATCGACACGACTTATCAAGCTATTGGGGTCTGACGTTTACCACCCCTAGATATGCGACATATCAGACGAACAGACCGGACTGTACGGTAAGTGTTACTGGTTCGATTCACAGGAGTATGAGCGGGCTTGCTCTTCGATCTTTTGATCGCTCAATATCCGGGTAGCCATTACGTTTAGCAGACCGCTTGTGGCTTGTGGGTGTTTGATATGATCATCACCTGCTGCCGGCGTATTAACGAGTCTTTAGAGTCCTACACAGAGGTTTCCTGGCTCAAGCGAAACGAAATAGGAGCGCATATGAGATATGTGCGGGACCGAGAATAATGCGTGTATGTGATACCGTATTCTATTCTCGCGATGAATGTATCGAATGGTTGTATGCGATATAACCTAGTTATCGAATCGAGGATTGATTCGATAAGCCGATACATTGGATATTAGTCGGTTATATGCGATATGACCGGATCGTTAAATCAAGTATTGATTTAATGATTTAATGCATAATTATATATTTGATATATTACTTTGCATTAACTAGTATTGGTTCATTTAAAATGGATTTTCTCACTTGATGTGCACATTGTATATATGATATAGTTTTGTGCACTAGTTTGTATCATATTTGATGATACATGATAGTTTGTGTGTATGATTAAACCATGGTTGTGTTAATGGTTAGGGTTTTGTTTATTTACTTATTCATTTATTTATTTATTCATTTTGAAAGATAAATAAAATGGTGGCTTATCTTGTTTCTTTCATGAAACTTCATGAAGTGTTGAAAGCTTGACCATTTTGTTTGTTTCCATTAACCTAACCATTCAACCTAACCATGGTTTATTCTCTACACCTAACTATGGTTGCCATTATGATAAGTATCATATTATTTCTTATTTTAGAAATACTTATCATATTCTTTTCTTCTTCTTCTTCTTCATCAACAAGAAGAAAAGCTTGCAACCTTTAATGGCAATTTGAGAAAAAGAGTGAAAAATTCAATTCTAAAGTGAACCCACTTCCTATTTCTTCATCCTCTACCACTTGCCATGTAGTATAGGGTGTTTTCTTCACAAGTTTCTTGACTTGGTGAAGTTGGAGCTTGATCTTGTGTTGCCTCGACGTAGATCATCTTCGGCATCGAAGTCGACGACCTAGCCCGCCCATTTCTCCGATGAAGCCGACGCTAGAGCCCGGGATCCGATGATCGCAGCGAGGGGACTTCATCACGGAGCTATGGAGGTGGAGGACCGGATCTACAAAGGTTGTATTTTCCGTTTACTCTTAGTTAAGTTGTTAACTAGTTATCGTTTTCGCCTAAAATCTAGTTAACGATCTGTATTAGGGTTTCTCGGCACTTGTAAAATTTGAAATTGGCATGGTTGATGTCTTGTGAGACCTCATTAGTGTGCCTACGAACCCTACAGTGGTATCAAAGCCTAGCTAGAGCTTTAGGCGATGTGTAGACGAAGCTAGAAGTCGTTTCGCCGCGGTTCCGCGGCCAAAATTTTGACTTAGTCCCTGAAATTTCATATATTTATTCTTAGGTCCTTTCTTGGCAATTTTTTATGGGAATATTTTAATTCCACTCAAGTGTTGAGTATTCTAGGGTTTTATTGGGGAGTCGTTAATTTGATCGGATAATTTAACTTCGTTTAAGTTTTTCCAGATATTTTAGAAACTGTTAAAAAGTTCGACCGGATATAAACCCACTTTTTTCCCTGCCGGGAAATTTCCAAGTGTTGGATCTTTTCGTAGTTTAAGAACGTTCAAAGTAGTGCAAGTAACGCGATGGTCGCTCTAGAAGACAAGAAACCTTAACTCGATTATGTGACAGTCTTGAACTGCCCTTTGAACCTTAGGGTTTGGGGCAGTACGGCGTGCCACATATGAGGCGTTGGCTTGACCCTTCTACGGCTGGACCGTTGGTACTGAGACACGAAGTGAATGTTTTTAAACTTATTTCATGTGTTGAGCTGTTTCGGGAAAACTTGGGTGTTCGAATGTTCGATCGGAAAGTTTAACATTTTCTATTTATCCGGATTGGAATTCACAAGTTGTTATGAGATAACTGAATGAATGTTATAAACATAGCAGTTTAGTCTCACTTGATCGGTTGCCACCGAATTTTGATGTGATCAAAAGTCCGTCGCAATCACGTAGCGTACGAGGATATTCGCCGATAAACATAATAGACAACTACACCCCTTAGCCCCGACCAAGTGACTGTAGGAGAACCCCGTCGCCGAAAGCATCCGTTCGGGTGCTCGCGGCAGCGGTGTTCCGCCTTGGTGCACTTCGTCGACGGCATCGGGGGTGCAGCCGTCTACTGAAGTTTGCGACAAGCATTCGATCAGGATGTCGGGAATCTTGTTGAATTGCCCGACTGGATATTGAAAAGAGTTTTCGATAATGAGACTAAAATGCGGGGTTTATAATTGTTAGGCATGCGATGTCTAAGAAATTCATTTGTTTAGGCATGCGATGTCTAAAGAGGTTGCGGATTCCAACTGTTGTAGTTTTACACTTTCTTTTCTGTGACCGTAAGTGTAATATGTGATATCGCCGGTTTCGTTGATATATGTCAACGACAATTGGGATACGCATGTTTACTTACGTTGATGACATGTGATGTTATGTGTTGCTGGATATGTTATATTGGATCGTCGTGTTTGAATAGCCGAGGGGTTTTTTATGTGAGATGAGTGTTTTTCATTTTCATTCATGTAAAAACTTGTATATAATATTCTTTTATTGGGGCACTTCCAGGTAGCGGAAGATGTCACCTTTTGTATATTATTTACTTTTCCGCACTAGGATAGACCCAAGAAGGGGAGCACAAGTAACCGGGTTCTGGAGTCCAGTGGGAGACCAACTCGAGGAGTCGAGTCCGGGTCTCCTAACTCTAGAATTAGTAGGGTTGCTTGCCGCTCTCGTAGGGGTCTAGGGGTGTGGGTTTGGCTATTCATCGGGACCGTGGAATCCGTGTTTTATACTGGCTTGTATTGAAAACACGGACATCCTAGTATATCCAATGTTTCATATGTTTCTTCCGCTGCGATATCTGTGGTGTGATCATGTGATATGTTCTGTGATGGATATTGTATATAGTATATATGATATATTATATAGACGTTACTTATGTTTTACACCCGCGCTAGCCCTGCCCTGCTCTGCCGTTAGTTACCTAACCTAACGGTGCATGAGGGGACATCGAGGCGAATGCGGATGGCATACGTGTACGTCGTATTTATCTGTGATGTTTAGGTGACTTAAATGATGGGACTTCATTAATGAGATTAATGAAATAAAAGAAACCTAAGATGTTGTGGAATCGAATTTCAAAAATTAAAACATGTAGCTACAGTTCTTGCTTTGCACAGCGGTATATATGATATATCCTGCACCTTATTCGATAAGGAAAGGACCGAGATCCCTTCACCGGGAGTGACTCCTTTAGCAATAACTGGCAGATGCTACAACACTCGGTTTGTTTTTGATTGCTTCTATAAGTTTCTGCTTTGCACAGTGATATATATGATATATCCCGCACCTCATTCGACGAGGAAAGGACCGACGATCCCTTCACCGGGAGTGACTCCTTTAGCAAAACTAGAAAAGCCTCAAAAGCACTCCATTTTAAAATCATTTGATTCTACAACGATATCAAGTTCATTACGCAATAGGTTTTCAGAAAAACCTGTCGTAGCCCTCCGTCATTTCAGATATGTCCTGTTTAGTATTCGTGCTGCGTTTGTTGACCTTGTCAAGGCGCAGTGTGCGGTAGCTAACCAGTATTTATCTGCTTATGCATATGATGCAGATTGGGTTAGGGTAGTCGTGCGGCCTTGTTGACCTTGTCAAGGGTCGTGCGGGTGGGTTTGATTCAATCAAGAAATGACGGGTTGAACTTGACTTGCGGTCTATGGTTTGTTGACCTTGTCAAGGTCATAGATCGTTCGGGGCAAAATATTATCGGGAATTTCAAGTGTTGAAATTTGCAATGAGATTGCATACCTTCTATGAGATAGTTGGATCCCGATACCCGCTGCGAGTAAGAGTTACTCCTGGGAGAGTTTTACACATTGCAACTAGCCGATCAAGTAGGTGTCTAGAAAGGTGTCAACGGGGTTACGCCTCTGGGAAAACGAGGTTTACATTAATTAGGTTCGTGCGAAAGCACGGGGGACCTCCCTCAAAGTACCGACACTGGCCTGGCTGAAAGATTGGCGAACTTGTAGCGTGTAATTAATCCCGGCTAGTCTTTCCTTTTAGGGTTTGAAGGAAGATTTGATAAAACCAGTGGGAGCCATCCTGATTAGATAAAATAATAACCAATCTATTCTTGCAAGAGCGCACGCTGAGTGTTTTCTTCTCTCTCTCTCCAGGTAGCGACCATATCACGCCTTAATCAAGATAATAATACGGATTATTGACCGAACCCGCTTGTTATACTGAGCTGGGGAACGTTGGTCCCGCTCCAACTTATAATTGTTATAAGACAGAGCAGGAAATTCGGGATTACCAGAATTCCCGTGCCGCCCAAACGAAGAGAGTGCATGCTGATGCATCATCTTCGGGTGTGTTCATTACAAAGAACTGTTTCTCAGTATCCTCCGCATCCTGGGTATATGATACCGGATCAGGATCCCAGATATGTAATATGTTACATAGGGCTGCAAAAAGGTAGAAAAACTGAGAACGGGTGATAGGTTTCATGAGGCAGAAAACGGGGCAAGTGTTGCAGCCAAGTCTGTTGGTCACTGTCACCCTGTATTACCAATACATTGATTCTGAACGAATGTTATTAGAAACCGAACCTGATATACAAAATCATATCTGTCTCTTAGTAAAGAAACGATAAAATGTTGGATAATGTTTTGAACATTTCCTATATCAAAAGTTGATCGGATCAGGCACGTTATCTAAAAGCATTGATGTTCTAAATCAAACTACAGTTCTTCAGTATACGGAACACACACAAGAGGAAGAGTTCAGAAATGAACGAATCCTTCTTGAGGTATTGTAGACTAGGTCATATCAATGCGACCCGACTAGCTAAGTTGCACATAGATGCATATTTAAATCTGTTTGAATTTACATCTTGTAAATCTTACCATTCATGTCACAGAGATTAGATGACCATAGCTCTGTTTACTGGAAACAGAGAAAGAGTTAGTGAACTCTTGGGACTGATACATGATGATGTATGTGAGGTCCCCTGTCTACACATGCCAGGACTGGTTCTTAGTACTTCATTACATTCTCTGATGATCTCTTTAGATTCAGACATATGTTCCTGTTGAAACACAAGTCCGAACCTTTTGAGATATTCACAGAATATAAGTTAGAAGTAGAGAACCAATACGGGTATAAGTATTATGTCCTTTGATGTGATCAGGGAGGAGAATACTTAAGCACGAAATTCCTGGACTATTCTAAACGAGAATAAGATTCTCTCTCAGCATTACTCCTCCGTATACACCATAGCACGATAGTATATCGGGGCGGAGCAATTGCACCCTATTCGATATGGTGCGCTCTATGATGAGTACTACTGAGTTACCTATTTCCTTTTTGGGAGTTATGCACTTGAGAAGCTGCATACCTATTGAATAGGGTTCAAATCAAATCAGTTGCCTACCACTTCATATTTGATATGATAAGGGAACAGCCCATCTCTTAAGTTAGTTAAGATTTGGGGTTGTCCGGCCTATGTCTAAAAACAAAATCCGGACAAGCTCGAGGCAAGGTCTGATATGTAGAACTGGAAATGTTCCAGCTATATAAACTGCAGCTGATGATTTGAAAGAACCAAAGGATTCAATAGTTACCAACGAACCTCAGCCTCTCCGCCGATCTAGTAGGGTTCCTCACCCACCTGAGAGATACTTCTGTTTCTCTATGACAGTGGGAGCGAGGATTGCATCATGAGATGATGACCCAACTAGTTTCGAGCTGGCCATCAGGAGTGGGACTCTGTAAGAATGGCTGGATGCTTAGCGATCTGAGATGGAATCCTTATACACCAACAAAGTATGGACTTTGGTTGCTATATCTGAAGGGTTAAATCCCCATCAGGAGCAAGTATATCTTGAGAAGATTACTTGGTGTAAATGGAAAAGTTGAGACTTTCAAAGCTAGACATGTTAAAGGTTTTCATCATCGACCAGGCGTGGATAATGATGAAACCTTTTCAAGTGGCTATGCTTAAGTCCATCCAGATCCTACTTGCCACGGCTACATACCATGACTACGATATCTGGTGGTTGGGTGTCATGACAGCTTTTCTAAAATGATGTTTTAGAAGAGAGCATCTATAAGTACACAGCCAGAGGGCTTCGTAGACAGTGGGAGCAGCGGAAACGTGTACAAGATGCTTTATAGGATAAAGCAGGCATCGCGGAGTTGGAACGTCTGTTTTGATGTCGTAGTCAAAAAGTTTGACTTCATCAAAATGGTAGATGAACCTAGTATATACAAAAAGGTAGTAGGGAGTATGGTGGTGATCCTCGTAGAGTACGTGGATGACATACTCTTGATGGGGAAGGAGTTTCCTATGCTACGCTCGGTCAATCTCCGCTTATCACAAGGATTCTCCATATAGGATCAAAGTGATACCTCCTAAATCCTGAGTTTTGATCTATGAGATAGAAGTGATTGGATGTTAGGATTCTCACTAGTTGTAGTGAGATGGTATCAATCGATCCTGGGGAGAATCACTGGAAAGGTTCCAGGATGATAAGGACGACTGAATGTCAGTCACAGGCATTGTCTTTACTCTTAGTAAAGGGACGGTATGTTGGAAAAGTTTCAAGCTAGATACCGTGGCATACTAGACGATAAAGGCTGGATACATCGCTACTTAAGATGCTACCAAAGAGGAAGTCTGGGTGTATATTAGTTCATGAGATGAACATCGTTCCGACCATTGTGAGACAATGGAGTTGTGGCTTATGCCTAGGAACGCCCGTCCCATCAGTGATCCAGACATATTCTTGTAGGGTTCCTGGGCACGCTAATAAGGTCTCACAAGGCATCAACCATGCCAATTTCAAAATTTACGGTGCCGAGAAACCCTAGACTACGGATCGTTAACTAGAAATCTAGGCGACCAAAGTAACTAGTTTACAACTAAACTAAAAGAACGGAAATACAACCTTTGTAGATCCGTTTCACCACCTCCATAGCTCCATGATGAAGTCCTCTCCGCTGTCCAAATCGAACCATGACTCTAGCATCGGCTTCAACGGAGAAAAAGCGGGCTAGGTCATCGACGACGATGCCGAAGATGATCTACGTCGGGGCATCACTAGATCAAGCTCCACCTTCACCAAGCCATGAAAACTTGTGAAGGAAACACCCTATACTACTTGGCAAGAGGTAGAGGATGAAGAAATACGAAGTGGGTTCACTTTAGAATTGGATTTCTCACTTGATTTCTTCACTTGCCATTGATGAGGAAAGCTTTCTTCATGTGAAGAAGAAGAAGAAGAAGAAGATAGAAATATTATGATAAGTTATTTAAAATGAACAGAAAAATGAATACTTATCATAATGTAAACCATGGTCAAGTGTAGAGATTAAATCATGGTTAGTGGGAATGGTTAGGGTTAAGCATGGAGACAAAATGGTCACTTGGTCACAGCTTCATGAAGCTTCAACATGCATCCAAAGAAAGCCACCATTTTGCATTATGCTAAATATTTTTTCAAAAAGAATAAATAGATAAATAAATGAGAAAAGGAAATGAAACCCTAACCACTTAAGTAACCATGGTTTAATTCTTTACACAAACCCAAACTAGCATGTATCATCAAACATGATACAATCTTGTGCACAAAAGTATATCACATATACAGCTTGTGAACTTCAAGTGAGAAAATCTATTTAAGTGAACCTATATCAGTTAATGTAAAGTGATATATCAAATATATAATTATACATTAAATCATTAAATCAACACTTGATTTAACGACCCGGTCATATCGCATATAACCGACTAATATCAATAGTAACAACTTATCGAATCAACACTTGATCAGATAACCCGGCTATAACGCATATAACCGATCAATGTTACATATCGCGAGAATCGAATACAGTATCACATACTGGTATCATTCTCGGTCCCGCACATATCTCATATGCGCTCCTATTTTGTTTCGCTTGAGCCAGGAAACCTCTGTGTAGAACTCTAAAGACTCGTCAATACGCCGGCAGCAGGTGATGATCATATCAAACACCCACAAGCCGCAAGCGGTCTGCTAAACGTAACGGACACCCGGGTATTGAGCGATCAGAAGATCGACGAGCAAGCCCGCTCACACTCCAATGAATCCAACCAGTAACACTACCGTACAGTCCGGTCTCGTCGTCTGATATGTCGCATATCTTGCCTAGGGATGGTAAACGTCAGACCCCAATAGCTCGATAAGTCGTGTCGATATGAGGTCTATAACAGTTCGAGAAACTACAGGTAACACTTACCAGTAAATCTCAGCAACCCTGGCCAGGGATTTCCGGTTATAGCCAATCGAACACAGCGCAATATCAACTCCCTATACCGGGAGAGACGAATCCCCTCCTATCGCTCATTGCCTCCATGTGACTCGGGACTGTACCCAAAAACCACCGTTTTGCACGCCCTCTTGGACATGGTAAGGTGGAAATCAAAGCACAGTGGGAACCACACAAGACTCTATGACGATCTCGGGTCAACAGACTACTCTGTACCAGTGTCACCAGAGAACTGCCATCTGACGTAAGGTATAATACCATCTGGGAGTTCTCGGCGAGTCCGTCCAGTATACCCAGTCTCCACTGAGCACCCGTATATCATCTCTGATGTCAAACACCAATGGATATGGGATCATCCATCGCCCATCTGTATGGGTCGAGAAGGTATACGCTAGTCTACTCTGGTATATCGATGCCCCGTCTCGATATACCCACGACTAGGGACTTTGAAGGATGTACTTATGGACTACCATGTCCCCACTAGTATGATCCGCATCATAGTCCTGGTAGTCAAGTACACATCCTAAGGGCTTTACCAACATGTAACAGAGAGACAATCAGTATACATGTTAAGGTAAAGAGCAACCAGATAGCATACTATCATGTCGAGCAAGAAAGTCCTCCATATATATGTCCCAGCATCCACTACAATATACATCCTATGTACAGTAATGGCCTCTAGGGCATACATATAACTAACAATTCTAAGGCAGTATCACCTGATCATGGAGATGGTTGATCTCCAGGGTGGTCGAGGTCAGGAGAGTAGACTCGGAGGACAACACGGCGGATCCACTCACAAAGGCATTTTTCCAGAGAGAGACTTTTATGGGATAGTTGAGTATGAGATACTACAAACACTGCTATCAGATGGCCCTAGTGCAAGTGGGAGATTGTTAGTTATATGTATGCCCTAGAGGCCATTGTGATACATAGGATGTATATTGTAGTGGATGCTTGGACATATATAGGGAGGACTTTCTTGCTCGACATGATAGTATGCTATCTGGTTACTCTTTACCTTAACGTGTACAATGATTGTCTCTCTGTTACATGTTGGTAAAGCCCTTAGGATGTGTACTTGACTACCTGGACTATGATGCAGATCATACTAGTGGGGATATGGTAGTCCATAAGTACATCCTTCAAAGTCCCTAATCGTGGGTATATCGAGACGGGGCATCGATATACCAGAGTAGACTAGCGTATACCTTCTCGACCCATACAGATGGGCGATGGATGATCCCATATCCATTGGTGTTTGACATCGGAGATGATATACGGGTGCTCAGTGGAGACTGGGTACATTGGACGGACTCGCCGAGAACTCCCATATGGCATTATACCTTACATCAAATGGCAGTTCTCTGGTGACACTGGTACAGAGTAGTCTGTTGACCCGAGATCGTCATAGAGTCTTGTGTGGTTCCCACTGTGCTTTGATTTCCACCTTACCACATTCAAGAGGGCATGAAAAATGGTGGTTTTTGGGTACAGTCCCGAATCACATGGAGGCAATGAGCGATAGGAGGGGATTCGTCTCTCCCGGTATAGGGAGTTGATGTTGCGCTGTGTTCGATTGGCTATAACCGGAAATCCCTGGCCAGGGTTGCTGAGATTTACTGGTAAGTGTTACCAGTAGTTTCTCGAACTGTTATAGACCTCATATCGACACGACTTATCAAGCTATTAGGGTCTGACCTTTACCACCCCTAAGCGAGATATGCGACATATCAGACGAACAGACCGGACTGTGCGGTAAGTGTTACTGGTTCGATTCACAGGAGTATGAGCGGGCTTGCTCGTCGATCTTCTGATCGCTCAATACTCGGTTGGCCGTTACGTTTAGCAGACCGCTTGCGGCTTGTGGGTGTTTGATATGATCATCACCTGCTGCCGGCGTATTGACGAGTCTTTACAGTCCTACACAGAGGTTTCCTGGCTCAAGCGAAACGAAATAGGAGTGCATATGAGATATGTGCGGGACCGAGAATAATGCGTGTATGTGATACCGTATTCTATTCTCGCGATGAATGTATCAAATGGTTGTATGCGATATAACCTAGTTATCGAATCGAGGATTGATTCGATAAGCCGATACATTGGATATTAGTCGGTTATATGCGATATGACCGGATCGTTAAATCAAGTATTGATTTAATGATTTAATGCATAATTATATATTTGATATATTACTTTGCATTAACTAGTATTGGTTCACTTAAAATGGATTTTCTCACTTGATGTGCACATTGTATATATGATATAGTTTTGTGCACTAGTTTGTATCATGTTTGATGATACATGATAGTTTGTGTGTATGATTAAACCATGGTTGTGTTAATGGTTAGGGTTTTGTTTATTTACTTATTCATTTATTTATTTATTCATTTTGAAAGATAAATAAAATGGTGGCTTATCTTGTTTCTTTCATAAAACTTCATGAAGTGTTGAAAGCTTGACCATTTTGTTTGTTTCCATTAACCTAACCATTCAACCTAACCATGGTTTATTCTCTACACCTAACTATGGTTGCCATTATGATAAGTATCATATTATTTCTTATTTTAGAAATACTTATCATATTCTTTTCTTCTTCTTCTTCTTCATCAACAAGAAGAAAAGCTTGCAACCTTTAATGGCAACTTGAGAAAAAGAGTGAGAAATTCAATTCTAAAGTGAACCCACTTCCTATTTCTTCATCCTCTACCACTTGCCATGTAGTATAGGGTGTTTTCTTCACAAGTTTCTTGACTTGGTGAAGTTGGAGCTTGATCTTGTGTTGCCTCGACGTAGATCATCTTCGGCATCGAAGTCGACGACCTAGCCCGCCCATTTCTCCGATGAAGCCGACGCTAGAGCCCGGGATCCGATGATCGCAGCGAGGGGACTTCATCACGGAGCTATGGAGGTGGAGGACCGGGTCTACAAAGGTTGTATTTTCCGTTTACTCTTAGTTAAGTTGTTAACTAGTTATCATTTTCGCCTAAAATCTAGTTAACGATCCGTATTAGGGTTTCTCGGCACTTGTAAAATTTGAAATTGGCATGGTTGATACCTTGTGAGACCTCATTAGTGTGCCTAGGAACCCTACAAACACATGTAGAGAATAAACTAGGGTTTAGGTGTAATGGTTCGGTTAAGGCATAAAACAAAATGGCTAGACTTTTCAAAGCTTCAAGAAGCTTCAAGCATAAAACAAGAAAGCCACCATTTTATTTTTGCAAAAATAAATGAATAAAATAAATAAAACCTAACCATTAACCTAAACATGGGAAAAGTGATACACACACCCAAGTTTGCATGTATCATCAAACATGATACAAACTAGTGCACAAAAATATATCACATATACAACTAGTGCACATAAAGTGAAAAAATCAATCTTAAGTGAAAAAATACTAGTTAATGTAAAGTAATATATCAAATATATAATTATACATCAAATCATTGAATCAACACTTGATTTAATGATCCGATCATATAGCATATAACCGACTAATATCCAGTGTATCAATGTATCGAATCAACACTTGATTCGGTAACCCGGCTATATCTCATATAACCGTCCGATGATACAAATCGCGAGAATAGAATTCAGTATCACATACTGGTATTATTCCCGGTCCCGCACATATCTCATATGCGCTCCTATTTCGTTTCGCTTGAGCCAGGAAACCTCTGAGCAGGACTCTAAAGACTCGTCAATACGCCGGCAACAGGTGATGATCATATCAAACACCCACAAGCCGCAAGCGGTCTGCTAAACGTAACGGCCACCCGGGTATTGAGCGATCAGAAGATCAACGAGCAAGCCCGCTCACACTCCTGTGAATCAAACCAGTAACACTTACCTTACAGTCCGGTCTGATCGTCTGATATGTCGCATATCTTGCCTAGGGGTGGTAAACGTCAGACCCCAGTAGCTCAATAAGTCGTGTTGATATGAGGTCTATAACAGTTCGAGAAACTACTGGTAACACTTACCAGTAAATCTCAGCAACCCTGGCCAGGGATTTCCGGTTATAGCCAATCGAACACAGCGCAACATCAACTCTCTATACCGGGAGAGACGAATCCCCTCCTATCGCTCATTGCCTCCATGTGATTCGGGACTGTACCCAAAAACCACCGTTTTGCATGCCCTCTTGGACATGGTAAGGTGGAAATCAAAGCACAGTTGAAATCACACAAGACTCCATGACGATCTCGGGTCTACAGACTAACCTGTACCAGTGTCACCAGAGAACTACCATCTGACGTGAGGTATAATACCATCTGGGAGTTCTCGGCGAGTCCGTCCAGTGTACCCAGTCTCCACTGAGCACCCGTATATCATCTCTGATGTCAAACACCAATGGATATGGGATCATCCATCGCCCATCTATATGGGTCGAGAAGGTATACGCTAGTCTACTCTGGTATATCGATGCCCCGTCTCGATACACCCATGACTAGGGACCTTGAAGGATGTACTTATAGACTACCATGTCCCCACTAGTATGATCCGCATCATAGTCCAGGTAGTCAAGTACGCATCCTAAGGGCTTTACCAACATGTAACAGAGAGACAATCAGTATACACGTTAAGGTAAAGAGTAACCAGATAGCATACTATCATGTCGAGCAAGAAAGTCCTCCCTATATATGTCCAAGCATCCACTACAATATACATCCTATGTATAGTAATGGCCTCTAGGGCATACATATAACTAACAGCGTTCACAGCCGGGATGAGTTTCCAGGACAATTCCGACGCCGCGCAATACCGTGCTTTCCCCGCCACTCTCATCCGCTCTGGACGAGACTAGATCCGAGGACTCACGCCACGCTCAATCTCTACCTTCGATGAGCTGGCAACCCAATTACTCGGTCATTTCGTCGGGAACAGACGGCAGAAGCGGACCGTTGATCATCTCTTCACCATAAAGAGTGGGGACAATGAATCCTTCAAAGGGTACGTCACCTGCTTCTACAATGCTCTCCTTGAGGTCCCAGAGCACCGGGACGAGACGGTCATTACGACCCTTAGGTCAGGTCTTAGGCACAAGGAGTGGCTACGCTCCTTTGCATTCGCGCAACCTAAGACCATGGCCGAGGTAAAGGCCTGGACCGAACGTGAGATCCAGCTTGAGTCCGAGGTGAACGCCAACCTGCCCCGAACAGAGCATGCCGTTCAGAAGAAAAGGGCCATGGAGGAGAAAAAGAATACCAGTGGCTTACAACATCCTCCTAGATTGCCCGACACTGAACTCCTTCCGGGCCCAGATATCGACCTGCCACCTAGCGATGAAGTTCCCACCCAACCAAGGCGGGATAAGTCGGGCCTACGGGAGCGAACAAACTGCAAAGGTTTGCTTCACAGCAACATCTACGTCTGAGCGGCCAAACAATGACCTTGAGGGCGAGGATGATATCAAGGGTTCCCTGGATACTAGAGACGAGGAAAAAGAGGTCCGAGGAACCCCAGTGGAACTACTGACTGAGGTCCGCCTTACTGAGGGGGACAATGAGCCAACCGTCCAGATCGGGTCACTCTTGACGGGGAATCGCCGAGACGACCTGATCCACTTCCTCAGAAATAACTCGAACGTATTGGCCTGGACGCCTGCCGACATGCCTGGGATTGACCCCAAAATCATATCACATAAGCTCGGGGTGGACCCTACGATCCAGCCCGTCAGGCAAAAAAAACGAAATTTCGCCCCGATCAAACAAAAAGCGATCGATGACCAGGTAGATAGGCTCCTCGCCGCCAACTTCATTCGAAACGTGCCTTACTTGGAATGGTTGGCGAATGCAGTCATGGTTAAAAAGTCTAGTGGGAAGTGGCGCATGTACGTCGACTTCACTGACCTCAACAAAGCCTACCCGAAAGACAACTATCCCCTCCCTCGGATAGATCAGCTCGTCGACAGTTCGGCAGGCCACGAGCTACTTAGCTTCATGGATGCTTTCTCCGTCTACAACCAGATCCGTATGAATCCGGCGGACGAAGATCTCACCGCATTCACAACGGACCGGGGGTATACTGCTATAAGGTGATGCCCTTCGGCCTCAAAAACGCCGGGGCTACGTACCAACGCTTGGTTAATCGGATATTCAAGCCACTGATCGGCAGGAACAGGAAGGTTTACGTCGATGACATGCTCGTCAAATCAACCTCGTCAGATGAACACACCAAGGATCTGGGCAAGGCCTTCGACGTCCTCCGCAAATACAAGATAAAACTGAACCCCGCCAAGTGCGCATTCGAGGTCACCAGTGGAAAGTTCCTCGGCTTCATGGTCACCCACCGTGGAATCGAGGCTAACCCGGAGAAAATCAGCGCCATTCTCAACATGACCGCGCGCAAGACTAACGTCGAAATCATGCAGCTAACAAAGCGGGTAGCCGATCTGAGTCATTTCATGTCAAGGTCTGGGGAAAAGTGCCTCCCGTTCTTCAAAGCTCTAAGGAAGATAACAAGATTCGAATGGTCAGAGGAGTGCCAGACCGCCTTTGAGCAACTAAAGAGGCATCTTGCAACTCCCACGCTGCTCACCCGGCCAGTTGAAGGGGACGAGCTATCGCTATATCTGGTGGTGTCCGACCAAGTTGCAGGTTCGGTGCTCATCCGAGAGGTCGAGAGAGTCCAGAAGCCGGTATACTGAATGTCAGTCACAGGCATTGTCTTTACTCTTAGTAAAGGGACGGTATGTTGGAAAAGTTTCAAGCTAGATACCGTGGCATACTAGACGATAAAGGCTGGATACATCGCTACTTAAGATGCTACCAAAGAGGAAGTCTGGGTGTATATTAGTTCATGAGATGAACATCGTTCCGACCATTGTGAGACAATGGAGTTGTGGCTTATGCCTAGGAACGCCCGTCCCATCAGTGATCCAGACATATTCTTGTAGGGTTCCTGGGCACGCTAATAAGGTCTCACAAGGCATCAACCATGCCAATTTCAAAATTTACGGTGCCGAGAAACCCTAGACTACGGATCGTTAACTAGAAATCTAGGCGACCAAAGTAACTAGTTTACAACTAAACTAAAAGAACGGAAATACAACCTTTGTAGATCCGTTTCACCACCTCCATAGCTCCATGATGAAGTCCTCTCCGCTGTCCAAATCGAACCATGACTCTAGCATCGGCTTCAACGGAGAAAAAGCGGGCTAGGTCATCGACGACGATGCCGAAGATGATCTACGTCGGGGCATCACTAGATCAAGCTCCACCTTCACCAAGCCATGAAAACTTGTGAAGGAAACACCCTATACTACTTGGCAAGAGGTAGAGGATGAAGAAATAGGAAGTGGGTTCACTTTAGAATTGGATTTCTCACTTGATTTCTTCACTTGCCATTGATGAGGCAAGCTTTCTTCATGTGAAGAAGAAGAAGAAGAAGATAGAAATATTATGATAAGTTATTTAAAATGAAAAGAAAAATGAATACTTATCATATTGTAAACCATGGTCAAGTGTAGAGATTAAATCATGGTTAGTGGGAATGGTTAGGGTTAAGCATGGAGACAAAATGGTCACTTGGTCACAGCTTCATGAAGCTTCAACATGCATCCAAAGAAAGCCACCATTTTGCATTATGCTAAATATTTTTCCAAAAAGAATAAATAGATAAATAAATGAGAAAAGGAAATGAAACCCTAACCACTTAAGTAACCATGGTTTAATTCTTTACACAAACCCAAACTAGCATGTATCATCAAACATGATACAATCTTGTGCACAAAAGTATATCACATATACAGCTTGTGAACTTCAAGTGAGAAAATCTATTTAAGTGAACCTATATCAGTTAATGTAAAGTGATATATCAAATATATAATTATACATTAAATCATTAAATCAACACTTGATTTAACGACCCGGTCATATCGCATATAACCGACTAATATCAATAGTAACAACTTATCGAATCAACACTTGATCCGATAACCCGGCTATAACGCATATAACCGATCAATGTTACATATCGCGAGAATCGAATACAGTATCACATACTGGTATCATTCTCGGTCCCGCACATATCTCATATGCGCTCCTATTTTGTTTCGCTTGAGCCAGGAAACCTCTGTGTAGAACTCTAAAGACTCGTCAATACGCCGGCAACAGGTGATGATCATATCAAACACCCACAAGCCGCAAGCGGTCTGCTAAACGTAACGGACACCCGGGTATTGAGCGATCAGAAGATCGACAAGCAAGCCCGCTCACACTCCAGTGAATCCAACCAGTAACACTACCGTACAGTCCGGTCTCGTCGTCTGATATGTCGCATATCTTGCCTAGGGATGGTAAACGTCAGACCCCAATAGCTCGATAAGTCGTGTCGATATGAGGTCTATAACAGTTCGAGAAACTACAGGTAACACTTACCAGTAAATCTCAGCAACCCTGGCCAGGGATTTCCGGTTATAGCCAATCGAACACAGCGCAACATCAACTCCCTATACCGGGAGAGACGAATCCCCTCCTATCGCTCATTGCCTCCATGTGACTCGGGACTGTACCCAAAAACCACCGTTTTGCACGCCCTCTTGGACGTGGTAAGGTGGAAATCAAAGCACAGTGGGAACCACACAAGACTCTATGACGATCTCGGGTCAACAGACTACTCTGTACCAGTGTCACCAGAGAACTGCCATCTGACGTAAGGTATAATACCATCTGGGAGTTCTCGGCGAGTCCGTCCAGTGTACCCAGTCTCCACTGAGCACCCGTATATCATCTCTGATGTCAAACACCAATGGATATGGGATCATCCATCGCCCATCTGTATGGGTCGAGAAGGTATACGCTAGTCTACTCTGGTATATCGATGCCCCGTCTCGATATACCCATGACTAGGGACTTTGAAAGATGTACTTATGGACTACCATGTCCCCACTAGTATGATCCGCATCATAGTCCAGGTAGTCAAGTACACATCCTAAGGGCTTTACCAACATGTAACAGAGTGACAATCAGTATACATGTTAAGGTAAAGAGCAACCAGATAGCATACTATCATGTCGAGCAAGAAAGTCCTCCATATATATGTCCCAGCATCCACTACAATATACATCCTATGTACAGTAATGGCCTCTAGGGCATACATATAACTAACAATCTCCCACTTGCACTAGGGCCATCTGTAGCAGTGGTTGCAGTATCTCATACTTAACCATCCCATAAAAATCTCTCTCTGGGAAAAGGCCTTTGTGAGTGGATCCGCCGTGTTGTCCTCTGAGTCTACTCTCCTAACCTCGATCACCCTGGAGATCAACTATCTCCATGATCAGGTGATACTACCTTAGAATATGTCTGGATCACTGATGGGACGGACGTTCCTTGGCATAAGCCACAACTCCATTGTCACACAATGGGAGGAACTAAGTTCATCTCATGAACAAATATACATCCAGACTGCCTCTTTGGTAGCATCTCAAGTAGCGATGTATCCTGCCTTTATCGTCTAGTTAGCCACGGTATCTAGCTTGGAACTCTTCCAACATACCGTCCCTTTACTGAGGGTAAAGACAATGCCTGTGACTGACTTTCAGTCGTCCTTATCACCCTGGAACCCTTCCAGTGATTCTCCCTAGGATCGGTTGATACCATCTCACTACAACTAGTGAGAATCCTAACATCCAATTAGATCTATCTCATAGATTCAAAACCCAGAATTTAGGAAGTATCACTTTGACCCTATATGGAGAATCCTTGTGATAAGCGGAGATTGACCGAGCGTAGCATAGGAAACTCCTTCCCTATCAAGAGCATGTCATCCACGTACTCTACGAGGATCGGCACTATACTCCCTACTATCTTTTTGTTTATACAAGGTTCATCTACCATTTTGATGATGTCAAACTCTTTGACTAACACATCAAAACAGATGTTCCAACTCCGCGATACCTGCTTTATCCTATAAAGCATCTTGTACACGTTTCCGCTGCTCCCACTGTCTACGAAACCCTCTGGCTGTGTACTTATAGACGTTCTCTTCTAAAACATCATTTAGAAAAGCAGTCACGGCACCCAACCGCCAGATATCGTAGTCATGGTATGTAGCCGTGGCAAGTAGGATCTGGATGGACTTAAGCATAGCCACTTGAAAAGGTTTCATCATTATCCACGCCTGGTCGATGACGACAAGCTTTAACAAGTCTAGCTTTGAAAGTCTCAACCTTTCCATCTGCACCAAGTAATCTTCTCAAGATATACTTGCTCCTGATGGGGATTTAACCCTTCAGATATAGCAACCAAAGTCCATACTTTGTTGGTGTACATGGATTCCATCTCAGATCACTAAGCATCCAGCCATTCTTACAGAGTCCCACTCCTGATGGCCAGCTCGAAACTAGTTGGGTCATCTGTAAGTCGATGTACTACACCCCAATAGCTATGGGGAGGCGGAATTTTCAAAAGCGAACTTGTTTAGTGAACGAACATCGACTAACCGCTTGAATCGAAGCTAAACGATAACTAACCAAACATATAGTTGTTCTAAACTACTATGCTTAGGGATTATACCTTTCGAAACTAGTCCTTCGTCTTTACGATCTCCTTGTCCTCCTCGGCCTTCTCTAGGTAGTAGACGATCCACCCGAGAGCAAAACTCCAAGCTTAGCCTCTAAACTTGAGGCAATTAACCTTCTTGGATTGCTAATCGAAGAAGATAGATTGAGATAGAGTGATGGTTATGGATTGTTTAGTCTAACTAATCCTAGATCTCAACACATGAGGGTGAGGATTAGTCTTTTGAAGAGAGAGAGCTTGAGGAGAGAGAATGTGTAGATGATAATGAATAAATGTGATGAATAAGCATGCTTCATAAAATATCTAGTGGTGATTCATTAGCATGAGTCATTAAGCAATAAATGTGCATTAATGAGATGAATGAATCACCACCATGACTCATATAACTCATTCAATGTATATGACACATAACCCTCCTTAGTCACCATCTTCTAGAAGCTTCTCGAGTAATTACGAGAACGCCCCTCCGATCCGTAAAAATACGGAAAAACTTTAGACTGTAAAAATCCAATAACCGGATACCAGTAACTGGCTTAAACCAAAGCCGACTGGTAAAAACTGTCCGAAAGTCGTACGCGCGTAAACGCACGTATGCGTCCGAACCCTTTGTCGCAAAACCATGCAACCTCTATATCGTTTTGCCTGGAGTAGGAAACTCTCTATGTGGGACTCTAGAGACTCGACTACTACGCTGGCAGTGGGTTTAACCACAGACCGCAAGCGGCACTAGCTGTACGTAACGGTCCCCAGGTAGTTGTCGATAAGAAGGCCGATGAGGAAACCCATCCGAACTTCTACTGAGTCTGATGTGACAATCTCCATACAGTCCGGTCCGTTCGTCCAAGACTATCGCATATCGGGCCTAGGGGGGCGGCAAGCGTCAGTCCCCTAATAGCGGTATAAGTCGTGTCGGAGGGAAGCCCATTACACCCTGAGAAACTACTGGAACCTACCAGCAAATCTCGCTTGCCCTGGCCAGGGACTTTGCGTAATGGCTCTCTGACACAGCACGATATCTACTCCCAATACCGGGAGGGACGAATCCTGTCTAACCGCCACTGCCTCCAAGTGCTCGGGACTGCACCCAACTGCTACCTGTTTGCACGACTCATTTGAGCCGTGGTAGGGTAGCAATCTAAGAACAGTGGGACACACTCGAGGCGAAGCAGCAGTGTCAAGTCTGCGGACTATGCTGTACTCATGTCACCTGGGAACTGCTCACTGACGACTGGTATCAAACCAACCAACAGTTCCCTGTGAGTCCTGTCCGGTGTACCCGTAATCTAACGAGCACCTGCATACTATCTCCAGTACGACGTACTGACGGCTGTGGGACAGACCATCTCCCCAACTGGGATGAGAAGCGTACACACCAGTCTACTCCGGAGTATCGATGCTCTATCTCGATAATCCAACGACCAGGGACCTGAATAAGGATGTGCTTGTAGACTACCCAGCCCCCACTAGTGTGACTGCCATCACAACGCTGGTAGACAAGCAAGATCCTAAGAGCTCTATCAATACGTGCACTCACATATTAAGATAGAAAAACCAAGTAGCATACTACCATGTTTAGCAAGACTGTTATACACATGTGAATATCCCAAGCTTCCATTAAGTAATATACAAACTAGTATGATATAGTAATGGCCTTCTAGGGCATAAACACTAACAATCTCCTACTTGCACTAGGGCCATGTACTGGCATATCGTAGACCGATGATCTCGAGTAGCCTCTCGAACTGAATCTGAGGTAGGGCCTTCGTGAATGGATCAGCAATGTTCTCTTCAGAAGCAACTCTCCGAACCTCGATCTCCTGACGATCAATGATCTCCCTGATCAGGTGATACCGCCTCAAGATGTGTCTGGACTTCTGATGGGACCTTGGTTCCTTCGCTAAAGTTATAGCTCCGTTGTTGTCGCAATACAGAGGTATTGGATCAACTATGGTAGGAACTACTTGAAGTTCTGTTAGGAACTTCTTCATCCAGACTGCTTCTTTTGCGGCATCGCAAGCAGCTATATACTCCGCTTCCATCGTCGAGTCAGCAACGGTGTCCTGCTTGGAGCTCTTCCAGCACACCGCCCCTCCATTGAGGGTAAAGACATAACCCGACATGGACTTGGAATCGTCCTTATCACTCTGGAAGCCGGAATCAGCAAAGGCCTCCAACCTGAGGTCTTTTCCGTCGTAAACCAAGAACATCTCCTTAGTCCTCCTCAGGTACTTGAGAATGTTCTTTACTGCTATCCAGTGCTTCTCCCCTGGGTCTGACTGATACCGGCTTACCACGCTCAGTGCGTAAGCTACATCTGGTCTGGTACACAATATCGCATACATTATAGAGCCTACTGCAGAAGCGTAGGGTATAATAGACATGCGTTCCCTTTCCAAATCAGTCTTGGGAGACATCTCTTTGGAGAGGGTGATTCCGTGACAAGCCGGTAGATTACCGCGCTTAGAATCTTCCATACTGAATCTTTTCAGTACAGTGTCGATATACCTGGACTGCGAAAGTCCCAACATCCTCTTGGATCTATCATGATAGATCCGGATCCCCAGAATGTCAGAGGCATCACCCAGGTCTTTCATGGAGAACCTGTGTGACAAGAATCCTTTGACAGATTGTAGCATAGGAATGTCATTTCCTATCAATAGAATGTCATCCACGTACAAGACGAGGAATACGACACTTCTGGCCACAACTTTACTATATATGCACGGTTCATCTGGATTTTTGATAAAGTCATATTCTTTGACTGTCTCATCAAAACAGATGTTCCAACTCCGCGATTCCTGCTTTAGTCCATAAATGGACTTAAGCAGCTTGCATACTTTCCCGCTGCTCCCACTCTGATTGAAACCCTCTGGCTGATCCATATAGACGCTCTCTTCTAAATTTCCATTCAGAAAAGCCGTCTTTACGTCCATCTGCCAGATTTCATAATCATGGAAGGCAGCAATAGCAAGAAGGACCCGAATGGATTTGAGCATAGCCACTGGAGAAAAAGTTTCGTCATAGTCCAAACCAGGTCTTTGACGAAAACCCTTTGCAACAAGTCTAGCCTTATAGGTTTCCACCTGTCCATCTACACCAATCTTTTTCTTGAAGATCCATTTGCATCCTATGGGTTTTACCCCATCTGGAGCAAAGTCCAAAGTCCATACTTTGTTGGTGTACATGGACTCCATCTCGGTCCGCATTGCATCTAGCTATCGTACCGAGTCGCCGCTCTGGATGGCCTGCTGGAAGTCAGTAGGTTCATCATCATCTATGATGCAATCCTCTCTATCCCCATCTATGAGAAAACCATAGTATCTCTCAGGCGGATGAGACGGCCTACTACTCCTGCGGAGGGGTGCGGGAATGTTCTGTTCTTCTTGAACCTCTGGTTCTACCAAACTTTCAGTAGCAGTTTGTGGTTCTGGAATTTCTTCCAGTTCTATTTCGCTCCCACTTGATTCCTTTTCTAAAAACTGATGTTCTAGAAAATGGGCATTACGAGAAACAAATACCTTTTGTTCCTCTGCGTAATAGAATAGATATCCCCTGGAGTGCTTTGGATATCCCACAAAACTACACTTTACTGATCGTGCCTCGAGCTTGTCCACATGCTGCTTTTTAACAAAAGCTGGACATCCCCAAATCTTTATATACTGTAGATGGGGTTTCTTCCCGCTCCACATCTGATATGCAGTGGTAGGCACAGTCTTGGTAGGAACCATGTTCAAAAGATATGCCGCTGATTCTAGCGCATAACCCCAGAAAGATCGTGGTAACTCAGCATTACTCATCATGGATCGTACCATATCCAATAGGGTTCGATTCCGTCTCTCCGATACACCGTTGTGCTGTGGAGTGTATGGAGGAGTAAGCTGAGAGAGAATTCCTTTCTCTTTTAGGTAACCTAGGAACTCGGCACTTAAGTATTCTCCACCTCGATCAGATCTTAGTGTCTTAATACTTTTGCCGGTTTGGTTTTCTACTTCATTCTTATACTCTTGGAATTTCTCAAAAGCCTCGGATTTATGTTTCATCAGATAAATGAATCCGTATCTTGAGTAATCATCCGTGAAAGTAATGAAATAGGAAAAACCACCTCTTGCATGTGTAGACATTGGACCACATACATCGCTGTGTATGAGTCCTAAGAGCTCGCTCGCTCTTACTCCTTGTCCAGTGAATGGAGTCTTTGTCATCTTTCCTTTGAGACAAGATTGACAAGTGTCATAAGATTGATATTCGAACGAGTCCAAATATCCTTCTCTATGCAACTTAGTCAACCTTCTCTCATTGATGTGACCCAGTCTACAATGCCATAAGAA
This sequence comes from Agapanthus africanus, assembly GCA_030015575.1. Lineage (NCBI taxonomy): Eukaryota > Viridiplantae > Streptophyta > Magnoliopsida > Asparagales > Amaryllidaceae > Agapanthus > Agapanthus africanus. The sequence continues at coordinate 327,083,584 of CM057349.1, read as the reverse complement.
AGCTTTATTTAAATCTGGAGACTTTCTTTTTAGTGTGTTCTGGACATTGAAAATTTGGAGTTGGTTTAAAACATATATGCCGTTATTTAGAGTACCGGACCCAATCAAACCATGATTAAGGTGGATGTTAACAACATCTCTTACAAACGTGAAATCATAACCTTTATTTGATAACAAGGAAACTGATATGATATTACACGTTAAGCTTGGTACAAAATAACAGTTATGCAAAACCAAAATATGTCCACTCGTCAATCCTAGGTGATAATCCCCGACGGACGCAGCTCCCACGCTAGCTCCGTTAGCAACCCTGAGGATCATATCACCTTCCTTCAGCACTCTACGGTTTCTCAGTGCCTGCAATGAATTGCAAATATGAGATCCTGATCCGGTATCCAATACCCAGGAAGTAGAGTTGATCGACAGACAATTCTCAATTACAAACACACCTGAAGTCGAAGCCACAGCTTGCTTCGGTTCCTGGTTCTTGGCGTTCCACGCCTTGCAATCCTTCTTCCAGTGCCCTTTCCTGTGACAATGGAAGCACTCATCCTGGCCAACTACCGGTGCTGCAAGCTTTTTCTTTCCCTTCTTTCCCACCTTACTAACACCTCCTCTAGGTTTGGGTGCGGCCTTCTTCTTCCTTCCTTTGGCCCTAGCCTTGGACCCGGAAGAAGATGCACCGCCAACAAACATAGCGGGTGTTTCCCTTGCCTTCTGCAAGGTGCCCTCTGCACTCCTTAACATGTTCAGGAGTTCCGCAAGTTCAACTTCTTTTCCTTGAAGATTGAAGTTGAGGATAAACTGGGCGTAGGTGGGAGGAAGGGACTGGAGAATAAGGTCTGTATACAGCTCATTATCCAAAGTCGTCCCAAGGTCTGCGAGCTCTTCAATATAGCCGATCATCTGTAGGACATGTTCACCTACCGATGACCCGACAGTCAACCTCGCTCGAAACAATTTCTTAGAGGTCTCGTATCTTGCTATACGAGATTGCTCTCCATAAAGTTCCTTTGTATGGAGAAATATGCCATCTAAGGACATATCCTCGTGCCTCCTCTGATGTTCATTGTTCATTGAGGCAAGCACGATGCACTTGGCTCTCGCGCAATCTAAATCCCAGGTTTTGCGGATTTCCTTATCCGCATTGCTGGATTTGGGACCAGGGACAGCAGGTGCCGTAGCGGTGAGGACGTACCCCAGTTTGTCATAGGTCAAAGCCATTTTGACATTCCGCAGCCAATCTTTATAGTTTGGCCCCGTCAGTATATTTTTCTCTAAAAGTAACTTAAGTCCAGTCATTTTCAGGGTCGCTGCAATTAGGAGAGAGAGAAGAAAACTCTTTAGCATGATGCTCTTGCAAGTTTAGAGTGGTTTTTAGTTTATCTAAACTGGATGGCTCCCACTGTTTTTCGAATCCTTCCTCAAACCATAAAAGAAGAATTAGCCAGGACTATTCTCACCGTACAATGCTTGCTTAACCGTTCAGCCAGGCCAGTGTCGATACTTCGAGGGAGGTTTTCCAACGCTTTCGCGAAGTTCCTTAATTAAATAACCTCTTTTCTCTGGGGGCGTAACCCCGCTGACACCTTTCTGGACACCTACTAGGTTTATAGCATTGATCGTTAAGTGACGAATATCCTGATAAGTAGCATATACTCACAGTAGGATCGGGATCCAAATATCATCGTATGATAATGTTGAAGGAATCCTACCAACATTCATCAAACTCCAAATGGTATGCATCTCTTTGCAAATTTCAGTTTCTTTAGAAATTCCCGATATATATTTCTGCCCCATGCTCTTATGACCTTGGCGTTAGGTCAAAATGTCATAAGTCACATGTCAAGTTCTACCCATCATTATCTTGTCAATTTGAACCCATCCGTATATATCCTTGACGTTCGGCCAAAATGATAATACGACTGTCCCAAACTAACTCATCTACCTATGCAACAACTGAATACCCAGTAGCTACCAAACACTATGCCTTGGCGTTAGGTCAAAATACATAGCTTGAATACTACTGAATACCCAGATGAAATAACGGAGGGCTACGAATGGTTTTGGCGAAACCGTGAACGTAGTGAACTTGATATAACCGAAGGAACCTGATAGCTTTTTAAAAGGAGTGGTTAAAGCTCCGCATTTAAAAATATCTGTTTTTAAAATTAACCGAGTGGTTTCTTTTAAATTGTTCCAACGATTTAAACTTTGGTTTGTTTTTCTTTGCATTATAGATAATGCGTCCCATCATTAACCTATCATTGCAGAAAACAACGAAAATACAACGTCCTCTTATGCCATCCGCATTCGCCACGGGGTCCCATCATCACCCGTTAGGTTACTTAACTAACGACAGAGCGGGGGCTGGGCTAGCGCGGGTGTAAAACATAAGTGACGTCTAAATAGCTATCATAAATATAGATATTTTACATTCGTCTGACGCAATGATATACATTCCAGAACACAGATAAACAATATTGGATTTGCTAGCAATCTGTATTTCTTTTGAGCCTGCAAGAAAAGACAGATTACACAGTTGTGATGAATAGACGTTACCCCACCCTCGACCCCTACGGGTACGGCAAACTACCCGCCCGGCAGTTTGTGTACCCCACCTTGGGTCAGTCCTAGGAGCAAAAACAGTAAAATGAAATAATACAACGGTGGCTACAACCGCAACCTGGATGTGCCCCGCAAAAATAATATTACAACAAATTACATTTACAACAAATGAATTAAACAATAACCCATTGCTAAACCCCGGCTATACACCACAACAGTCTAATACAGTTCATATGCACAAACAGATATAACCATTACAGAAATGTGCAACCCCCTGCCAACCGATATACTAGCAGTTAGGGGAGATTTACGAACACATTTATCAATCACAGATATAATCCAACATGCAAATACTGTACAATTTCGATCGATTAAACAACATTAATATTGCTCCAAAAACTGCTCTGTAAAACTGAAACCTGAGCAAAATTAAAATATTCCAGAAAACCCCAAACACCACAGGGGACCCACACAAGAAAAACGAGTTCCTGACTCGTCAACTTGGCGGCGGAAGCGCGGCGGATCGGAGGGATCCGCCGCGGTTCCGTGGCACTGTAGACGAATCAGGAACCCAAATTTCTTGGGTGTTCTTCTGTGTTCATTTCAAGCTTTCTGAACTCACCTGAAAAATTTTAGGACGTCATTTTAAATTCGACAGAAACTTGTATTTTTTAGGGTTTTCCGGCTTCGTTTTTCCGTTCGAAATTCGTACAAATTTGCAATTAAGTTATTTATTGTTTAGCGAGGCTCTGATACCACTGTAAGTCGATGTACTACACCCCAATAGCTATGGGGAGGCGGAATTTTCAAAAGCGAACTTGTTTAGTGAACGAACATCGACTAACCGCTTGAATCGAAGCTAAACGATAACTAACCAAACATATAGTTGTTCTAAACTACTATGCTTAGGGATTATACCTTTCGAAACTAGTCTTTCGTCTTTACGATCTCCTTGTCCTCCTCGGCCTTCTCTAGGTAGTAGACGATCCACCCGAGAGCAAAACTCCAAGCTTAGCCTCTAAACTTGAGGCAACTAACCTTCTTGGATTGCTAATCGAAGAAGATAGATTGAGATAGAGTGATGGTTATGGATTGTTTAGTCTAACTAATCCTAGATCTCAACACATGAGGGTGAGGATTAGTCTTTTGAAGAGAGAGAGCTTGAGGAGAGAGAATGTGTAGATGATAATGAATAAATGTGATGAATAAGCATGCTTCATAAAATATCTAGTGGTGATTCATTAGCATGAGTCATTAAGCAATAAATGTGCATTAATGAGATGAATGAATCACCACCATGACTCATATAACTCATTCAATGTATATGACACATAACCCTCCTTAGTCACCATCTTCTAGAAGCTTCTCGAGTAATTACGAGAACGCCCCTCCGATCCGTAAAAATACGGAAAAACTTTAGACTGTAAAAATCCAATAACCGGATACCAGTAACTGGCTTAAACCAAAGCCGACTGGTAAAAACTGTCCGAAAGTCGTACGCGCGTAAACGCACGTATGCGTCCGAACCCTTTGTCGCAAAACCATGCAACCTCTATATCGTTTCGCCTGGAGTAGGAAACTCTCTATGTGGGACTCTAGAGACTCGACTACTACGCTGGCAGTGGGTTTAACCACAGACCGCAAGCGGCACTAGCTGTACATAACGGTCCCCAGGTAGTTGTCGATAAGAAGGCCGATGAGGAAACCCATCCGAACTCCTACTGAGTCTGATGTGACAATCTCCATACAGTCCGGTCCGTTTGTCCAAGACTATCGCATATCAGGCCTAGGGGGGCGGCAAGCGTCAGTCCCCTAATAGCGGTATAAGTCGTGTCGGAGGGAAGCCCATTACACCCTGAGAAACTACTGGAACCTACCAGCAAATCTCGCTTGCCCTGGCCAGGGACTTTGCGTAATGGCTCTCTGACACAGCACGATATCTACTCCCAATACCGGGAGGGACGAATCCTGTCTAACCGCCACTGCCTCCAAGTGCTCGGGACTGCACCCAACTGCTACCTGTTTGCACGACTCATTTGAGCCGTGGTAGGGTAGCAATCTAAGAACAGTGGGACATACTCGAGGCGAAGTAGCAGTGTCAAGTCTGCGGACTATGCTGTACTCATGTCACCTGGGAACTGCTCACTGACGACTGGTATCAAACCAACCAACAGTTCCCTATGAGTCCTGTCTGGTGTACCCGTAATCTAACGAGCACCTGCATACTATCTCCAGTACGACGTACTGACGGCTGTGGGACAGACCATCTCCCCAACTGGGATGAGAAGCGTACACACCAGTCTACTCCGGAGTATCGATGCTCTATCTCGATAATCCAACGACCAGGGACCTGAATAAGGATGTGCTTGTAGACTACCCAGCCCCCACTAGTGTGACTGCCATCACAACGCTGGTAGACAAGCAAGATCCTAAGAGCTCTATCAATACGTACACTCACATATTAAGATAGAAAAACCAAGTAGCATACTACCATGTTTAGCAAGACTGTTATACACATGTGAATATCCCAAGCTTCCATTAAGTAATATACAAACTAGTATGATATAGTAATGGCCTTCTAGGGCATAAACACTAACATCATCATCTCATGATGCAATCCTCGCTCCCACTGTCACAGAGAAACAGAATTATCTCTCAGGTGGGTGAGGAACCTTACTAGATCGGCGGAGAGGCTGAGGTTCGTTGGAATCTACTGAATCCTTTGGTTCTACCAAATCATCAGCTGTAATTTGTATAGCTTGAACCTTTCCAGTTGTACATAACAGACCTTGCCTCGAGCTTGTTCGGATTATGCTTTTAGACATAGCCCGGACAACCCCAGATCTTAACTAACTTAAGATATGGGCTCTTCCCTTTTCATACCAAATATGAAGTGGTAGGCAACTGTTTTGATTTGAACCCTATTCAATAGGTATGCATCTTCTCAAGCGCATAACTCCCAATAAGGAAACAGGTAACTCAGTATTACTCATCATAGAGCACACCATATCACATAGGGTGCTATTGCTCCGTCCCGATATACCATCGTGCTATGGTGTATACGGAGGAGTAATGCTGAGAGAGAATCTCATTCTCCTTTAGAATAATCCAGGATTTCCGTGCTCAAGTATTCTCCTCCTTGATCTCATCAAAGGACATAATACTTATACCCTTATTTTGGTTCTCTACTTCTAAATCATATTCTGTGAATATCTCAAAAGGTTCGGACTTGTGTTTCAACAGGAACATATGTCTGAATCTTGAGAGATTATCAGAGAATGTAACGAAGTATAAAGAACCGGTCCTGGCATGTGTAGACAGGGGACCTTACATACATCAACATGTATCAATCCCAAGAGTTCACTAACTCTTTCTCTGTTTCCAGTAAACGGAGCTATGGTCATCTTATCTCTGTGACATGACTGGCAAGTTTCACAAGATGTAAATTCAAACTTATTTAAATATGCATCTTCATGTAATTTCAGCTAGTCGGGTCGCATTGATATGACCTAGTCTACAATGCCTCAAGTAGGATTCATTCATTTCTGAACTCTTCCTCTTGTGTGTGTTCCGTATACTAAAGAACTGTAGTTTGATTTAGAACATTAATGCTTTTAGATAACGTGCCTGAACCGATCAACTTTTGATATAGGAAATGTTCAAAACATTATCCAACAATACAAAATTTTATCATTTCTTTACTAATAAAGAGACTGATATGATTTTGTATATCAGGTTCGGTATCTAATAACATTCGTTCAGAATCAATGTATTTGGAATACAGGGTGACAGTGACCAACAGACTTGGCTGCAACACTTGCCCCGTTTTCTACCTCATGAAACTTATCACTCGTTCTCAGTTCTCTACCTTTCTGTAGCCCTATGTAACAGATTACATATCTGGGATCCTGATCTGGTATCACATACCCAGGACGTAAAGGATACTGAGAAACAGTTCTCTGTAACGAACACACCCGAAGATGATGCATCAGCATGCACTCTCTTCGTTTGGGCGGCACGGGAATTCTGGTAATCCCCAATTTCCTGCTCTGTCTTATAACAATTATAAGTTGGAGCGGGACCAACGTTCCCCAGCTCAGTATAACAAGCGGGTTCGGTCAATATTCCGTATTATTATCTTGATTAAGGCGTGATATGGTCGCTACCTGGAGAGAGAGAGAAGAAAACACTCAGCGTGCGCTCTTGCAAGAATAGATTGGTTATGTTTTATCTAATCAGGATGGCCCCCACTGTTTTTATCAAATCTTCCTTCAAACCCTAAAAGGAAAGACTAGCCGGGATTAATTACACGCTACAAGTTCGCCAATCTTTCAGCCAGGCCAGTGTCGGTACTTTGAGGGAGGTCCCCCGTGCTTTCGCACGAACCTAATTAATGTAAACCTCGTTTTCCCAGAGGCGTAACCTCGTTGACACCTTTCTAGACACCTACTTGATCGGCTAATTGTAATGTATAAAACTCTCCCAGGAGTAACAATTACTCGCAGCGGGTATCGGGATCCAACTATCTCATAGAAGGTATGCAATCTCATTGCAAATTTCAACACTTGAAATTCCCGATAATTTTGCCCCTAACCTCCTATGACCTTGACAAAGGCCAACAAACCATAGGATGCTAGTCAAGTTCAACCCGTCATTTCCTGATTGAATTAAACCCACCCACACGGTCCTTGACAAAGGCCAACAAGGTCACACGACTACCCTAATCCAATCTGCATCATATGCATAAGCAGATAAGCACCAGTTAGCTACCGCACACTACGCCTTGACAAAGGCCAACAAACGCAGCACGAATACTAACTACTACTTATCTGAAATGACGGAGGGCTACGACAGGTTTTTCTGAAAACCTATTGCGTAATGAACTTGATATCGTTGTAGAATCAAATGATTTTGAAATGGAGTGTCTTTGAGGCTTTTCTAGTTTTGCTAAAGGAGTCACTCCCGGTGAAGGGATCGTCGGTCCTTTCCTCGTCGAATGAGGTGCGGGATATATCATATATATCACTGTGCAAAGCAAAAACTCTTAAAAGCAATCAAAAGACAAACCGAGTGTGTAGCATCTGCCAGTTATTGCTAAAGGAGTCACTCCCGGTGAAGGGATCTCGGTCCTTTCCTCATCGAATAAGGTGCAGGATATATCACATATACCGCTGTGCAAAGCAAGAACTGTAGCTACCTGTTTTATTTTGAAATCCGATTCTACAACATCTTAGGTTTCTTTTATTTCATTAATCACATTAATGAAGTCCCATCATTTAAGTACCTAAACATAACAGATAAATACGACGTACACTTATGCCATCCGCATTCGCCTCGATGTCCCCTCGTGCATCGTTAGGTTAGGTAACTAACGGCAGAGCAGGGAAGGGCTAGCGCGGGTGTAAAACATAAGTAACGCCTATATAATATATCATATATACTATATACTTTATCCATCACAGAACATATCACATGATCACATCACAGATATCGCAGCAGAAGAATCATATGAAATTGGATATACTAGGACGTCCGTGTTTTCAATACGAGCCAGTATAAAACACGGATTCCACGGTCGCGATGAATAGCCAAACCCACACCCCTAGACCCCTACGAGAGCGGCAAGCAACCCTACCAATTCTAGAGTTAGGAGACCCGGACTCGACTCCTCGAGTTGGTCTCCCACTGGACTCCAGAACCCGGTTACTTGTGCTCCCCTCCTTGGGTCTATCCTAGTGCGGAAAAGTAAATAATATACAAACGGTGACATCTTCCGCAACCTGGAAGTGCCCCAATAAAAGAATATTACATACAAGTTTTTATATGAATGAAAATGAAAAACACTCATCTCACATAAAAAACCCCGGCTATTCAAACACGACGATCCAATATAACATATCCAGCAACACATAACATCACATGTCATCAACGTAAGTAAATATGCCCATCCCAATTGTCATTGACATATAGCAACGAAACCGGCGATATCACATATTACACTTACGGTCACAGAAAAGAAAGTGTAAAACTACAACAGTTGGAATCCGCAACCTCCTCAGACATCGCATGCCTGACCAAATGAATTCCTTAGACATCGCATGCCTGACAATTATAAACCCCGCATTTTAGTCTCAAAATCGAAAACACTTTTCAATATGAAGTCGGGCAATTCAACAAGATTCCCGACATCCTGATCGAATGCTCGTCGCAAACTTCAGTAGACAGCCGCACCCCCGATACCGTCGACGAAGTGCACCAAGGCGGAACACCGCTACCGCGAGCACCCGAACGGATGCTTTCGGCGATGAGGTTCTCCTACAGTCACTTGGTCGGGGCTATGGGGCGAGGCTGTCTATTAAGTTTACCCGGCGAGTATCCGCGTACGCTACGTGATTGCGACGGAGTTTTGATCACATCAAAATTCCGTGGCAACCGATCAAGTGAGACTAAACTGCTATGTTTATAACATTCATTCAGTTATCTCATAACTTCTTGTAAATTCCAATTATTGTATCACATTCCAGATAATTAGAAAATGTTAAACTTTCCGATCGAACATTTAAACACCCAAGTTTTCCCGATACAGATCAACACATGAAACAAGTTTAAAAACATCCAGTTCATGCCTCAGTACCAACGGTCCAGCCGTAGAAGGGTCAAGCCAACGCCTCACATGTGGCACGCCGTACTGCCCCAAACCCTAAGGTTCAAAGGGCGGTTCAAGACGGTCACATAATCGAGTTAAGGTTTGTTGTCTTCTAGAGGGTCCATCGCGTTACTTGCACTACTTAGAACGTCTTTAAACCTCGGAAAAATCCAACACTTGGAAATTTTCCGGCAGGGGAAAAGGTGGGTATTTATATCCGGTCGAACCTTTTAACATATTCTAAAATATTCGGAAAGCCACATAGACAAAATCAGACAATCCGATCGAAACACCGAGTCCCCAATACAACCCAGAAAACTCAACTCTTGATTTCAGAAAAAAAATATCCCAGGAAAACCAGCACTGCAAAATAGGAATTACTGTGCAAAATTTAAAGGGAGAAGAGACAAAAGGGCCGTGGAACCGCCGCATTAGCATGCTAATGCCGCGGTTCCGCCGCACTTTTATGGAATTAGGTCATCGAACTTCACAGTAATTCTTATAAATTCTTGCTGGTTTTTTTGCATATTTTTAATTCTGAAAAATCCCCGAATTTCAAAAATGTCCAGAGAGCAAATTCCAATTAGGGTTTCGGTTCGATCGGGTTTCAAACTTCGTCTACGGATCGCCTAAGGCTCTAGCTAGGCTCTGATACCACTGTAGGGTTCCTGGGCACGCTAATGAGGTCTCACAAGGCATCAACCATGCCAATTTCAAAATTTACGGTGCCGAGAAACCCTAGACTACGGATCGTTAACTAGAAATCTAGGCGACCAAAGCAACTAGTTTACAACTAAACTAAAAGAACGGAAATACAACCTTTGTAGATCCGTTTCACCACCTCCATAGCTCCATGATGAAGTCCTCTCCGCTGTCCAAATCGAACCATGACTCTAGCATCGGCTTCAACGGAGAAAAAGCGGGCTAGGTCATCGACGACGATGCCGAAGATGATCTACGTCGGGGCATCACTAGATCAAGCTCCACCTTCACCAAGCCATGAAAACTTGTGAAGGAAACACCCTATACTACTTGGCAAGAGGTAGAGGATGAAGAAATAGGAAGTGGGTTCACTTTAGAATTGGATTTCTCACTTGATTTCTTCACTTGCCATTGATGAGGCAAGCTTTCTTCATGTGAAGAAAAGAAGAAGAAGATAGAAATATTATGATAAGTTATTTAAAATGAAAAGAAAAATGAATACTTATCATAATGTAAACCATGGTCAAGTGTAGAGATTAAATCATGGTTAGTGGGAATGGTTAGGGTTAAGCATGGAGACAAAATGGTCACTTGGTCACAGCTTCATGAAGCTTCAACATGCATCCAAAGAAAGCCACCATTTTGCATTATGCTAAATATTTTTCCAAAAAGAATAAATAGATAAATAAATGAGAAAAGGAAATGAAACCCTAACCACTTAAGTAACCATGGTTTAATTCTTTACACAAACCCAAACTAGCATGTATCATCAAACATGATACAATCTTGTGCACAAAAGTATATCACATATACAGCTTGTGAACTTCAAGTGAGAAAATCCATTTAAGTGAACCTATATCAGTTAATGTAAAGTGATATATCAAATATATAATTATACATTAAATCAATAAATCAACACTTGATTTAACGACCCGGTCATATCGCATATAACCGACTAATATCAATAGTAACAACTTATCGAATCAACACTTGATCCGATAACCCGGCTATAACGCATATAACCGATCAATGTTACATATCACGAGAATCGAATACAGTATCACATACTGGTATCATTCTCGGTCCCGCACATATCTCATATGCGCTCCTATTTCGTTTCGCTTGAGCCAGGAAACCTCTGTGTAGGACTCTAAAGACTCGTCAATACGCCGGCAGCAGGTGATGATCATATCAAACACCCACAAGCCGCAAGCGGTCTGCTAAACGTAACGGCCACCCGGGTATTGAGCGATCAGAAGATCGACGAGCAAGCCCGCTCACACTCCAGTGAATCCAACCAGTAACACTACCGTACAGTCCGGTCTCGCCGTCTGATATGTCGCATATCTTGCCTAGGGGTGGTAAACGTCAGACCCCAATAGCTCGATAAGTCGTGTCGATATGAGGTCTATAACAGTTCGAGAAACTACAGGTAACACTTACCAGTAAATCTCAGCAACCCTGGCCAGGGATTTCCGGTTATAGCCAATCGAACACAGCGCAACATCAACTCCCTATACCGGGAGAGACGAATCCCCTCCTATCGCTCATTGCCTCCATGTGACTCGGGACTGTACCCAAAAACCACCGTTTTGCACGCCCTCTTGGACGTGGTAAGGTGGAAATCAAAGCACAGTGGGAACCACACAAGACTCTATGACGATCTCGGGTCAACAGACTACTCTGTACCAGTGTCACCAGAGAACTGCCATCTGACGTAAGGTATAATACCATCTGGGAGTTCTCGGCGAGTCCGTCCAGTATACCCAGTCTCCACTGAGCACCCGTATATCATCTCTGATGTCAAACACCAATGGATATGGGATCATCCATCGCCCATCTGTATGGGTCGAGAAGGTATACGCTAGTCTACTCTGGTATATCGATGCCCCGTCTCGATATACCCACGACTAGGGACTTTGAAGGATGTACTTATGGACTACCATGTCCCCACTAGTATGATCCGCATCATAGTCCTGGTAGTCAAGTACACATCCTAAGGGCTTTACCAACATGTAACAGAGAGACAATCAGTATACATGTTAAGGTAAAGAGCAACCAGATAGCATACTATCATGTCGAGCAAGAAAGTCCTCCATATATATGTCCCAGCATCCACTACAATATACATCCTATGTACAGTAATGGCCTCTAGGGCATACATATAACTAACAATTCTAAGGCAGTATCACCTGATCATGGAGATGGTTGATCTCCAGGGTGATCGAGGTCAGGAGAGTAGACTCAGAGGACAACACGGCGGATCCACTCACAAAGGCATTTTTCCAGAGAGAGACTTTTATGGGATGGTTGAGTATGAGATACTACAAACACTGCTATCAGATGGCCCTAGTGCAAGTGGGAGATTGTTAGTTATATGTATGCCCTAGAGGCCATTGTGATACATAGGATGTATATTGTAGTGGATGCTTGGACATATATAGGGAGGACTTTCTTGCTCGACATGATAGTATGCTATCTGGTTACTCTTTACCTTAACGTGTACAATGATTGTCTCTCTGTTACATGTTGGTAAAGCCCTTAGGATGTGTACTTGACTACCTGGACTATGATGCAGATCATACTAGTGGGGACATGGTAGTCCATAAGTACATCCTTCAAAGTCCCTAATCGTAGGTATATCGAGACGGGGCATCGATATACCAGAGTAGACTAGCGTATACCTTCTCGACCCATACAGATGGGCGATGGATGATCCCATATCCATTGGTGTTTGACATCGGAGATGATATACGGGTGCTCAGTGGAGACTGGGTACATTGGACGGACTCGCCGAGAACTCCCATATGGCATTATACCTTACATCAAATGGCAGTTCTCTGGTGACACTGGTACAGAGTAGTCTGTTGACCCGAGATCGTCATAGAGTCTTGTGTGGTTCCCACTGTGCTTTGATTTCCACCTTACCACGTTCAAGAGGGCATGAAAAATGGTGGTTTTTGGGTAGAGTCCCGAATCACATGGAGGCAATGAGCGATAGGAGGGGATTCGTCTCTCCCGGTATAGGGAGTTGATGTTGCGCTGTGTTCGATTGGCTATAACCGGAAATCCCTGGCCAGGGTTGCTGAGATTTACTGGTAAGTGTTACCAGTAGTTTCTCGAACTGTTATAGACCTCATATCGACACGACTTATCAAGCTATTGGGGTCTGACGTTTACCACCCCTAAGCGAGATATGCGACATATCAGACGAACAGACCGGACTGTACGGTAAGTGTTACTGGTTCGATTCACAGGAGTATGAGCGGGCTTGCTCGTCGATCTTCTGATCGCTCAATACTCGGTTGGCCGTTACGTTTAGCAGACCGCTTGCGGCTTGTGGGTGTTTGATATGATCATCACCTGCTGCCGGCGTATTGACGAGTCTTTACAGTCCTACACAGAGGTTTCCTGGCTCAAGCGAAACGAAATAGGAGTGCATATGAGATATGTGCGGGACCGAGAATAATGCGTGTATGTGATACCGTATTCTATTCTCGCGATGAATGTATCAAATGGTTGTATGCGATATAACCTAGTTATCGAATCGAGGATTGATTCGATAAGCCGATACATTGGATATTAGTCGGTTATATGCGATATGACCGGATCGTTAAATCAAGTATTGATTTAATGATTTAATGCATAATTATATATTTGATATATTACTTTGCATTAACTAGTATTGGTTCACTTAAAATGGATTTTCTCACTTGATGTGCACATTGTATATATGATATAGTTTTGTGCACTAGTTTGTATCATGTTTGATGATACATGATAGTTTGTGTGTATGATTAAACCATGGTTGTGTTAATGGTTAGGGTTTTGTTTATTTACTTATTCATTTATTTATTTATTCATTTTGAAAGATAAATAAAATGGTGGCTTATCTTGTTTCTTTCATAAAACTTCATGAAGTGTTGAAAGCTTGACCATTTTGTTTGTTTCCATTAACCTAACCATTCAACCTAACCATGGTTTATTCTCTACACCTAACTATGGTTGCCATTATGATAAGTATCATATTATTTCTTATTTTAGAAATACTTATCATATTCTTTTCTTCTTCTTCTTCTTCACAACAAGAAGAAAAGCTTGCAACCTTTAATGGCAACTTGAGAAAAAGAGTGAGAAATTCAATTCTAAAGTGAACCCACTTCCTATTTCTTCATCCTCTACCACTTGCCATGTAGTATAGGGTGTTTTCTTCACAAGTTTCTTGACTTGGTGAAGTTGGAGCTTGATCTTGTGTTGCCTCGACGTAGATCATCTTCGGCATCGAAGTCGACGACCTAGCCCGCCCATTTCTCCGATGAAGCCGACGCTAGAGCCCGGGATCCGATGATCGCAGCGAGGGGACTTCATCACGGAGCTATGGAGGTGGAGGACCGGGTCTACAAAGGTTGTATTTTCCGTTTACTCTTAGTTAAGTTGTTAACTAGTTATCATTTTCGCCTAAAATCTAGTTAACGATCCGTATTAGGGTTTCTCGGCACTTGTAAAATTTGAAATTGGCATGGTTGATACCTTGTGAGACCTCATTAGTGTGCCTAGGAACCCTACAAACACATGTAGAGAATAAACTAGGGTTTAGGTGTAATGGTTAGGTTAAGGCATAAAACAAAATGGCTAGACTTTTCAAAGCTTCAAGAAGCTTCAAGCATAAAACAAGAAAGCCACCATTTTATTTTTGCAAAAATAAATGAATAAAATAAATAAAACCTAACCATTAACCTAAACATGGGAAAAGTGATACACACACCCAAGTTTGCATGTATCATCAAACATGATACAAACTAGTGCACAAAAATATATCACATATACAACTAGTGCACATAAAGTGAAAAAATCAATCTTAAGTGAAAAAATACTAGTTAATGTAAAGTAATATATCAAATATATAATTATACATCAAATCATTGAATCAACACTTGATTTAATGATCCGATCATATAGCATATAACCGACTAATATCCAGTGTATCAATGTATCGAATCAACACTTGATTCGGTAACCCGGCTATATCTCATATAACCGTCCGATGATACAAATCGCGAGAATAGAATTCAGTATCACATACTGGTATTATTCCCGGTCCCGCACATATCTCATATGCGCTCCTATTTCGTTTCGCTTGAGCCAGGAAACCTCTGAGCAGGACTCTAAAGACTCGTCAATACGCCGGCAACAGGTGATGATCATATCAAACACCCACAAGCCGCAAGCGGTCTGCTAAACGTAACGGCCACCCGGGTATTGAGCGATCAGAAGATCAACGAGCAAGCCCGCTCACACTCCTGTGAATCGAACCAGTAACACTTACCTTACAGTCCGGTCTGATCGTCTGATATGTCGCATATCTTGCCTAGGGGTGGTAAACGTCAGACCCCAGTAGCTCAATAAGTCGTGTTGATATGAGGTCTATAACAGTTCGAGAAACTACTGGTAACACTTACCAGTAAATCTCAGCAACCCTGGCCAGGGATTTCCGGTTATAGCCAATCGAACACAGCGCAACATCAACTCTCTATACCGGGAGAGACGAATCCCCTCCTATCGCTCATTGCCTCCATGTGATTCGGGACTGTACCCAAAAACCACCGTTTTGCACGCCCTCTTGGACATGGTAAGGTGGAAATCAAAGCACAGTGGAAATCACACAAGACTCCATGACGATCTCGGGTCTACAGACTAACCTGTACCAGTGTCACCAGAGAACTGCCATCTGACGTGAGGTATAATACCATCTGGGAGTTCTCGGCGAGTCCGTCCAGTGTACCCAGTCTCCACTGAGCACCCGTATATCATCTCTGATGTCAAACACCAATGGATATGGGATCATCCATCGCCCATCTATATGGGTCGAGAAGGTATACGCTAGTCTACTCTGGTATATCGATGCCCCGTCTCGATACACCCACGACTAGGGACCTTGAAGGATGTACTTATAGACTACCATGTCCCCACTAGTATGATCCGCATCATAGTCCAGGTAGTCAAGTACGCATCCTAAGGGCTTTACCAACATGTAACAGAGAGACAATCAGTATACACGTTAAGGTAAAGAGTAACCAGATAGCATACTATCATGTCGAGCAAGAAAGTCCTCCCTATATATGTCCAAGCATCCACTATAATATACATCCTATGTATAGTAATGGCCTCTAGGGCATACATATAACTAACAGCGTTCACAGCCGGGATGAGTTTCCAGGACAATTCCGACGCCGCGCAATACCGTGCTTTCCCCGCCACTCTCATCCGCTCTGGACGAGACTAGATCCGAGGACTCACGCCACGCTCAATCTCTACCTTCGATGAGCTGGCAACCCAATTACTCGGTCATTTCGTCGGGAACAGACGGCAGAAGCGGACCGTTGATCATCTCTTCACCATAAAGAGTGGGGACAATGAATCCTTCAAAGGGTACGTCACCTGCTTCTACAATGCTCTCCTTGAGGTCCCAGAGCACCGGGACGAGACGGTCATTACGACCCTTAGGTCAGGTCTTAGGCACAAGGAGTGGCTACGCTCCTTTGCATTCGCGCAACCTAAGACCATGGCCGAGGTAAAGGCCTGGACCGAACGTGAGATCCAGCTTGAGTCCGAGGTGAACGCCAACCTGCCCCGAACAGAGCATGCCGTTCAGAAGAAAAGGGCCATGGAGGAGAAAAAGAATACCAGTGGCTTACAACATCCTCCTAGATTGCCCGACACTGAACTCCTTCCGGGCCCAGATATCGACCTGCCACCTAGCGATGAAGTTCCCACCCAACCAAGGCGGGATAAGTCGGGCCTACGGGAGCGAACAAACTGCAAAGGTTTGCTTCACAGCAACATCTACGTCTGAGCGGCCAAACAATGACCTTGAGGGCGAGGATGATATCAAGGGTTCCCTGGATACTCGAGACGAGCAAAAAGAGGTCCGAGGAACTCCAGTGGAACTACTGACTGAGGTCCGCCTTACTGAGGGGGACAATAAGCCAACCGTCCAGATCGGGTCACTCTTGACGGGGAATCGCCGAGACGACCTGATCCACTTCCTCAGAAATAACTCGAACGTATTGGCCTGGACGCCTGCCGACATGCCTGGGATTGACCCCAAAATCATATCACATAAGCTCGGGGTGGACCCTACGATCCAGCCCGTCAGGCAAAAAAAACGAAATTTCGCCCTGATCAAACAAAAAGCGATCGATGACCAGGTAGACAGGCTCCTCGCCGCCAACTTCATTCGAAACGTGCCTTACTTGGAATGGTTGGCGAATGCAGTCATGGTTAAAAATTCTAGTGGGAAGTGGCGCATGTACGTCGACTTCACTGACCTCAACAAAGCCTACCCGAAAGACAACTATCCCCTCCCTCGGATAGATCAGCTCGTCGACAGTTCGGCAGGCCACGAGCTACTTAGCTTCATGGATGCTTTCTCCGTCTACAACCAGATCCGTATGAATCCGGCGGACGAGGATCTCACCGCATTCACAACGGACCGGGGGTATACTGCTATAAGGTGATGCCCTTCGGCCTCAAAAACGCCGGGGCTACGTACCAACGCTTGGTTAATCGGATATTCAAGCCACTGATCGGCAGGAACAGGAAGGTTTACGTCGATGACATGCTCGTCAAATCAACCTCGTCAGATGAACACACCAAGGATCTGGGCAAGGCCTTCGACGTCCTCCGCAAATACAAGATAAAACTGAACCCCGCCAAGTGCGCATTCAAGGTCACCAGTGGAAAGTTCCTCGGCTTCATGGTCACCCACCGTGGAATCGAGGCTAACCCGGAGAAAATCAGCGCCATTCTCAACATGACCGCGCGCAAGACTAACGTCGAAATCATGCAGCTAACAAAGCGGGTAGCCGCTCTGAGTCATTTCATGTCAAGGTCTGGGGAAAAGTGCCTCCCGTTCTTCAAAGCTCTAAGGAAGATAACAAGATTCGAATGGTCAGAGGAGTGCCAGACCGCCTTTGAGCAACTAAAGAGGCATCTTGCGACTCCCACGCTGCTCACCCGGCCAGTTGAAGGGGACGAGCTATCGCTATATCTGGTGGTGTCCGACCAAGTTGCAGGTTCGGTGCTCATCCGAGAGGTCGAGAGAGTCCAGAAGCCGGTATACTATGTGAGCCACGTCTTCAAGGACGCAGAAACGAGGTACCCGGCCATAGAGAAGATCGTCTTGGCACTCATCGTGGCCTCAAGGAAACTACGGCACTATTTCCAGGCGCACACCATCCTCGTTCTTACCGAGCGGTCTTTAGGGGCTATCCCCGCCTCCCCCGAGTCCTCCGGTCGTTTGGAGAAATGGAGGTGGGAGTTTTCCCAGTTCAACATAAAATACCGCCCGAGGCAGGCTATCAAGGGACAAGTCCTGGCCGATTTTATCGTCGAATGCACCATCCCCGGTAAAGAGGCGGAATCCACGCCGGCCCCCGGAACTCAACCTTCAACCGATGAGACGCCCGACTCCTTTCCTAATTGGGTCCTTTACGTCGACGGGTCCTCAACCGAGAAAGGTTGTGGTGCCGGCCTCATCATTCAGGGCCCGAACGAGGCAGAGATGGGGTATTCTCTGAAGCTCGGGTTCAAAGCCTCGAACAACGCAGCGGAATATGAGGCCTTACTGTCCGGACTACGAATAGACTCCGGAGTGGGGCTAAAAACGATCCGAATCTATAGCGACTTCGCCCGAGTCGTTGGCCAAGTGACTGGCCGATTCGAGGCACGGGAGCCTCAGATGGTGAAGTATTTGGCCGAGGTGAGAAGATTACGAAAGGACTTCGACGAAGTCCAAGTGGAGCAGATCCCCAGACAACTAAACGCCCAGGCCAACGCCTTGAGTAAGCTGGCTTCATCTTATACGGCCAACAACAAGAGAAACAACCTGTAACACCTTAGAACGTGTTTGTAGCTAATTATATTTTTAAAGTATGGTTTTTTTAATAAAAAGTTTACCAAATTAAGTTTTAAATATTTTATCCTATTTATTGTGTATTTTATTAGAATTTTGTTAGGCTTGCACACACTTGTGCATGATAAACTAGGGTTGTTTTTGGGGTTAAACCATGATTAGCAACATGGTAAACTAACCATTTTCTCCCTAATCTAGTTTTAATATTTGTTTAAGTGCATGGTTGTATTTATTCATGATAGTTTTAAAATGAAAATGAATTTAAATTGAAAATTTTATATTTGGTTGACTTTGGGAGAGAGAGAGAGTGAGCATGGGCATCATGGCATGAGCCATGCCTCATTTAATGAGGAGAGAGAGAGTGAGAAGGGATCTTTGTGTTGTCCTCATTTCTCCATCTCATTTTCCATCTCTCATTCTCTCACTCTCACAACACACACACACACTCACCTGAACACAGAAGCAGCAGCACCATCAACAACAGAGGCAGCAACAGCAGCATCATCACCAGCAACAGCAACTTCATCATTATCATCAGCAACAGCAGGCAGCAACAGCAGCAACAGGGGCTCCAGCAACTTGCAGCAGCTCCTTCCACTTCTTCACCTGCTTCTTGGGGGTCTTTAGGGTATAACTCTTGAACCCAATTCCCCTTAGTGCTTGCTTATGTGTTAATTAGCTTCGGTTTGTGTTAATTTGCTAGTTTAGTGCCATTTAAGGTTATTTGTGTGGAATTTTGGTTGGAATGTGTTGGAATTGGTTAACCTAGCTCATTTTAGTGTTGTTAGGCCACCTCAACTGAGATTCAACCCAGGTTTCACTAAAATACCTTAAGGTTTGTGTTTTGTGCAATTTGGTGTTTCTAAAGCGATATAATGGCAATCTGGAATCTGCTATGGACCCGATGCCTTCAGGTCAAAATTGAGGAAACTAGGACATGATACCTAGGTTTAGATCACACCACCAGAGCACGAACCCACCCTTCCCTAACCTGGCCGCCAATTTATTCATATTGGCCGCAAATTGCGGCCAAGAAGGGGACTGGGGTGTTGGGGTTTTGTGTAGGGTTCCCTGCTGTGTAGTGTAGTGTTTTGGCATGTCTAGTTTTGTAAGATTTGGCCTATAGGAAAATCTGGGGTCATATATCGTTTTTGGTGTCCGTTGTGTTTGCGCGATACGCGCGATACGTGAGTGGGTTCTGTGATCCAGCGTATCGCGGCGTGTCGCGATGGTTTTAGACGCGTACACACACGTTTCAGCGTATCGTGCACACGCGCGTTTAGTTCGCGACGCGAGTTTCTCGTTTTGGTTCGATATCGCGTTTCGCGGAATATTTGGCTTATATGTGATTTCCATGTCTTATTTGCAGGTTTGCAGACAGGGACTACGGACACGGCTACAGGAGAAGCAGATGGTAGGATTCACTTAGCGTGGGGCGTAGGTGAGTAGATTTAACATCTACAGGGGAATCGCCCGCATGGCGTTATGCGTCTGGGCTAGGATTCAAATACCTGTCGCACATTCTACGTCATTGTA
The DNA here is from genome assembly GCA_030015575.1 of Agapanthus africanus. Lineage (NCBI taxonomy): Eukaryota > Viridiplantae > Streptophyta > Magnoliopsida > Asparagales > Amaryllidaceae > Agapanthus > Agapanthus africanus. The sequence continues at coordinate 327,063,218 of CM057349.1, read as the reverse complement.
GAATTGCGCCTTTACTTTATTTCCTTGATATAGTTATACTGTGACTAGCAGCCGTAGGACACTGCACATATTATTGACAGTTCATGTTGCACGAGCACGGATTGTATGCTACACACACACCGTCAATAATTGCCATGTCACACACAACCCCTTATTGATACTATATTGCCTATCACACTTGACATCTAGCTTATGGCATACCTATAGTGTATCATACCTTTAGTGCTAGGTACATATACACCTAGAGATACAGCTACAGGTATACCATGCACATATTTTAGTTATACCGGGGGGGATTTCCTACATATGTTACTTATACCCAGGGGGGTATACGACATCAGTTCTTATAGGTAGATACCTATACTTGGCTGTACCTTATTGATTTTGCATACATCTGGTTCAGCTATATACTTTTGTTTACCTGCTTGCATTCAGATATATCGCATATATTCATTCCTGGATTTGCGCATTGTTTATTTGGATTTTATATGATGTTTTCGGGATTTGGAAACCGCGGGGGTTCATGAAATTATGCATACATTGAACAACCCGGTTTCCTTGATTTGATATTTGCGCGTCCACCATGAGTTTTATCGGTGCTGATTATATACTCCATACGAGGTATGGTTGCCGTATGAGAGTACATGGTGGGGCCCGGTATGGTTCCCCTCGGCAAGAAGATCGATGGGTTTGCCGATTGAGCCTGGAGGCGGGCGAGTACCTACCGGTGACTGGTTGGACCTGGCAGTTGTCCGGAGGATACTGGCCAGAGTCGAGAGATGGATGCGGGATGATCTGTATTGCCGGGGCCGAGGGCCGACACCGCAGACGGACCCCGTGGGCCGATCCGGACTGACGGAGCCCGATATACGAGGATTTCTGTGTCGATGCTTGGCACACTGTTTTCATAATATTTCTTTTAATACCTTTGTATATATAACAGGGGATTTAGCCGTTGTTATATATACCTTTACACCAATATTAGTGGAATGGGACGCTAATATATGTGTATTGCCCCCATCATATTTATTTCTGTATATATATATGTTTAGGATGTTAGACATTATTTGAGATTTGACTTGGGTTATTAGGTGATTCATGGAGATTGGATATTGGATATGAAAGATATGGTTGATTTGTACATTCGAGATATAGGAGAGCTATTCGATATTGTACTTTGGGGTGATGTGAGACCTATGTGATGTGAGAGTCCAGTTTGGGGGCCGATTTGACGATCTGGGATATGAGTGTCTTGATGGATTGTGATCCTACCACGATGTCAGGTTTCCATGGAAATGACATATTCCACCCTATACCACACCCTCATCTACCTTATGCACAGATTCATATATTGGTAGTACCTGTTAGTGTACCCTTATGATAGTTGCATATCGACTTTCTCATATCCCTATTGCATGGTTATTGCATATTATTGTCATGTTACTATTGCTTCACATATTGATTGTACCTGTTACTGTACTTCCCTTATTTCAGCATTTGCATGACATGATATTACTGTAATCGCATATCTTAGATTCATGCTGTACGTACATTCCTGCGATTACCTGCATATGTTATCTACTATTCACGAGTTGGCAACTCACCCCCGTTGTGCTACAGGTGTTTCAGGTTGTTCCCCAGAGTAGTCGAGACAGGCTATTCCTCCATTCAGCTTTCCAGCTATCATCTTTTGCTACAGATACCGCATCAGCTCACAGTACCATTTTGCTTAGGTGGGTTAGATGATTATCTGTATTTCATATTGTACATTCGTTGTATTTTGTACTCTCCATCTACTATTGTATTGTTGACTTAGAGATTTGGTGAGGACGTTAATGTGTATCTTTGTGAATTTGATGTCTTTTATATACAGCTTTTCTCTATTGTCTTTATTTCTTCGCTACGGCGTCGTATATTCTGTTGTATTCATCTTGATTAGTCTTTACAAAAAGGGGGTGTTGCTAAAATTTTAAAGAAAGAAAGTAGACCTTTTTAAAGAATTTGGGTTGCGATTTCAAATGTTTCCAAAACTTATATTATCTTTTCCGTATTTTCATGGTTTAGATTTCTGGGTTTGGCTTTCTTTTACTACGATGCGTCTTTAGGCGTTGCGTAGTATTAGGGCCGTCACGGGCCAATTTTGGGTCGTGACAAAGTTGGTATCAGAGCGTTAGGTTTTACCTTTCGGAATGTAGGATGGCTTTAGTATGATGGAGTAGGTAGCTTAAACAGAGTAACGTAGTGTGTGTATGTCTGCAGCATACCCACGATGCGGTACTTTGCATTAAGTGACCTAAGTACAATTTGCTTGAAATTCCTTCCTTGATATTCCTATCCTTAAGATTCGATTTCCTTATTCTCGTCGGATCTTATATTTATTTATAGCCTTGCCGCCGATGACTATGGGGACTCAGAGTGATGCAGCGAGGGCCGAGGTCAAAGTTGGCTCGGGTGAGACGAGTACTGACCAGGATGGCACTCTAGTTGCACAGGTGCAGACGGATCAGCCTACGATTTATACTATGGATAGACTTTTGGCAGAGATGCAGGACTTCCGCCAGACTATGAGTTCTTTGGTTGATGTCGTTCGGGAGCTACGACAGGAGGTTGTCACCCCTGTTACTCAGCTGTCCCTTACGATCAGCATGCAGCAGTCCGTCACTTACATAGCACCAGCGGTTGCAGCTCTAGTTGACGAGGCGCATATTCCAGAGGCTCAGAGAGTTCCAGGACAGTGGAGGACTCATACCAGCGTACCAGCCCAGAGGCAGAGGTTTGGTCGTCGAGACAGATTTCGTGGCCGCCGCGGGAGTAGCAGAGGCTTAGGACGAGGACAGTCGTTCAGCTCTCATCCCCAGGATGGTCAGCAGTCAGCGCGTGGATGTTTTCGATGCGGAAGCCTTCAGCACTTCGTCAGGGATTGTTCCTTAGCACCTCGTCAGAGTCGTATTCAGAGAGGCCGTGGACGTGGAAAAATTGCTCAGAGGGCTCAGTCTACCAAAGGAGTTCATCCAGCTGCGAGTAGAGGGCAGACACAGGAGTTTGCTTCTACTCATCGGGACGCGCAGGCGTCCAATGTGGAGTCTTCAGGTATCTTTATTTATATGTTCTTTTGATGTATTCGTTTGTCTTCTTGCTTGTACCGTTGTCGGGTAGATTAGTAGTAGTTGTTTTAACTTCTGTCAGCGATCCTTTGTTGTGCGACACGTATTCAGTTGTGTGCCAATCGGATAGGAGATAGAGATTCGTCCGTCGTTTCGATCCTTCTAGAGATGTTGGATTTGACGTTCTCCTGGGCACGGACTGGTTAACTACGTGCTAGGCGTCTGTGGACTACCGTGAGGAAACAAGTTAGGTTTTGTTTTCCCCCGGCAAGTCAGTTCTCGTTGTGCAGGTGGATAGTTGTGCCGCCTTTCACAACTTGAATTCATCCTTTTTCGCTAGTCGACTACTGAGGTGATGTCGTGAATTCTTGGCGTTCATTAGTGACATCGTAGCCACAGAGGGTTTGTAGGACCGGTGTTCCTTTCGTGCGAGAGTTTTCCGACGTTGTTCCGGATGAGCCGGCGAAGCTTGGGAGCTAAAGGATCAGCTGCAGATTCGTGGTTTGGGGAGTTTTGTGTGTCTGAGTGTTTCGCTTTTGGAGGCTCCGATTTCTGTTCGTCAAGGAGGAAGACGGAAATTTGAGGTTGTGTATCGATGGATCGTTAATTGAACCGGCTTACGGTGCGGATAGGTATCTGTTACCTCGCATTGACGATTTCTTCGATCAGCTCCAGAGCGCGGGACATTTTCTAAGTTTGCTTGGGATAAGGTCATCATTATTGCAGGTTCGGAGTGATGGGATTCCGAAGACTGCCTTGTGCGTGCTACGAGCCTTGTGTGTTTTTGTGAGTCGTTGGATTCACTGATGCCCTAGCAGCATTCGTTGATGTGATGAACCAGATTTCTTCAGGCCGTTCCTCGACCGGTTTTGTTGTGTTATTTACGACATTCTGGTCTATCTAATGTGTCTTGAGGAACAGAAGCAGCACTTGAGGATTTGTTATGCAGATACTGGGAGAGCACCAGCAAGTTTGCTAAATTCTCGAAGTGTTTCTTCAGGCTTGTTTTGTGTTGACTCCTAGGTCTTGTAGTCACGGGAGACGGTTTCGTATGGTTTCGAGGGAGATCATGACCGTACAGCTTAGGTCCAGACATGTGTGCAGGACGGAGATCCGCAGATTCTTGGACTTAGCAGGTTTTTACCGCCGTTTCGTGCAGGATTACGAGAGTAGTGCTGCACCGTCGACTGAATTGACCGAGATGGAGGTTTCTGTTCTGTGGACTGAGGCATGTGTACGGAGTTTTCGGCAGTTGGAGATTCGGTTAACAACTGCATCAGTCCTTTCCTTGCTTTCTGGTTCGGGCGACCTTGTTGTTTAACTGTAATGTTTCTTGAGTGGGCTCGAATGTGTACTGGGGTGACACTATAGAGTTATCGCTTTTGCTTCCCTACATTTGGAGGAAGTACGAGAAGGATATTCTACTCATGATCTGGAGATGGCCGCGGTGGTTTTGCGTTGGAGATTTGGAGACACTACTTGTTTGAGAGTCGTGTCAGATTTTCCACGGACCACTAGAGCTTAATGTATATCTTCCTGCAGCGGATTTTGATTGTTGTGATAATCTCCTGCAGATTTACAGTTCTTGTGTGATCGTTGAGTACAGCTTTAGTTCATCTCTACGGAGGGGACAGCTTGCTCATGTCCGCGCCCGACCACTTTCCTTAAATCGTTTTCGTGAGACACTGCCCGCCGATACTCATTCGTCAGTGATACTTGAGCACACTCGGCTGGGTAATGATTCGGAGACCTTGATTTGTGACAATGACGTGCTAAGTTAGGGACGCATTTGTGTACCCGGTTTCATCGGGTAGAGACGTGAAACCCTAGAGCATGCACATCTGTCAACTCTCTAGGTGCATTCAAGTTCCGCCAATAGTGACGTGACTTGTGAGATGGTTACAGGTGGACAGGATGTAAAGAGATGTTTCAGGTTTCGTTTCAAGGTGTCTGTTTTGTTGTGTGCTTGAGTCGAGTATCTGAGGCCGGCTGGAGAGATGCAACCTTTTACCGTTCCGAAGTAGGAGTGGGAGCAGATCTCCATGAATTCCGTTATGGTTTCTACCCAGGGTTAGTCAGGGTGTGACTCCATCCGGATTCTTGTCGTCCGGTTATACTCAGTTTACTCAATTGTTTTGTTAAGTTGTGGGTTTGTTTGGTCGTCGTCAGCAGTTGGGGTTCGTCACTCGCCATCGTTGGGGTTCTCCTTCGATAGCCGTTATCAGGAGACACTCCAATTGGCCACCATTAGGCTTAGGGTTTAGGTCGTGTCGATCACCAGTCTGTTGTTTCTCTGACTCTGCGTAAGTAGGACCTTGGACCCCAGCTAGTCTAGAGACTTCGGAGATAGTCCAGTTGCGTTAGGTCAGGATGGAAATTGTCCATTGCGAACTGAGGTCTTATGCCGACTGTGTTAGCCATAGACTCGAGTTCGCAGGGACAGATCATGTATTCCTACGGACTTTCCGATGAATGACGTGTTGGATTTTGGGAAGCTTGTTCCATGATTTAGGTCTTTCTGAGATCCTATAAGCGAGTTAGTTCCGTTGCCTTTAAATTGGCACTTCCACCCAGATTATTGGATTTTCACCCCGTATTCCTTGTGATAATACTTTACAATTACCTTCTTGACCTTTCTCACATGATTTGGCACCAGACCAATTAGCTTGGGCGCGATCTTTCGTTCACCAGCAGCCATGTGTGTTAATGGCTCGATTGGTGGAGGAACATTGGTCAAGGGTCTTACCGTCTGTGAAGGGTTTTCTTGGACGTAGCCGTATAGTGAGATAGTCACTTGGGAGGCTGCGAGCGAGATTGGGGATTTTAATCTTCTCTTTGAAGGTATGCGTAACAGTATATTTTTAAATTCGGGGACGAATTTCTTTTAAGGGGGGGAGATTGTAACACCTTAGAATGTGTTTATAGCTAATTATATTTTTAAAGTATGGTTTTTTTAATAAAAAGTTTACCAAATTAAGTTTTAAATATTTTTATCCTATTTATTGTGTATTTTATTAGAATTTTGTTAGGCTTGCACACACTTGTGCATGATAAACTAGGGTTGTTTTTGGGGTTAAACCATGATTAGCAACATGGTAAACTAACCATTTTCTCCCTAATCTAGTTTTAATATTTGTTTAAGTGCATGGTTGTATTTATTCATGATAGTTTTAAAATGAAAATGAATTTAAATTGAAAATTTTATATTTGGTTGACTTTGGGAGAGAGAGAGAGTGAGCATGGGCATCATGGCATGAGCCATGCCTCATTTAATGAGGAGAGAGAGAGTGAGAAGGGGTCTTTGTGTTGTCCTCATTTCTCCATCTCATTTTCCATCTCTCATTCTCTCACTCTCACAACACACACACACACTCACCTGAACACAGAAGCAGCAGCACCATCAACAACAGAGGCAGCAACAGCAGCATCATCACCAGCAACAGCAACTTCATCATTATCATCAGCAGCAGCAGGAGCAGCAGGCAGCAACAGCAGCAACAGGGGCTCCAGCAACTTGCAGCAGCTCCTTCCACTTCTTCACCTGCTTCTTGGGGGTCTTTAGGGTATAACTCTTGAACCCAATTCCCCTTAGTGCTTGCTTATGTGTTAATTAGCTTCGGTTTGTGTTAATTTGCTAGTTTAGTGCCATTTAAGGTTATTTGTGTGGAATTTTGGTTGGAATTGGTTAACCTAGCTCATTTTAGTATTGTTAGGCCACCTCAACTGAGATTCAACCCAGGTTTCACTAAAATACCTTAAGGTTTGTGTTTTGTGCAATTTGGTGTTTCTAAAGCGATATAATGGCAATCTGGAATCTGCTATGGACCCGATGCCTTCAGGTCAAAATTGAGGAAACTAGGACATGATACCTAGGTTCAGATCACACCACCAGAGCACGAACCCACCCTTCCCTAACCTGGCCGCCAATTTATTCATATTGGCCGCAAATTGCGGCCAAGAAGGAGACTGGGGTGTTGGGGTTTTGTGTAGTGTTCCCTGCTGTGTAGTGTAGTGTTTTGGCATGTCTAGTTTTGTAAGATTTGGCCTGTAGGAAAATCTGGGGTCATATATCGTTTTTGGTGTCCGTTGTGTTTGCGCGATACGCGCGATACGTGAGTGGGTTCTGTGATCCAGCGTATCGCGGCGTGTCGCGATGGTTTTAGACGCGTACACACACGTTTCAGTGTATCGTGCACACGCGCGTTTAGTTCGCGACGCGAGTTTCTCGTTTTGGTTCGATATCGCGTTTCGCGGAATATTTGGCTTATATGTGATTTCCATGTCTTATTTGCAGGTTTGCAGACAGGGACTACGGACACGGCTACAGGGGGAGCAGATGGTAGGATTCACCTAGCGTGGGGCGTAGGTGAGTAGATTTAACATCTACAGGGGAATCGCCCGCATGGCGTTATGCGTCTGGGCTAGGATTCAAATACCTGTCGCACATTCTACGTCATTGTAGAATTGCGCCTTTACTTTATTTCCTTGATATAGTTATACTGTGACTAGCAGCCGTAGGACACTGCACATATTATTGACAGTTCATGTTGCACGAGCACGGATTGTATGCTACACACACACCGTCAATAATTGCCATGTCACACACAACCCCTTATTGATACTATATTGCCTATCACACTTGACATCTAGCTTATGGCATACCTATAGTGTATCATACCTTTAGTGCTAGGTACATATACACCTAGAGATACAGCTACAGGTATACCATGCACATATTTTAGTTATACCGGGGGGGATTTCCTACATATGTTACTTATACCCAGGGGGGTATACGACATCAGTTCTTATAGGTAGATACCTATACTTGGCTGTACCTTATTGATTTTGCATACATCTGGTTCAGCTATATACTTTTGTTTACCTGCTCGCATTCAGATATATCGCATATATTCATTCCTGGATTTGCGCATTGTTTATTTGGATTTTATATGATGTTTTCGGGATTTGGGAACCGCAGGGGTTCATGAAATTATGCATACATTGAACAACCCGGTTTCCTTGATTTGATATTTGCGCGTCCACCATGAGTTTTATCGGTGCTGATTATATACTCCATACGAGGTGTGGTTGCCGTATGAGAGTACATGGTGGGGCCCGGTATGGTTCCCCTCAGCAAGAAGATCGATGGGTTTGCCGATTGAGCCTGGAGGTGGGCGAGTACCTACCGGTGACTGGTTGGACCTGGCAATTGTCCGGAGGATACTGGCCAGAGTCGAGAGATGGATGCGGGATGATCTGTACTGTCGGGGCCGAGGGCCGACACCACAGACGGACTTCGTGGGCCGATCCGGACTGACGGAGCCCGATATACGAGGATTTCTGTGTCGATACTTGGCACACTGTTTTCATGATATTTCTTTTAATACCTTTGTATATATAACAGGGGATTTAGCCGTTGTTATATATACCTTTACACCAATATTAGTGGAATGGGACGCTAATATATATGTATTGCCCCCATCATATTTATTTCTGTATATATATATATTTAGGATGTTAGAGATTATTTGAGATTTGACTTGGGTTATTAGGTGATTCATGGAGATTGGATATTGGATATGAAAGATATGGTTGATTTGTACATTCGAGATATAGGAGAGCTATTCGATATTGTACTTTGGGGTGATGTGAAACCTATGTGATGTGAGAGCCCAGTTTGGGGGCCGATTTGACGATCTGGAATGTGAGTGTCTTGATAGATTGTGATCCTACCACGATGTCAGGTTTCCGTGGAAATGACATATTCCACCCTATACCACACCCTCATCTACCTTATGCACAGATTCATATATTGGTAGTACCTGTTAGTGTACCCTTATGATAGTTGCATATCGACTTTCTCATATCCCTATTGCATGGTTATTGCATATTATTGTCATGTTACTATTGCTTCACATATTGATTGTACCTGTTACTGTACTTCCCTTATTTCAGCATTTGCATGACATGATATTACTGTAATCGCATATCTTAGATTCATGCTGTACGTACATTCCTGCGATTACCTGCATATGTTATCTACTATTCACGAGTTGGCAACTCACCCCCATTGTGCCACAGATGTTTCAGGTTGTTCCCCAGAGTAGTCGAGGCAGGCTATTCCTCCATTCAGCTTTCCAGCTATCATCTTTTGCTACAGATACCGCATCAGCTCACAGTACCATTTTGCTTAGGTGGGTTAGATGATTATCTGTATTTCATATTGTACATTCGTTGTATTTTGTACTCTCCATCTACTATTGTATTGTTGACTTAGAGACTTGGTGAGGACGTTAATGTGTATCTTTGTGGATTTGATGTCTTTTATATACAGCTTTTCTCTATTGTCTTTATTTCTTTGCTACGGCGTCGTATATTCTGTTGTATTCATCTTGATTAGTCTTTACAAAAAGGGGGTGTTGCTAAAATTTTAAAGAAAGAAAGTAGATCTTTTTAAAGAATTTTGGTTGCGATTTCAAATGTTTCCAAAACTTATATTATCTTTTCCGTATTTTCATGGTTTAGATTTCTGGGTTTGGCTTTCTTTTACTACGATGCGTCTTTAGGCGTTGCGTAGTATTAGGGCCGTTACGGGCCAATTTTGGGTCGTGACACATCCTCTTCGAGGTCTTACCACGGCCCAGCGTAGAAGACGGGACGACATCACTTCAAGTGTACACAGCCCGGGAAGAAGACCGGGATTGGAGGAAGCCCCTCATGGAATTCCTGAGGGAAGGTACACTCCCAGAAGACCGAGGGGAAGCCCGCCGTCTCTGAGCCAAAGCTCGCCATTTCGTCTGGAGCAATGGGAAGCTCTACAAGAAATCCTTCACTCAACCCCTGCTCTGGTGCATCGACCCCCACGAGGCCGACTAAGTCCTCCGTGAGATTCACGAAAGGGTCGGCGGCGTGCACCAAGGGGCCCGCACCTTAATCCAGAAGGCATTGCTCCAAGGGTACTATTGGTCGACGATTCATCAGGACGCCCAGAAGCTCGTCAGGAGGTGCAAGAACTGCCGACTCCATGGCAGCATACCTCTCCTTCCGGCTACCGAGCTAACAGCCCTAACCTCCCCTTGGCCGTTTGCCCAGTGGGGAATGGACATGATAGGCCAGTTCCCTACCGATACGGGCGGACACAAGTACGTCCTCGTCACAGTGGACTACTTCACGAAGTGGATTGAGGCTGTCCCCATCAGGAAACCGGACACAACCACGACTATCAAGTTCCTGCAGAACAACGTAATATTACGGTTCGGTATCCCGAGGTGTATCATCACCGACCACGGGACAAATTTCGAGAACGAAAAAGTTAAGGAATTTTGCAGCGAATACCATATCCTTATGAAGTTTGCCGCGGTCGCGCATCCCCAGTGCAACGGGCAGGCCGAGGTCGCTAACCGGGACGTTATCCGAGATCTTCGGACACGCCTAGAAGGACGACAAGGCAATTGGGTCGAGGAACTACCCCGGGTCTTATGGGCCTTGCGCACGTCGAAAAAGACCCCCACCGGAGAGACCCCTTTAAGCCTCTGCTATGGTACTAAGGCAATGGTCCCGGTGGAGATCGGACTGCCCAGCCACAGGGTCGAGCACTTCGACGACGAAGCCAGCACCTCGGCCTTCCGGACTAATCTGGATGTGTTGTTAGAGAAACGGGATCGGGCTCAGATCAGAGCTGCCGCTTATCAACAGTAAACCGCCCGCTACTACAACGCGCGAGTCAAGCGTCGCTTCTTCAAAACCGGAGATTTAGTCCTAAGGCGGAACGAGTTCGTCGGTCAAGGTAAGCTGCATAAGTTTTCCCCAAAATGGGACGGTCCCTTCCTCGTCTCCGACGTCCTGCCCGGCGGAGCCTATCGTTTACAAGACGTGAACAGTAGCAAATTTCCACGGCTTTACAACGCCGAAATGCTCAAGCTGTACCTCTGAAAAGAATATCTATGAATGTATATTTCTTCTTTCACAAAAGCAATGTAAATTTTTCTAAAGTTCTTTTTTAATAATAAGAGGGAAACAATATGTAGGGTTCCTAGGCACTCTCAAGAGGTCTCACAAGGCATCAACCATGCCAATTTCAAAAATTACGGTGCCGAGAAACCCGACTACGGATCGTTGGCTAGAAGTTTAGGCGAAAGATGCAACTAGTAAACTACTTTACTAAGAGAACGGAAATACAACCTTTGTAGATACGGTCCTCCACCTTCATTGCTCCGCAATGAAGTCTCCTCGCTGTCCAAATGGAAACCCGGGCTCTAGCGTCGGCTTCATCGGAGAAATGGACGGGCAAGGTCGTCGGCTTCGTGCCGAAGATGATCTACGTCGAGGCATCACAAGATCAAGCTCCCACTTCACCAAGTCATGAAACTTGTGAAGAAAACACACTCTACTACTTGGCAAGAGGTAGAGGATGAAGAAATAGGAAGTGGGTTCACTTTAGAATTGGATTTCTCACTCATTTTCATCAATCACCATTGATGAAGTCAAGGTTCTTCATCTTGAAGAAGAAGAAGAAGAAGATGATAATATTATGATAGAATAAAAAGATTAACTTCAAAAGATAATCCCATTCATTCTTATCATAATAGTTACCATGGTTAAGTGTAGAGAATGAACCAAGGTTAAGTGAAGTGGTTAGGGTTAAGCATGAGACAAAATGGTCACATAGTCAAAGCTTCATGAAACTTCAACTAGCATCCAAAGAAAGCCACCATTCATTTATTTTGCAAAATAAATAAACAAAATAAATAAATGATTAAGCAAAAGAAAACCCTAACCATTACACAACCATGGTTTAATCTTTACACAAACCCTTGTGAGCATGTATCATCAAACATGATACAAAAAGGTGCACAAAAATATATCACATATACAATGTGCATCAAGTGAGAAAATCCTATTAAAGTGAACCAATACTAGTTAATGCAAAGTAATATATCAAATATATAATTATACATTAAATCATTAAATCAACAATTGATTCAATGATCCGGTCATGTCGCACATAACCGACTAGTATTAATAGTAACAACTTATCGAATCAACACTTGATCCGATAACCCGGCTATATCGCATATAACCGATCAATGTCACAAATCGCGAGAATGGAATACGGTATCACATACACGCATTATTCTCGGTCCCGCACATATCTCATATGCACTCCTATTTCGTTTCGCTTGAGCCAGGAAACCTCTGTGTAGGACTCTAAAGACTCGTCAATACGCCGGCAGCAGGTGATGATCATATCAAACACCCACAAGCCACAAGCGGTCTGCTAAACGTAACGGCCACCCGGATATTGAGCGATCAGAAGATCGACGAGCAAGCCCGCTCACACTCCAGTGAATCCAACCAGTAACACTACCGTACAGTCCGGTCTGATCGTCTGATATGTCGCATATCTCGCTTAGGGGTGGTAAACGTCAGACCCCAATAGCTTGATAAGTCGTGTCGATACGAGGTCTATAACATTTCGAGAAACTACTGGTAACACTTACCAGTAAATCTCAGCAACCCTGGCCAGGGATTTCCGGTTATAGCCAATCGAACACAGCGCAACATCAACTCCCTATACCGGGAGAGACGAATCCTCTCCTATCGCTCATTGCCTCTATGTGATTCGGGACTGTACCCAAAAACTACCGTTTTGCACGCCCTCTTGGACGTGGTAAGGTGGAAATCAAAGCACAGTGGGAATCGCACAAGACTCTATGACGATCTCGGGTCAACAGACTACTCTGTACCAGTGTCACCAGAGAACTGCCATCTGACGTAAGGTATAATACCATCTGGGAGTTCTCGGCGAGTCCATCCAGTGTACCCAGTCTCCACTGAGCACCCGTATATCATCTCTAATGTCAAACACCAATGGATATGGGATCACCCATCGCCCATCTGTATGGGTCGAGAAGGTATACGCTAGTCTACTCTGGTATATCGATGCCCCGTCTCGATACACCCACGACTAAGGACTTTGAAGGATGTACTTATGGACTACCATGTCCCCACTAGTATGATCTGCATCACAGTCCAGGTAGTCAAGTACACATCCTATGGGCTTTACCAACATGTAACAGAGAGACAATTAGTATACACGTTAAGGTAAAGAGTAACCAGATAGCATACTATCATGTCGAGCAAGAAAGTCCTCCCTATATATGTCCCAGCATCCACTACAATATACATCCTATGTATAGTAATGGCCTCTAGGGCATACATATAACTAACAATCTCCCACTTGCACTAGGGCCATCTGATAGCAGTGGTTGTAGTATCTCATACTCAACCATCCCATAACAGTCTCTCTCTGGGAAAAGGCCTTTGTGAGTGGATCCGCCGTGTTATCCTCTGAGTCTACTCTCCTAACCCTGATCACCCTGGAGATCAGCCATCTCCATGATCAGGTTATACTGCCTTAGAATATGTCTGGATCACTGATGGGACGGACGTTCCTTGGCATAAGCCACAACTCCATTGTCACACAATGGGAGGAACTAAGTTCATCTCATGAACAAATATACACCCAGACAGCCTCTTTGGTAGCATCTTAAGTAATGATGTATTCAGCCTTAATCGTCTAGTATGCCAAGGTATCTAGCTTGGAACTCTTCCAACATACCGTCCCTTTACTGAGGGTAAAGACAATGCCTGTGACTGACATTCAGTCGTCTTTATCACCCTGGAACCCTTCCAGTGATTCTCCCTAGGATCGATTGATACCATTTCACTACAACTAGTGAGTATCCTAACATCCATTTAGATCTATCTTATAGATCCAAAGCTTAGGATTTAGTAGGTATCATTATGATCCTATATGGAGAATCATTGTGATATGCGGAGATTGATCGAGCGTAGCATAGGAAACTCCTTCCCTATCAAGAGTACGTCATCCACGTACTCTACGAGGATCGCCACCATCCTCCCTACTACCTTTTTGTTTATACAAGGTTCATCTACCATTTTGATGATGTCAACTTCTTTGACTAATCCATCAAAACAGATGTTCCAACTCCGCGATGCCTGCTTTATCTTATAAAACATCTTGCACACGTTTCCGCTGCTCCCACTGTTTACGAAGCTCTCTGGCTGTGTACTTACAGACGTTCTCTTCTAAAACATCATTTAGAGAAGATGTCATAACACCCAACCACCAGATATCGTAGTCATGGTATGTAGCCGTGGCAAGTAGGATCTGAATGGACTTAAGCATAGCCACTGGAAAAGGTTTCATCATTATCCACGCCTGGTCGATGACGAAAACCTTTAACAAGTCTAGCTTTGAAAGTCTCAACTTTTCCATCTACACCAAGTAATCTTCTCAAGATATACTTGCTCCTGATGGGGATTTAACCCTTCAGATATAGCAACCAAAGTCCATACTTTGTTGGTGTACATGGATTCCATCTCAGATCGCTAAGCATCCAGCCATTCTTACAGAGTCCCACTCCTGATGGCCAGCTCGAAACTAGTTGGGTCATCATCTCATGATGCAATCCTCGCTCCCACTGTCATAGAGAAACCGAAGTATCTCTCAGGCGGGTGAGGAACCCTACCAGATCGGCGGAGAGGCTGAGGTTCGTTGGTAACTATTGAATTCTTTGGTTCTTTCAAATCATCAGCTGTAGTTTGTATAGCTGGAACCTTTCCAGTTCTACATTACAGACCTTGCCTCGAGCTTGTCCGGATTTTGCTTTTTGACATAGGCCGGACAACCCCAAATCTTAACCAACTTAAGATATGGGCTCTTCCCTTATCATATCACATATGAAATGGTAGGCAACTGATTTGATTTGAACCCTATTCAATAGGTATGCAGCTTCTCAAGTGCATAACTCCCAAAAGGAAATAGGTAACTCGGTAGTACTCATCATAGAGCACACCTTATTATATAGGGTGTGATTGCTCCGCCCCGATATACCATCGTGCCATGGTGTATTCGGAGGAATAATGCTGAGAGAGAATCTCATTCTCCTTTAGAATAATCCAGGATTTTCATGCTCAAGTATTCTCCTCCTTGATCACATCAAAGGACATAATACTTATACCCGTATTTTGGTTCTCTACTTCTAGCTTATATTCTGTGAATATCTCAAAAGGTTCAGACTTGTGTTTCAACAGGAACATATGTCTGAGTCTCGAGAGATCATCAAAGAATGTAATGAAGTATAAAGAACCGGTCTTGGCATGTGTAGACAGGGGACCTTTCATACATCAGCATGTATCAATCCCAAGAGTTTACTAACTCTTTCTCTGTTTCCAATAAACAGAGCTATGGCCATCTTATCTTTGTGACATGACTGGCAAGTTTCATAAGATGTAAATTCAAACCAATTTAAATATGCATCTAAATGTAACTTCAGCCAGTCGGGGCGCATTGATATGGCCTAGTCTACAATGCCTCAAGAAGGATCCGTTCATTTCTGAACTCTTCCTCTTGTGTGTGTTCTATATACTAGGAACTGTAGTTTGATTTAGAACATTAATGCTTTTAGATAACGTGCCTGAACCGATCAACTTTTGATATAGGAAATGTTCAAAACATTATCCAACAATACAAAATTTTATCCTTTCTTTACTAATAAAGAGACAGATATGATTTTGTATATCAGGTTCGGTATCTAATAACATTCGTTCAGAATCAATGTATTGGTAATACAGGGTGACAGTGACCAACAAACTTGGCTGCAACACTTGCCCCGTTTTCTGCCTCATGAAACTTATCACCCGTTCTCAGTTCTCTACCTTTCTATAGCCCTATGAAACAGATTACATATCTGGGATCCTGTTCCGGTATCACATACCCAGGACGTAGAGGATACAGAGAAACAGTTCTTTGTAATGAACACACCCGAAGATGATGCATCAGCATGCACTCTCTTCGTTTGGGCGGCACGGGAATTCTGGTAATCCCCAATTTCCTGCTCTGTCTTATAACAATTATAAGTTGGAGCGGGACCAACGTTCCCCAGCTCAGTATAACAAGCGGGTTCGGTCAAATATCCGTATTATTATCTTGATTAAGGCGTGATATGGTCGCTACCTGGAGAGAGAGAGAAGAAAACACTCAGCGTGCGCTCTTGCAAGAATAGATTGGTTATTATTTTATCTAATCAGGATGGCTCCCACTGCTTTTTATCAAATCTTCCTTCAAACCCTAAAAGGAAAGACTAGCCGGGATTAATTACACACTACAAGTTCGCCAATCTTTCAGCCAGGCCAGTGTCGGTACTTTGAGGGAGGTCCCCCGTGCTTTCGCACGAACCTAATTACAGTAAATCTCGTTTTCCCAGAGGCGTAATCTCGTTAACACCTTTCTAGACACCTACTTGATCGGCTAATTGTAATGTGTAAAACTCTCCCAGGGGTAACTCTTACTCACAGCGGGTATCGGGATCCAACTATCTCATAGAAGGTATGCAATCTCATTGCAAATTTCAACACTTGAAATTCCCGATAATTTTGCCCCTAGCATCCTATGACCATGACGGAGGCCAAACTACCCATAGTCCGCTAGTCAAGTTCAACCCGTCATTTCCTGATTGAATTAAACCCACCCGCACGACCCTTGACGGAGGCCAAACAACGCCGTACGAATACCCTAATCCAATCGCATCATATGCTAGCAGATAAGCACTAGTTAGCTACCGTACACTACGCCTTGACGGAGGCCAAACTACCGCAGCACGAATACTAACTAGTACTTATCTGAAATGATGGAGGGCTACGACAGGTTTTTCTGAAAACCTATTGCGTAATGAACTTGATATCGTTGTAGAATCAAATGATTTTAAAATGGAGTGTTTTTTAGGCTTTTCTAGTTTTGCTAAAGGAGTCACTCCCGGTGAAGGGATCGTCGGTCATTTCCTCGTCGAATGAGGTGCGGGATATATCATATATATCACTGTGCAAAGCAAAAACTCTTAAAAGCAATCAAAAGACAAACCGGGTGTGTAGCATCTGCCAGTTATTGCTAAAGGAGTCACTCCCGGTGAAGGGATCTCGGTCATTTCCTCATCGAATAAGGTGCAGGATATATCACATATACCGCTATGCAAAGCAAGAACTGTAGCTACCTTTTATTTTGAAATTCGATTCTACAACATCTTAGGTTTCTTTTATTTCATTAATCACATTAATGAAGTCCCATCATCAAAGTACCTAAACATCACAGATAAATACGACGTACACTTATGCCATCCGCATTCGCCTCGATGTCCCCTCATGCACCGTTAGGTTAGGTAACTAACGGCAGAGCAGGACAGGGCTAGCGCGGGTGTAAAACATAAGTAACGTCTATATAATATATCATATATACTATATACAGTATCTATCACAGAACATCACATGATCACATCACAGATATCGCAGCAGAAGAATCATATGAAATATTGGATATACTAGGACGTCAGTGTTTTCAATACGAGCCAGTATAAAACACGGATTCCACGGTCGCGATGAATAGCCAAACCCACACCCCTAGACCCCTACGAGAGCGGCAAGCAACCCTACCAATTCTAGAGTTAGGAGACCCGGACTCGACTCCTCGAGTTGGTCTCCCACTGGACTCCAGAACCCGGTTACTTGTGCTCCCCTCCTTGGGTCTATCCTAGTGCGGAAAAGTAAATAATATACAAACGGTGACATCTTCCGCAACCTGGAAGTGCCCCAATAAAAGAATATTACATACAAGTTTTTACATGAATGAAAATGAAAAACACTCATCTCACATAAAAAAAACCCGGCTATTCAAACACGACGATCCAATATTACATATCCAGCAACACATAACATCACATGTCATCAACGTAAGTAAATATGCGCATCCCAATTGTCGTTGACATATAGCAACGAAACCGGCGATATCACATATTACACTTACGGTCACAGAAAAGAAAGTGTAAAACTACAACAGTTGGAATCCGCAACCTGCATAGACATCGCATGCCTAATCAAATGAATTCCTTAGACATCACATGCCTAACAATTATAAACCCCGCATTTTAGTCTCAAAATCGAAAACACTTTTCAATACCAAGTCGGGCAATTCAACAAGATTCCCGACATCCTGATCGAATGCTCGTCATAAACTTCAGTAGACGGCCGCACCCCCGATACCGTCGACGAAGTGCACCAAGGAGGAACACCGCTACCGCGAGCACCCGAACGGATGCTTTCGGCGACGGGGTTCTCCTATAGTCACTTGGTCGGGGCTAAGGGGTGTAGCTGTCTAATAAGTTTATCCGGCGAGTATCCGCGTACGCTACGTGATTGCAACGGACTTTTGATCGCATCAAAATTCCGTGGCAACCGATCAAGTGAGACTAAAGTGCTATGTTTATAACATTCATTCAGTTATCTCACAACTAATTGTGAATTCCAATTATTGTATCCCATTCCAGATAAATAGAAAATGTTAAACTTTCCGATCGAACAATCAAACACCCAAGTTTTCCCGAAACAGATCAACTCATGAAATAAGTTCAAAGACATTCACTTCGTGCCTCAGTACCAACGGTCCAGCCGTAGAAGGGTCAAGCCAACGCCTCACATGTGGCACGCCGTACTACCCCAAACCCTAAGGTTCAAAGGGCAGTTCAAGACGGTCACATAATCGAGTTAAGGTTTGTTGTCTTCTAGAGGGTCTATCGAGTTACTTGCACTACTTAGAACGTCTTTAAACCTCGGAAAAATCCAACACTTGGAAATTTCCCGACAGGGGAAAAGGTGGGTATTTATATCCGGTTGAACTTTTTAACATATTCTAAAAATACCCGGAAAAACACACTGACAAAATTAGACAATCCGATCGATACACAGAGTCCCCAATACAACCCAGAAAATTCAACTCTAGAAAAAAATATTAAAAATTCCCAGGAAAACCAGTGCTTCAAACTAAGAATTACTGTGTAAAAAGTAAAACATGATGTGACATATTGGCCGCGGAACCGCCACACAAGCCAGCTTGTGCCGCGGTTCCGCCGCACGTTAGAGGATTCATGATCACGTGCTCCACAGTAATTCTTAAATTTCCCTGCTGATTTTTCTGCATATTTTTAATTTCGAAAAAGACCAGATTTCAGAAATTGTCCAGAGAGCATTTTAGGGTTTTGGTTTTGGTTCGATCGGACTTCTAATTCCGTCTACGCGTCGCCTAAGGCTCTAGCTAGGCTCTGATACCACAGTAGGGTTCCTAGGCACTCTCAAGAGGTCTCACAAGACATCAACCATGCCAATTTCAAAAATTACGGTGCCGAGAAACCCGACTACGGATCGTTGGCTAGAAGTTTAGGCGAAACATGCAACTAGTAAACTACTTTACTAAGAGAACGGAAATACAACGTTTGTAGATCCGGTCCTCCACCTCCATAGCTCCGCAATGAAGTCTCCTCGCTGTCCAAATGGAAACCCGGGCTCTAGCGTCGGCTTCATCGGAGAAATGGGCGGGCAAGGTCGTCGGCTTCGTGCCGAAGATGATCTACGTCGAGGCATCACAAGATCAAGCTCCCACTTCACTAATTCATGAAACTTGTGAAGAAAACACACTCTACTACTTGGCAAGAGGTAGAGGATGAAGAAATAGGAAGTGGGTTCACTTTAGAATTGGATTTCTCACTCATTTTCATCAATCACCATTGATGAAGTCAAGGTTCTTCATCTTGAAGAAGAAGAAGAAGATGATGATAATATTATGATAGAATAAAAAGATTAACTTCAAAAGATAATCCCATTCATTCTTATCATAATAGTTACCATGGTTAAGTGTAGAGAATGAACCAAGGTTAAGTGAAGTGGTTAGGGTTAAGCATGAGACAAAATGGTCACATAGTCAAAGCTTCATAAAACTTCAACTAGCATCCAAAGAAAGCCACCATTCATTTATTTTGCAAAATAAATAAACAAAATAAATAAATGATTAAGCAAAAGAAAACCCTAACCATTACACAACCA